>CM026390.1:58377807-58440509 GCA_014843695.1 Archivesica marissinica
TTTATTAAATTCCAATAGGCTGGCAAGCCCATGAGGACATATATACATATTATATACAGTTAGCGAACAGTGCAAACATAAAGCATACATTATATACATAGACATAGTTTATTAAATTCCAATAGGCTGGCAAGCCCATGAGGACATATATACATATTATATACAGTTAGCGAACAGTGCAACATAATGCATACATTATATACATAGACATAGTTTATTAAATTCCAATAGGCTGGCAAGCCCATGAGGACATATATACATATTATATACAGTTAGCGAACAGTGCAAACATAAAGCATACATTATATACATAGACATAGTTTATTAAATTCCAATTAGGCTTTCAAGCCCATGAGGACATACATACATATTATATACAGTTAGCGAACAGTGCAAACATAATGCATACATTATATACATAGAGTTTATTAAATTCCATTAGGCTGTCAAGCCCATGAGGACATACATACATATTATATACAGTTAGCGAACAGTGCAAACATAATGCATACATTATATACATAGACATAGTTTATTAAATTCCAGTTAGGCTTTCAAGCCCATGAGGACATACATACATATTATATACAGTTAGCGAACAGTGCAAACATAATGCATACATTATATACATAGACATAGTTTATTAAATTCCAGTTAGGCTTTCAAGCCCATGAGGACATACATACATATTATATACAGTTAGCGAACAGTGCAAACATAATGCATACATTATATACATAGACATAGTTTATTAAATTCCAATAGGCTGGCAAGCCCATGAGGACATACATACATATTATATACAGTTAGCGAACAGTGCAAACATAAAGCATACATTATATACATAGACATAGTTTATTAAATTCCAATAGGCTGGCAAGCCCATGAGGACATATATACATATTATATACAGTTAGCGAACAGTGCAAACATAATGCATACATTATATACATAGACATAGTTTATTAAATTCCAATAGGCTGGCAAGCCCATGAGGACATATATACATATTATATACAGTTAGCGAACAGTGCAAACATAATGCATACATTATATACATAGACATAGTTTATTAAATTCCAATAGGCTGGCAAGCCCATGAGGACATATATACATATTATATACAGTTAGCGAACAGTGCAAACATAAAGCATACATTATATACATAGACATAGTTTATTAAATTCCAATAGGCTGGCAAGCCCATGAGGACATATATACATATTATATACAGTTAGCGAACAGTGCAAACATAATGCATACATTATATACATAGACATAGTTTATTAAATTCCAATAGGCTGGCAAGCCCATGAGGACATACATACATATTATATACAGTTAGCGAACAGTGCAAACATAATGCATACATTATATACATAGACATAGTTTATTAAATTCCAATAGGCTGGCAAGCCCATGAGGACATACATACATATTATATACAGTTAGCGAACAGTGCAAACATAAAGCATACATTATATACATAGACATAGTTTATTAAATTCCAATAGGCTGGCAAGCCCATGAGGACATACATACATATTATATACAGTTAGCGAACAGTGCAAACATAATGCATACATTATATACATAGACATAGTTTATTAAATTCCAATAGGCTGGCAAGCCCATGAGGACATATATACATATTATATACAGTTAGCGAACAGTGCAAACATAATGCATACATTATATACATAGACATAGTTTATTAAATTCCAATAGGCTGGCAAGCCCATGAGGACATACATACATATTATATACAGTTAGCGAACAGTGCAAACATAAAGCATACATTATATACATAGACATAGTTTATTAAATTCCAATAGGCTGGCAAGCCCATGAGGACATACTAATATTATATACAGTTAGCGACAGTGCAAACATAAAGCATACATTATATACATAGACATAGTTTATTAAATTCCAATAGGCTGGCAAGCCCATGAGGACATACATACATATTATATACAGTTAGCGAACAGTGCAAACATAAAGCATACATTATATACATAGACATAGTTTATTAAATTCCAATAGGCTGGCAAGCCCATGAGGACATATATACATATTATATACAGTTAGCGAACAGTGCAAACATAAAGCATACATTTTATACAAATGAGCTCCCACAGCCATTTATATCTATGTGTAAATACATGTAATATTTATCTGATATGTGTCTTATAATTAAAGCAAAATAGTTCTTTATTTCTAACAAGGAAAAGGTCAAAAGACACAACAAAACACAAAACCAAACATACAAAATTGAAGTTGTTGCAAAGTTGTATAACATGGCAGAGTAGTAAACCCTTCGTAACCATATTCATTGCTAAATGTTAAATATTATAAATTTAACATGTGGTCTTATTAATTATAATTAACAGTTATATAATGTCGAATAAACATCTTTAAACCAAAATTAGTATTAAACAATTTATGAAAATATATTTGAAGTCAATCCGCCTCCGTGGTCGAGTGGTTACGGTCGCTGACTTGTATACCACTGTAACCTATCATCACTGATGGTCACGGGTTCGAGCCCCGCTCAGGCCGTGTCTCATTTATATGAAAAAGTCGACAGTTTCTTGCGGAGGTTGGTGCACCCAAGTACTGGTTAACCGCTGGAGCAAATGTTGGTTTAAACATATTTATTTTCTATCATGTACATAATTATATTTACAACAATTGAAATAAGGAATTGGACAGAAAGCTATACAGCAAATGTTGACCTGCTAAGGAGCAATACTTGATGTTTATGATTTTACTTTCAGGGGCCAATGCAATAGTTGTAATCTCATCAGCTGGTGTTGTAGCTATCCTACATAGTTATGGACATACCACAGAAGTAACCATCATTGGATATGTCAAGCCGGGGTTACCTCCCTTTAAGATTCCTGCATTCAGTGTACAGAATGGAAACACAACGATCGAAGCTGGAGATATACTTGGTGTAAGTTGATAATGTTTAACCCTTACTGTGCTGGTAATGTTGTGATCATTTCACATATTGATCTAAATCTACAGTATTTGACCTCCCAGCTTTATATTGTTGTATGTTACAGGATATTGGTACAGGGCTGTTTATTGTACCTATCCTTGTATGTTATAGGATATTGGTACAGGACTGTTTATTGTACCTATACTTGTTGTATGTTACAGGATATTGGTACAGGACTGTTTATTGTACCTATACTTGTATGTTACAGGATATTGGTACAGGACTGTTTATTGTACCTATACTTGTTGTATGTTACAGGATATTGGTACAGGACTGTTTATTGTACCTATACTTGTTGTATGTTACAGGATATTGGTACAGGACTGTTTATTGTACCTATACTTGTTGTATGTTACAGGATATTGGTACAGGACTGTTTATTGTACCTATACTTGTTGTATGTTACATGATATTGGTACAGGACTGTTTATTGTACCTATACTTGTATGTTACAGGATATTGGTACAGGACTGTTTATTGTACCTATACTTGTATGTTACAGGATATTGGTACAGGACTGTTTATTGTACCTATACTTGTTGTATGTTACAGGATATTGGTACAGGACTGTTTATTGTACCTATACTTGTATGTTACAGGATATTGGTACAGGACTGTTTATTGTACCTATACTTGTATGTTACAGGATATTGGTACAGGACTGTTTATTGTACCTATACTTGTATGTTACAGGATATTGGTACAGGACTGTTTATTGTACCTATACTTGTTGTATGTTACAGGATATTGGTACAGGACTGTTTATTGTACCTATACTTGTATGTTACAGGATATTGGTACAGGACTGTTTATTGTACCTATACTTGTATGTTACAGGATATTGGTACAGGACTGTTTATTGTACCTATACTTGTTGTATGTTACAGGATATTGGTACAGGACTGTTTATTGTACCTATACTTGTTGTATGTTACAGGATATTGGTACAGGACTGTTTATTGTACCTATACTTGTATGTTACAGGATATTGGTACAGGACTGTTTATTGTACCTATACTTGTTGTATGTTACAGGATATTGGTACAGGACTGTTTATTGTACCTATACTTGTTGTATGTTACAGGATATTGGTACAGGACTGTTTATTGTACCTATACTTGTTGTATGTTACAGGATATTGGTACAGGACTGTTTATTGTGCCTATACTTGTTGTATGTTACAGGATATTGGTACAGGACTGTTTATTGTACCTATACTTGTATGTTACAGGATATTGGTACAGGACTGTTTATTGTACCTATAATTGTTGTATGTTACAGGATATTGGTACAGGACTGTTTATTGTACCTATACTTGTTGTATGTTACAGGATATTGGTACAGGACTGTTTATTGTACCTATACTTGTATGTTACAGGATATTGGTACAGGACTGTTTATTGTACCTATACTTGTTGTATGTTACAGGATATTGGTACAGGACTGTTTATTGTACCTATACTTGTATGTTACAGGATATTGGTACAGGACTGTTTATTGTACCTATACTTGTTGTATGTTACAGGATATTGGTACAGGACTGTTTATTGTACCTATACTTGTATGTTACAGGATATTGGTACAGGACTGTTTATTGTACCTATACTTGTATGTTACAGGATATTGGTACAGGACTGTTTATTGTACCTATACTTGTTGTATGTTACAGGATATTGGTACAGGACTGTTTATTGTACCTATACTTGTATGTTACAGGATATTGGTACAGGACTGTTTATTGTACCTATACTTGTATGTTACAGGATATTGGTACAGGACTGTTTATTGTACCTATACTTGTTGTATGTTACAGGATATTGGTACAGGACTGTTTATTGTACCTATACTGTTGTATGTTACAGGATATTGGTACAGGACTGTTTATTGTACCTATACTTGTATGTTACAGGATATTGGTACAGGACTGTTTATTGTACCTATACTTGTTGTATGTTACAGGATATTGGTACAGGACTGTTTATTGTACCTATACTTGTATGTTACAGGATATTGGTACAGGACTGTTTATTGTACCTATACTTGTTGTATGTTACAGGATATTGGTACAGGACTGTTTATTGTACCTATACTTGTTGTATGTTACAGGATATTGGTACAGGACTGTTTATTGTACCTATACTTGTTGTATGTTACAGGATATTGGTACAGGACTGTTTATTGTACCTATACTTGTATGTTACAGGATATTGGTACAGGACTGTTTATTGTACCTATACTTGTATGTTACAGGATATTGGTACAGGACTGTTTATTGTACCTATACTTGTTGTATGTTACAGGATATTGGTACAGGACTGTTTATTGTACCTATACTTGTATGTTACAGGATATTGGTACAGGACTGTTTATTGTACCTATACTTGTTGTATGTTACAGGATATTGGTACAGGACTGTTTATTGTACCTATACTTGTATGTTACAGGATATTGGTACAGGACTGTTTATTGTACCTATACTTGTTGTATGTTACAGGATATTGGTACAGGACTGTTTATTGTACCTATACTTGTTGTATGTTACAGGATATTGGTACAGGACTGTTTATTGTACCTATACTTGTTGTATGTTACAGGATATTGGTACAGGACTGTTTATTGTACCTATACTTGTATGTTGCAGGATATTGGTACAGGACTGTTTATTGTACCTATACTTGTTGTATGTTACAGGATATTGGTACAGGACTGTTTATTGTACCTATACTTGTTGTATGTTGCAGGATATTGGTACAGGACTGTTTATTGTACCTATACTTGTTGTATGTTGCAGGATATTGGTACAGGACTGTTTATTGTACCTATACTGTATGTTGCAGGATTTGGTACAGGACTGTTTATTGTACCTATACTTGGTCTAGTCGAGTCTATTGCGATAGGAAAAGCTTTTGGTAAGATTAGGTCATAGCTTTCGCTGTGGTATCTTTAATTGATTAATGTAGGCTGTCTGATTAGCGCAGTGGTTAGCGCGCTCGCTTCTCACCAATGCAACCCGGGTTCGATCCTCGGCCCGGGAAGTATGTGAGATGGTACGGTGGTCGCTAGATCGGACAGGTGGGTTTTCTCCGGTTTCCTCCCAAACGAAATGACCACATTTACCCTTTCATCTGTGCTAACAAAAGTGATTAATATAAGTTGTTAAAACTTGCTTCGCAATCGTTGTAAAATAAATAAAGCTTAAAATATTTTTTATTATTGTTACATTATGAGCTAATACTTTCTAATGTTAAGCACAACTTGTACCTCGAAATAAAGCTATGTACCCTTCATTAAGATTGAAATATAAATCTGAAAATACATCCCACATACGTGGTTATTGTCGCTGACTTGTTTACTATGTAACCTATCATAACTGATGGTCACGAGTTCGAGCCTCGCTCAGGCCATTTATATTTATATGAAAAAGTTAGCAATTTCTTATGGAGGTTGGGGCTATTAGTACGTGTTCGCCGCTGCAGCCTGCCCAAGAAAGGTGTTGTTAGGTAAACTGTACCCTGATGATATAGCCCAAAATTGTGCTGATGAATGCGTAAAACCCGAACAAACAAACAAACATCTCACATACAATTATTTGACAGTGTGGTATGTGTAAGTAGTGTGCTGTATCGGGAAGTAATGGTTCATACGGTATTCTAGTGTGACCCTTTAGTGAAATTTACAGAGCTCTCGTATAGATAAGTACTACATTTTCCTGGATTTAATTAATGCCACATTCTAAATGGGGCGCAGTCTGTTCACTGGATTTCTATGATATCTAGTTTTCTTGTAAGTTTGCATATTATTCTGAATAATTCTGAATATATTCTGTCATATATTACAGGGATCATTCTAGAGGGCGATGTGGGCGAAATAGTCGCCCTAGGGACCCTGACTTTGCCTTCCGGGGGCCCCACTTCTCCCTAAAAAAAAAATTGTTTTTACGATTTTCAAACAATATTTTGTCTAGTAAGATAGATACACTGGCCCATTATAAAGCACTCCTTCTATTCTAATGTTGTATTTAATGGTTGTACTGTGCATTTTAACCCTATTTTGCAGAAGTATATTAAAGAACACCATTTAAGGAAGCGATCACGCGCTTTCTCACTTCTCCCAAAAATTCTGACCTAGAATGAACCCTGATATTGGGTGGGTTGTTGGTGTGTGCGTGGGTGGGTGTCTGCGTGAATTATGTTATTTTCTTTTGTGTTATTTTTTTCAGCCCGTCAGAATAACTATCGTATACAGCCAAATCAAGAGTTATTAGCAATCGGTAGGCATTAATCTTTCATACTATATATAAGCATGTAGTCTAACACTATATATATAGATGTGCATAGGGTGACGGGTATGACGTTATGAACTAATCCTGCATGATATAGATGTGTATAGGGTGACGGATAAGTCGTTATGAACTAATCCTGCATGATATAGATGTGTATAGGGTGACGGGTATGACGTTATGAACTAATCCTGCATGATATAGATGTGTATAGGGTGACGGGTATGACGTTATGAACTAATCCTGCATGATATAGATGTGTATAGGGTGACGGGTATGACGTTATGAACTAATCCTGCATGATATAGATGTGTATAGGGTGACGGGTATGACGTTATGAACTAATCCTGCATGATATAGATGTGTATAGGGTGACGGGTATGACGTTATGAACTAATCCTGCATGATATAGATGTGTATAGGGTGACGGGTAAGTCATTATGAACTAATCCTGCATGATATAGATGTGTATAGGGTGACGGGTATGACGTTATGAACTAATCCTGCATGATATAGATGTGTATAGGGTGACGGGTATGTCATTATGAACTAATCCTGCATGATATAGATGTGTATAGGGTGACGGGTATGACGTTATGAACTAATCCTGCATGATATAGATGTGTATAGGGTGACGGGTATGACGTTATGAACTAATCCTGCATGATATAGATGTGTATAGGGTGACGGGTATGTCGTTATGAACTAATCCTGCATGATATAGATGTGTATAGGGTGACGGGTATGTCGTTATGAACTAATCCTGCATGATATAGATGTGTATAGGGTGACGGATAAGTCATTATGAACTAATCCTGCATGATATAGATGTGTATAGGGTGACGGATAAGTCATTATGAACTAATCCTGCATGATATAGATGTGTATAGGGTGACGGATAAGTCATTATGAACTAATCCTGCATGATATAGATGTGTATAGGGTGACGGGTAAGTCATTATGAACTAATCCTGCATGATATAGATGTGTATAGGGTGACGGGTATGACGTTATGAACTAATCCTGCATGATATAGATGTGTATAGGGTGACGGGTATGTCATTATGAACTAATCCTGCATGATATAGATGTGTATAGGGTGACGGGTATGACGTTATGAACTAATCCTGCATGATATAGATGTGTATAGGGTGACGGGTATGACGTTATGAACTAATCCTGCATGATATAGATGTGTATAGGGTGACGGGTATGACGTTATGAACTAATCCTGCATGATATAGATGTGTATAGGGTGACGGGTATGACGTTATGAACTAATCCTGCATGATATAGATGTGTATAGGGTGACGGGTATGACGTTATGAACTAATCCTGCATGATATAGATGTGTATAGGGTGACGGGTATGACGTTATGAACTAATCCTGCATGATATAGATGTGTATAGGGTGACGGGTAAGTCATTATGAACTAATCCTGCATGATATAGATGTGTATAGGGTGACGGGTATGACGTTATGAACTAATCCTGCATGATATAGATGTGTATAGGGTGACGGGTATGTCATTATGAACTAATCCTGCATGATATAGATGTGTATAGGGTGACGGGTATGACGTTATGAACTAATCCTGCATGATATAGATGTGTATAGGGTGACGGGTATGACGTTATGAACTAATCCTGCATGATATAGATGTGTATAGGGTGACGGGTATGTCGTTATGAACTAATCCTGCATGATATAGATGTGTATAGGGTGACGGGTATGTCGTTATGAACTAATCCTGCATGATATAGATGTGTATAGGGTGACGGGTATGTCGTTATGAACTAATCCTGCATGATATAGATGTGTATAGGGTGACGGATAAGTCATTATGAACTAATCCTGCATGATATAGATGTGTATAGGGTGACGGATAAGTCATTATGAACTAATCCTGCATGATATAGATGTGTATAGGGTGACGGGTATGACGTTATGAACTAATCCTGCATGATATAGATGTGTATAGGGTGACGGGTATGACGTTATGAACTAATCCTGCATGATATAGATGTGTATAGGGTGACGGGTATGTCGTTATGAACTAATCCTGCATGATATAGATGTGTATAGGGTGACGGGTATGACGTTATGAACTAATCCTGCATGATATAGATGTGTATAGGGTGACGGGTAAGTCATTATGAACTAATCCTGCATGATATAGATGTGTATAGGGTGACGGGTATGACGTTATGAACTAATCCTGCATGATATAGATGTGTATAGGGTGACGGGTATGTCGTTATGAACTAATCCTGCATGATATAGATGTGTATAGGGTGACGGGTATGACGTTATGAACTAATCCTGCATGATATAGATGTGTATAGGGTGACGGGTAAGTCATTATGAACTAATCCTGCATGATGCTCGTTGCAACTTGTGTTACATGGTATAACATATAGTGTTTTCTCTTGTTTCTAGGAATAGCAAATGTTGCCAGTGCCTTTGTTTCATCGTACCCTGTCACAGGAAGCTTCTCAAGGTATTCATTTATTGGTTCCTTCTTCTGCTACTTTCTCTCCTCTTCTATAATGAGCAACATCAATTGTGTTTCTATTACCTCCCTTGAAAGATAAAGTCTGATTTATCCTGGAGTGTAAATTGGTACTTTTATTTGGAACCCTTCTTGTTTACTGTTGTTCTCTAACAAGATCTTTGCGATATGATAGATAACAGGTGTATTGACAAGGTATCTTTAATGGTGGTGTCATTCTCTTTTATATATTTTCAGAACCGCCGTTAACTCTCAGAGTGGTGTTCGTACCCCGATGTCGGGCGTGTTTACTGGTGGTGTGATTCTGCTGTCACTAGGATTTCTCACACCACTGTTCAAGTTCATTCCAAAAGCAGCACTGTCAGCGGTCATCATTTCTGCTGTCATACAGATGATAGACTACGAGATTCTCCTAAAATTCTGGAGAATTCAAAGTATGATTAATTCGCTTTTCTACACGTCGGGACAATTAAGAAATAATAAGTATCAACCGTGGTATATCGCAGAATAACCCGAGTTTGAAGTTCTTATGCGTAGAAATACATCACGAGGCCTGAGTGATATATTTCTACGCATAAGAACGACAAACGAGGGTTATTCTGCGATATACCACGGTTGATACTTATTATTTCGATTCTAACACGACTTACTTCTAATAATTTTAAAGGAGTATTTTCTTCAAACGCTGCTGCATTTGGCTTTCGAAATTTCCTCCCGCATAAGGGGTGACGACGTTATTTTTTATGGATATATCAATCTAGTGCATAAATGAACAAAAGTTGTAACTGATCAATAATTTTATTTATTGTGTCAAATAAAACTGTACAGAATAGTAACAGAAACGTTACTTATCAGAAAAACAAGACGGACAAGAGATTATTTGATTCTAAAAATAGCTCACTTCCGTGAATTCCCACGGTATTTTTTACAAACATCACGTGACTTTCATTCATAAACTTTACATGCATTGTATAAATGGAATAGCCAAAACACGGTGCGCGCGCAGCATAGTTCAAGGTAGGTATATCGCAGAATAACCCGAGCAAGATTTTACTCTAAAAGTATGTATGTTATTAGCTGGGTTGTGTTAGAATTTTAATTAACAGGGAGATAGTTTGCATATTTTGTACCATAGATACCCATAAATAGTGTATTAGATTTAGATATGTGAGTACAGGCATTTCTACATATAATTCTTATATTTGTAGCAATAAGACAAGAGAACTGTGTCATCCTATCTCACTACCTTTTTATAATGAAATAAAGATATTATTTACATACCAAAGTATTAACAATACTGTACAGTGTATCAGAATTTATGAAGCAATTTGAGTCCGCCTCTGTGATCGAGTGGTTACGGTCGCTGACTTGTATACCACTGTAACCTATCATCACTGATGGTCACGGGTTCGAGCCCCGCTCAGACCGTGTCTCATTTATATGAAAAAGTTGGCAGTTTTTTACGGAGGTTGGTGCACCCAAGTACTGGTTAACCGCTGGAGCCTGCCATGAAAGATGTTGTTAGGTAATCTGCCCGCCGGCGATATAGCCCAAAATGGTGCTGATGCAGGCGTAAACCCCGAAATATAACATAACATAATGAAACGATTTGTGTCGCAAGTAGAGCACATCTTTGCTCATACATGACCTTATCATATATGATATTGCTGTAACTAGAATGCATTTCAAATGATCAAAACAACATCTGTACCAAGATATATTTCACTCAGTTAATTGTATAAAGTCGATCATTATGTAAATATTGCATGAAATGAAAATAAAGAAGCCATAAATAAAATAGACATTCTGAGAAACATTTACCCGGTAAGACAAATTTCATCTAAAATTCTAAACTTTTGAATAATTGCAATGCACATTACTTTCATTTACTAATATATTTTGGTTTTATCGTATATTACAGACAAATTGTACATCATATAGACACAAACAATACCCGTATCAGCCGGCTACCACAAACAATACCCATATTAGCCGGCTACCACAAACAATACCCATATCAGCCGGCTACCACAAACAATACCCGTATCAGCCGGCTACCACAAACAATACCCGTATCAGCCGGCTACCACAAACAATACCCGTATCAGCCGGCTACCACAAACAATACCCGTATCAGCCGGCTACCACAAACAATACCCGTATCAGCCGGCTACCACAAACAATACCCGTATCAGCCGGCTACCAAAACAATACCCTATCAGCGGCTACCACAAACAATACCCATATCAGCCGGCTACCACAAACAATACCCGTATCAGCCGGCTACCACAACAATACCCATATCAGCCGGCTACCACAAACAATACCCGTATCAGCCGGCTACCACAAACAATACCGTATCAGCCGGCTACCACAAACAATCCCGTATCAGCCGGCTACCACAAACAATACCCGTATCAGGGTTTGGGTGTATCAGCCGGTACCACAAACATACTATAGCCGCTACCACAAACAATACCATATCAGCCGGCTACCACAAACAATACCCGTATCAGCCGGCTACCACAAACAATACCCATATCAGCCGGCTACCACAAACAATACCCGTATCAGCCGGCTACCACAAACAATACCCGTATCAGCCGGCTAAAAATACCTATCAGCCGGCTACCACAAACAATACCCGTATCAGCCGGCTACCACAAACAATACCCGTATCAGCCGGCTACCACAAACAATACCCATAGCCGGCTACCACAAACAATACCCTATCAGCCGGCTACCACAAACAATACCCGGTATATCAGCCGGCTACCACAAAACCCATATCAGCGGCTACCCAAAAATACCCATATCAGCCGGCTACCACAAACAATACCCGTATCAGCCGGCTACCACAAACAATACCCGTATCAGCCGGCTACCACAAACAATACCTGTATCAGCCGGCTACCATATCGATTTTCTAATAAACTGGAATCATAATTCATAATCATAATTAAGTCCGCATCCGTGGTCGAGTGGTTAAGGTCGCTGACTTGTATACCACTGTAAACTATCATCACTGATGGTCACGGGTTCGAGCCCCGCTCAGGCCGTGTCTCATTTATATGAAAAAGTTGGCAGTTTCTTACGGAGGTTGGTGCACCCAAGTACTGGTTAACCGCTGGAGCCTGCCCAGGAAAGGTGTTGTTAGGTAAACTGCCCGCCGGCGATATAGCCCAAAATGGTGCTGATGCAGGCGTAAAACCCGAAATATAACAATAACTTTCAATTTAGTATTTTGGTTTTATGTTTGCTAAGTTCACTATACAGTCAAACCTGTGTTAGTGGTCACCTCTATTAAGCAGCCAGTTTCCCAATATGTTGTTTTATTATACATTTGACCTCTATTAAACAGCCACCTGTGCTAAGCAGCCACTTTCTGTGATTCCCTTGGCTGGCTGCTTAAGACAGGTTTGACTGTACCCACCAAAAATTATCAAATGCATAAAGTGTATAGGCCCCATTTTATGAAGGGCTGTCGGCCCAAAATCACAAGAATAGTGCCGAATATGGGACCACAGTTTTATCATCTGTCTGATATATAAGTCTGACAAATGTTGTTCCTATTATATGTATGTATGTATATAAACATTTTGTTTTATATTTTATTTTCAGAAATAGCATTGATCCCATGGGTTGTTACATTTCTGACTTCGTTTGGTATAGGTATAGAGGTAAGCATTGTATTTAACATGAAGATCACACAGAGCATCTGTAACATCCCCACCACCACTAGCCCCGCCTACCATGAATGTATCAACTGATGTTATATCCCCACCACCACTAGCCCCGCCTATGATGAATGTATCAACTGATGTTATATCCCCACCACCACTAGCCGCACCTTCCGTGAATGTAGCAACTGATGTTATATCCCCACCACCACTAGCCCCGCCTACGATGAATGTATCAACTGATGTTATATCCCCACCACCACTAGCCCCGCCTACGATGAATGTATCAACTGATGTTATATCCCCACCACCACTAGCCGCACCTTCCGTGAATGTAGCAACTGATGTTATATCCCCACCACCACTAGCCCCGCCTTCCATGAACGTATCAACTACTGTTATATCCCCACCACCATTACATGAATATAGCAATTGATATTGTATAAATAAATATACTACCATAGTAACCATAATATGTATTTGTACAAACTAAGATAGACTTATCAGAAATGTTAATGAAATCTTGAAAATCTGTTTCCGACATTAAACATTAAGAAGAAGTCATCAGGCAATGTATTAATATAACTTCTTTCACCGTTTATTTCAGTATGGTATTTTAATCGGTATCGGTACTCAACTCTTGATACTGCTGTATCCGGTTGCACGACCTAAAATTACGGTAAGTACACACAATACCTGGATAATCGCTGTACAGTCAAATGTTATCCAGCATTCGTGCAAATTAAGTCGAAAACGGGCTGTCTATAATGAATATTGCTTTATTAGGCACTACTGACTAATCAATTATTTACGTTGTAACGCTGTTATGTTATATGTTCCCTTATAGTTTGATAGATTTCATGTCATGACTATTGGGTGATGTTTCCTCGCTAAGACTAATTGTTTTATTAGAAGATTGGATATATAGAATATTAGGTTATTGTCTTGTCAATTTAAATTTATTATTAGGCTCATCTCCAACAAAATACGTGATTCAACCGATCATCGCCGTGTATATTTTCTCCAACTCGCCTAAGACATGATTGTATGCTTATCAGACAGTAACCCAATATTCTCTGTGTATAACTCTACAGTTCCTCCTAGCGACGTGTGAAACAATATGAGCCGTGTTGAGCCGATACTAGTAATGTAGTGGAAGTCGTGATAGCGCAGTGGTAGCTCATTCACTTCAGGTGCAAAAGGCCGGGAGTTCAAGCCCCGCTGGAGCTGTTACGATTGCGCCCTTAGGCAAGACATTTAGATTCCACATTGCCTATTCTCTCTCGGCGATGGATTCTATCAGGAATGAGGTCTCAAGAGTGATTAATATAAGTTTTAAGAACTTGTTTCACAATCGAGCTAACATGAATTTGTATTACCCCTTTCCCTCATAGAAGCACCTCTTGACGCCATTACCAATACGACATACATTGACAATGTAGTAGCCAAACCAATGTTCATAATAAAGGCCAGAATCTCATGTAGTCCCAGTAATATCGATGGAGGTGGGATAGATATGGCGACTACTTATCCACTGCATGATAGCTAAATTGGTGTCATTTGTATGGAGATATAATAGTATATTAACCTAAATCTCTTTGAAGGAAAGGGTTAACTAAGTAATGTGCTCGTAAATGTCCACAACTACTAACTAATTGGGGGAAACCTCAGCCTGGTATATAACTTGTGTGTGTAAAATAAAATGAGTTATTTCGGTGTGACATGCAATTTGCACATAGAGCTGATGTGACACTAAGCTCTACATTTACTTACAGGTACAGTACCTCGACTATGTAGTGGTGACGTTTAACCAGGCCATCAGATTCCCTTCTGTGGAATATCTACAGACGAGAATCCTGAAATATATGTATAAAGGTATGAATTGCTTGACGTGAATTGTAACAAACTAACTAAATGATTATATTTTTGTAACAAAATGTAGCGATTATACAAGACACACATGTAAACCTGTCTCGGTCTGCTTCTAGCCGTAATGAACTGTTACCAAGTTTGTCCGACACACATTTAGACCTATCTCGGTTTGCTTCTAGCCGTAATGAACTGTTACCAAGTTTGTCCGATACACATGTAGACCTGTCTCGGCATGCTTCTAGCCGTAATGAACTGTTACCAAGTTTGTCTCGGCCTGCTTCTAGCCGTAATGAACTGTTACCAAGTTTGTCCGACACATATGTAAATCTGTCTCGGCCTGCTTCTAGCCGTAATGATCTGTTACCAAGTTTGTCTCGGCCTGCTTCTAGCTGTAATGAACTGTTACCAAGTTTGTCTCGGCCTGCTTCTAGCCGTAATGAACTGTTACCAAGTTTGTCTCGGCCTGCTTCTAGCCGTAATGAACTGTTACCAAGTTTGTCTCGGCCTGCTTCTAGCCGTAATGAACTGTTACCAAGTTTGTCCGACACACATGTAAACCTGTCTCGGCCTGCTTCTAGCCGTAATGAACTGTTACCAAGTTTGTCCGGACTTTTTGATATGCCCCTGACCAGATTTTGACAATATTTGAGATTAATCAGTAAGTTGTGCACATCATCGTTGCATTCGCAGCCCCTTGGGGTCTGGACAAACGGTTTCTGTTCAAAAACAAAAATATTTATTTGCTACAACATAGGCGTGACACTATACATACCGAGTTTTTAGGCCATATCCAAGCATGTTTAAAAAATGACACACCGTCACTATCAGAGCACTTATTTAGTGGTGGGGTGTCCTTTTTAACCCTTTCAACACCACAGACCTCTAAATAGGCTTACAAAAAGTGTAGATCCATATGAGCCGGCTCGTGACGAGCCGTCTCATCAGGATCTGCACTTTTTGCCAGTGATATGACTATTTTTAGACATAATTACCCATTTTGATAAATGAACTTGTCCAAATGTGATTTTCTGATTCATTTATTGGTTTATGAATATCATGGACCAGTCCATGTGAGTTACTTGGTGTTGAATGGGTTAAACATTAAAAACTAAACATTTTGGTTTTGAACCCGAAACCATTTATCCACACCCCAAGCATCTGTTGTTGCATTATACTCTGTTCATTTCTGATGGAAATGTATCCCTTTGAATATTTTAAAGAACAGAGATTATCGAGATTATTTCTGCCAAATCTCTTGTCAGATTTCGCCAATAATTGCGGAGAATTATCAAAGCGAATCGTAGGTGTACATGTCACCATCCTGTCCACCCAGTTGATTTGTACGGAGTTATCCCCATGTGATGATTGTTTTAGAACACGCCATTTCTAGACTTGTTCTCCTAAACACCCAACCAGATTTAAACAGTTCTTCTAGAGTACCCCCCAATTTCCCAACCCCCATTCTCCCACCCCCTCATGTATTGTCATGTACTTCAATTGCCTTTCCTTCGTTTGAGCAACTTTCTGCAACTAACAGTTCTATGTTATTCCCATGTTTCAATTGAATACAGCAGATGGGCAGACTTCATATTATTAGAAACAAGCTGTAGACACTTGCACAACTATGTAACCAAGATGTAAAGCTTTCTCACCATAATATGTAAACCTGGATTTTCTTGTTCTGTATGATTTTGGATTATATAATGACTTTCAAGCTGTGCATTGTGGGTCACCTTAGAATACTGTTTCAGGGCGTGTGCTTGTTTCTGGGTATAACCACAAACCTTCTGCAAACTGGCTGTAGAGCAACCTCATTAGAAGGGCACGTGATTTGGCCTGGTTGTAGTTGTATTACAGGCTTGTAATATATCTGGTTATGGCTCTCAGAAGAGTTTATGTCTAATGGTCTGACTGAGGACAACCTTGAACTTTGAAGTTTCTATCATGACTACCTGGTATTTATTTTCAGATGATGATACACCTAGATCTGTAGTCCTGTGAGGACGACCTTGAACTATGAAGTTTCTATCATGACTATCTGGTATTATTTTCAGATGATGATACACCTAGATCTGTAGTCCTGGACTGTAATCACCTCGCCACAGGTCTGGATTATACCACTCTCATGGTGAGTACTTCAGAAAATAGGGTCAATATACAGAAGTGTACGGAGCCCATAAAACCAGATATACAGAGCCCATATATTCAAGTATACAGAAATGTACAGGTCCGTGTACTGGGTGTTCCATATCTTGATGGTCCTATTTACTGCCTTTATACAATCCTCAAATGAATGTTCTTTTTCTGCGTTTCATCTAGGTATGAATTGTCAGTTTTTTACACCTATTTTGCATATTAGGCTTAATTGTTATAATTAACAAATAAGTTGTCTTTTTTTTATTCATCACACCATATAAATAGTAGTCCGCTATGAATATTAATGAGAATAGAATAATTTTGCAATTCATTAGGTTATGAACGGCAGTCACATGGGCTGAATCAGCCAATCAGAATCGTGATATTGCAAGAAGTTGTAATAATAATATATTAATGTGCCATTTTCAGTAGTTCTTGCAGACCAAACACATATACCCAGGATTGGTAGTCTGGCATGTTACCCACACATACCATTGGCCTGGCTTGGCATGGCCTGTTCTTTTATGGAATATATGAGGTTTTCACCGAAGTCCTTACGATGTACCATGGTGGAATGTATCGTCAATCGCCCTGTTTTCGTTACCCAACTATTTTCGAATTTGTTTGCAAATGACATCATCACTGTCAATGACAGGTGCTTGTCTTATATAGTACACGCTAAAAGTGCCTAACAAGAAAGTGAGCAAAAAAACAGATAAATATTTCACATAATATTTCGAAATATTTCTGTTGTTGTTTAACCCATTCAACACCAAGTAACTCACATGGACTGGTCCATGATATTCATAAACCAATAAATGAATCAGAAAATCACATTTGGACAAGTTCATTTATCAAAATGGGTAATTATGTCTAAAAATAGTCATATCACTGGCAAAAAGTGCAGATCCTGATGAGACGGCTCGTCACGAGCCGGCTCATCTGGATCTACACTTTTTGTAAGCCTATTTAGAGGTCTGTGGTGTTGAAAGGGTTAAGATTTATGTCATTCACGTGTACTCAAAAATCCCCCAAGCAGGGTATAGTCGTTTCTTAACATACCGCTGGTCTTGACATACCGAGGCATCCACAATATTTCACAACATGGTAAAATAACGCCACCTGTCATTCTTTCCATTGGATCAGTGTTGACCCAGAAAGGTAAACATGTGTTGATAAACAAGAAATCATAAACTATCAACGTAAGTGGTGAGTAAACTACTGATGAAAGATGCTCACCTAAATATCAAGATCTATGTAAAATCACCCCCACCCCTTTATCTACAAAAAAGCTCCAAATATCCATAATATATATTTATATTCATTCCAACTTTGTAAAATGGCAGTCTGCTATGAATGAAACTGTTTCGATCACATGTCTAGGTTACTAAGTAATTCCCGTATCACCAAATATGGGCATAATTTTAAGGTCCGAGACGCGCTTTTTCTACTAAATGTTAATTTTTCAAAACAGTTTTTCCCCCAAATTTAGTATGTTTAATTAACAACAAATTGATGTTCATATCTACGGAACTTTCTCCCGTGATGTACATCTATTGACATGTGGTGATATAGCCAGATTCCCATATTTTATTATTCATAAAAAGTAGGCCCATCGTGGGCCTAAAGCTATTTGTTGTTTTCTGATGGTAGATTAAAAAGATATTCATGCTTTATGTTAAAATGATAAATTTACTGCTAGACTTACATATTATACAGATTAAGGTCTCTATCAAATATTCACATAATAGTATTATGACTACCTTTGTATAAACACCCAAATCAGGGCCTCGGTCATTTGCCGCGGTGTACTCGGAACTACTGACTACGTAACTGTTGACACGATGGTACCAAAAACATGATAAACACAAGTGATTCCCAATAGTAGTTCTTCTTTGTGTATTTGTAATGTTGAAGTGGAGAAGTCATAGGATGAAGCAAAATGAGTTTTAAATTCAGGTACATAATAGTAGTTCTGTATTTTGGTTTTTAATAGCTAGTACCGCGATATACCCATAATGCATCCTATATACAGTCAAACCTGTGTTAGTGGTCACCTCCATTAAGCAGCCAACCTGTATTAAGCAGCCAGTTTCCAGATTACCAATTGGTTGTTTTATTATATAGTTGACCTCTATTAAGCACCCACCTGTGTTAAGCAGCCACTTTCTCTGACTCCATTGGCTGGCTGCTTAAGACAGGTTTGACTGTATAAAGAAATATGTGTTTGATTTTGGAACGGGTGAAGCCTTCTGGTTGAATGTGCAAGGTCACGTGCTGGTCATGTGAATATGCCGGAAAACACATTTCTGTTACATGTAATTTGATTGGTTGTCCGAAATCAGGGTCTATTTTTGACAACATGTTGAATTCACATGTGAGTGAAGTTATAGCTTGATTTTGAAAGATGATATGCAATCCCGAGTTTAGTCGAGTGCATTAAATGCAAGAATGATCATATTACACATTGTAATAGTATTCTATCTGCTATAAAAAGAGATTGACTGGAAGTTATTTACCGACAAACTTTAGATGTTCGAAAACCGATACAGTTATTAGTACATGGCTTCACTGTCATCTATAGATGTATCTAATTTTTTGTTTACACAGATGTCCATTTGCCTGGTCTGTCCTTTTATAGAATATATGAAGTGTTGACCTTATGATGTACCATGGTGGAATGTATCGTCAATCACCCTGTTATCGTACCCCAACTATTTGCTATTTCCTATAAAATGGCTTCAGCTACATGTTTAACCCTTTCCTTCATAGATATTTAGGTTAATATACTATTATATCTCCATACAAACAACAGCCATTTAGCTATCATGCAGTGGATAAGTAGTTGCCATATCTATCCCACCTCCATAGATATTACTGGAACTACATAGAGATTTAGGTTAATATACTATTATATCTCCATACAAACGACAGCCATTTAGCTATCATGCAGTGGATAAGTAGTCGCCTTATCTATCCCACCTCCATAGATATTACTGGAACTACATGAGATTCATGGCCTTTATTATGAACATTGGTTGGTCTATTACATTGTCAATGTATATGGTATTGGTAATGGCGTCAAGAGATGCTTCTATGAAGGGAAAGGGTTAAGGTGTAGTTCAAGGTGTACCAGGGAGAAACTTCATTGACTCCGCTCAAAATAGGGAGAAGTGAGTCAACTCAAGGAGAATCTCCCAACTACCCTCTAACATATAAGACCTACATCTTGTATAATGTTATACAGTATAACTACAGTAATGGTGCTATGCCTTCATTCATTTATTTATCCTTTCAGGGCTTGATTGAACTGATGGCTGATTTTAAGAGGAAGGGAGTGCACTTCTCAATGGCTTGTGTTTTGGTATGTACATCCATTTTGATTCATGAGCTACCTGCGTAAAATTAAGACTTTAGTATTATTTTAATCATAAAATTGTGGGAGCTTTGTTACCATGAAAAATGATTGTGGTCAACAACTCAGAACTCATCTAGAATGGGGGACGGATGTATGCATGCAACATTCAAACTTGTATTAGTTATTTAATTATATATTTGTCTGACAACCCGTGCCCTTGGCCACGTTAGGTTGAGGATGATTCCGACGTCATATAGGTGCTCGGGTATATTCATATACTTCACACTTTAATGAACACTTTCCGATTAGCGCAATGTTTAGCGCGCTCGCTTCTCATCAATGCAACCCGGGTTCGATGCTCTGATCGGGACGCATGTGAGATGGTGGTATGGTGGTCGCCAGATCAGACAGGTGGGTTTTCCCCGGGTACTCCGGTTTCCTCCCACACGCATGACACCAAATACACTGTCATCCATGACAATGAGTGATTAATATAAGTTGCTACAGCTTGTTTCGTATTCATTGTAAAATAAATAAAGTTTAAAACTAACACTAATATGTCTATGATTAGTACCCAGCCATGTTACCCTGCAACTTTGGGCACTCCAATATTCACAATTATATGTACCGGTATGTGCTTTCGGGAAACTTGCCATAAGTAAACTATGGAAAACTGCATGTGAAGCAATATTTGCATTTATGGCACAATCCACTATCAAGTTTATTGAAATTGGGTCACTCCATAGTGAAACTAGGCCACTAGGTCAAATTAAAATCAAGCATATATGGATACGAGGCAATATAGCATTGATTTATAAGCACCAAATGTGTTCAAATTAGAGCTGTGCTGTACACCGTGCACATAAAAGAACCAGAGGACAATCTGGAATGGGTCTCTGTCTGTATCATTGCACTATCCTCCAAAAAATCTATAATGACTAATCTCTTCAGGAGGCATCGCTCATATGGGCAACCGGTAGCAACGATAAATAAACATAAAACACACAAATTAGAACTGTGCTTTACACCGTGTACGTAAAAAAGAACCAGAGGACAATCTGGAATTGGTCTCTATCTGTATCATTGCACTATCCTCCAAAAATCTAAAAATGACTAATCTCTTCAGGAGGCGTCGCTCATATGGGCAACCGGTAGCGACGATAAATAAACGTAAAACACACAAATTAGAACTGTCCATTACACAACTATGTTTGTAAATCAAATTATAGAAGCTCTGTATATATGAAGAGTTTTACTTGTAATTTATAGCGTTATCAATATGTCTTGTTCTTCAGCCGGAGATAGTTAAGGAACTTGAAAGGGCTAACATAAAAGATATTATATATGGAGATACAATATCAGATTCCATCATGAAAATAAAAGGTATGTTTAGCTTCAAATTGTCAGGAATCTCAAACAAGCTTTTCGTACAATAATGTATGTCATGGTTTAGTTAATAAGCATTTATTTATTTGCACTCTCGTAACATTGGGGTGATGCTCCCATAACATTGGGGTGATGCTCCCGTAACATTGGGGTGATGCTCCCATAACATTGGGGTGATGCTCCCGTAACATTGGGGTGATGCTCCCGTAACATTGGGGTGATGCTCCCATAACATTGGTATGATGCTCCCATAACATTGGGGTGATGCTCCCATAACATTGGGGTGATGCTCCCGTAACATTGGGGTGATGCTCCCATAACATTGGGGTGACGCTCCCATAACATTGGGGTGATGCTCCCGTAACATTGGGGTGATGCTCCCGTAACATTGGGGTGATGCTCCCTTAACATTGGGGTGACGCTCCCGTAACATTGGGTGACGCTCCCATAACATTGGGATGACGCTCCCGTAACATTGGGGTGATGCTCCCGTAACATTGGGGTGACGCTCCCATAACATTGGGGTGATGCTCCCGTACATTGGGTGACGCTCCTTAACATTGGGTGACCTCCCGTAACATTGGGGTGACGCTCCCTTAACATTGGGGTGATGCTCCCATAACATTGGGGTGATGCTCCCGTAACATTGGGGTGACGCTCCCGTAACATTGGGGTGACGCTTCCATAACATTGGGGTGACGCTCCCTTAACATTGGGGTGACGCTCCCGTAACATTGGGGTTGACACCTGCGGAAATATATTAATCGCTTTATTTCATTTGGGGGTGTAAAAGCATTCGTGGTTCTTGTACACACTGTATATCACCAATACATGGGACCTCGGTTCATAGTCTCTCCAGAAACATTGTTAATATTATTATTGCTTGATTGTGGAACAATGTCACAGCCCCTTGAACATCATGTTTGTGTTATACTGTTTATATCATGTTACTACACTGGAACATCATGTTTGTGTTATACTGTTTATATCATGTTACTACACTGGAACATCATGTTTGTGTTATACTGTTTATATCATGTTACTACACTGGAACATCATGTTTGTGTTATACTGTTTATATCATGTTACTACACTGGAACATCATGTTTGTGTTATACTGTTTATATCATGTTACTACACTGGACCATCATGTTTGTGTTATACTGTTTATATCATGTTACTACACTGGACCATTATGTTTGTGTTATACTGTTTATATCATGTTACTACACTGGAACATCATGTTTGTGTGATACTGTTTATATCATGTTACTATACAGATCATTATGTTTGTGTTATACTGTTTATATCATGTTACTACACTGGAACATTATGTTTGTGTTATACTGTTTATATCATGTTATTATACTGGAACATCATGTTTGTGTTATACTGTTTATATCCTGTTATTATACTGGAACATTATGTTTTGGGCTAATTGCAAATAGAAGATAAGCAAAAGAGAGGTAACAAGATGGATTATTTCTTCGACTACTTAATTAACATTTAATATGACATGATAAATTATTTGCTGCAGAACTCATCTTAAGTTTCTCCAGACAGGGGATTAAATGTTTCACTTTTATGATGTACATAGAATACAGTTCAACTAAATGACCACCGGTGAATAGGTTATCAAACCTGTTATAATAGGTCACCTATCAAAATAATCATAGCTTATCAAACCTGTTATAAGAGATCAAAATGATCACTGTTATCAGGAACAGATCATGTCATGGATTAAATCTGAGCAGTAAATTTATAATGGCGTATTGAAAACCAGTGTTGTTATTCTTACTAACATATAGTAAAACTGCAATAGACCCTTCTAAATTAAATAACCAATATCGAAACATTACTACTCTTACTTAAATACTTTTATTGGTCACAAAATCACCATATTGTTCAGTCGAAATGATGCCATTTTAATACATGAAGGAAATATGTACACATAAGTGTCATTAATTTTTATGGTCTAAGGGAGTTAAGTTGTAATTAGTTTAAAAGTTACTTACCATATGTTTGGTATAAAGAATTGAGTTGTTTCCCTTGTATCATAAAGATTTATTTACATTTTACACATTTCACTGACATTTTCTGCTGAGTTTCAAGAAGTTAGAACGGTCTATTGCTGGTAGTTTTAATTTTTTAAATTAAATTTATTTGGGGTAATCATTTTGATTGCAAGTTTTAATTTCTTGTCATTATTATCTTAAGTGGTTAAATGATTAAATGGTTACGTGGATAATTGGTTAAGTGGTTACGGTCATTGGTATTAAAATCTCTTTGTCCCTCCTCACTAGGTTCGAATCCCATTTGTGGTGTCGTCCGCCTCCGTGGTCGAGTGGTTAAGGTCGCTGACTTGTATACCACTGTAACCTATCATCACTGTTGGTCACCGGCTCGAGCCCCGTTCAGGCCGTGTCTCATTTATATGAAAAAGAGACATTGCTCTGAGGATCGGAGTCTTCCTCCACCAATAATAAACAGCTGGCAAGATTCTATATGACCTTAGCTGGAAAGATTATATATGACCTTAGCTGGAGAGATTCTGTATGACCTTAGCTGGAGAGATTCTATATGACCTTAGCAGGAGAGTTTCTATATTACCTTAGCTGGAGAGATTCTGTATGACCTTAGCTGGAGTGATTCTGTATGACCTTAGCTGGAGAGTTTCTATATGACCGTAGCTGGATAGTTTCTATATGACCTTAGCTGGAGAGTTTATATATGACCTTAGCTGGAGAGTTTCTATATGACCTTAGCTGGATAGTTTCTATATGACCTTAGCTGGAGAGTTTATATATGACCTTAGCTGGAGAGTTTCTATATGACCTTAGCTGGAGAGTTTCTATATGACCTTAGCTGGATAGTTTCTGTATGACCTTAGCTGGATAGTTTATATATGACCTTAGCTGGAGAGTTTCTATATGACCTTAGCTGGATAGTTTCTATATGACCTTAGCTGGAGAGTTTATATATGACCTTAGCTGGAGAGTTTCTATATGACCTTAGCTGGATAGTTTCTATATGACCGTAGCTGGAGAGTTTCTATATGACCTTAGCAGGAGAGTTTCTATATTACCTTAGCTGGAGAGATTCTGTATGACCTTAGCTGGAGTGATTCTGTATGACCTTAGCTGGAGAGTTTCTATATGACCGTAGCTGGATAGTTTCTATATGACCTTAGCTGGAGAGTTTATATATGACCTTAGCTGGAGAGTTTCTATATGACCTTAGCTGGATAGTTTCTATATGACCTTAGCTGGAGAGTTTATATATGACCTTAGCTGGAGAGTTTCTATATGACCTTAGCTGGAGAGTTTCTATATGACCTTAGCTGGATAGTTTCTGTATGACCTTAGCTGGATAGTTTATATATGACCTTAGCTGGAGAGTTTCTATATGACCTTAGCTGGATAGTTTCTATATGACCTTAGCTGGAGAGTTTATATATGACCTTAGCTGGAGAGTTTCTATATGACCTTAGCTGGATAGTTTCTATATGACCGTAGCTGGAGAGTTTCTATATGACCTTAGCTGGAGAGTTTATATATGACCTTAGCTGGAGAGTTTCTATATGACCTTAGCTTGATAGTTTCTGTATGACCTTAGCTGGATAGTTTATATATGACCTTAGCTGGAGAGTTTATATATGACCTTAGCTGGAGAGTTTCTATATGACCTTAGCTGGATAGTTTCTGTATGACCTTAGCTGGAGAGTTTATATATGACCTTAGCTGGAGAGTTTCTATATGACCTTAGCTGGAGAGTTTATATATTACCTTAGCTGGAGAGTTTATATATGACCTTAGCTGGAGAGTTTCTATATGACCTTAGCTGGAGAGTTTCTATATGACCTTAGCGGAGAGTTTCTATATACCTTAGCTGGAGAGTTCTTATGACCTTAGCTGGAGGTTTTATGACCTTAGCTGGAGAGTTTTATATGACCTTAGCTGGAGAGTTTATATATGACCTTAGCTGGAGAGTTATATATGACCTTAGCTGGAGAGTTTCTATATGACCTTAGCTGGATAGTTTCTATATGACCTTAGCTGGAGAGTTTATATATGACCTTAGCTGGAGAGTTTCTATATGACCTTAGCTGGAGAGTTTCTATATGACCTTAGCTGGATAGTTTCTGTATGACCTTAGCTGGAGAGTTTATATATGACCTTAGCTGGAGAGTTTCTATATGACCTTAGCTGGAGAGTTTCTATATGACCTTAGCTGGAGAGTTTATATATGACCTTAGCTGGAGAGTTTCTATATGACCTTAGCTGGAGAGTTTCTATATGACCTTAGCTGGAGAGTTTCTATATGACCTTAGCTGGAGAGTTTCTATATGACCTTAGCTGGAGAGTTTCTATATGACCTTAGCTGGAGAGTTTCTATATGACCTTAGCTGGAGAGTTTATATATGACCTTAGCTGGAGAGTTTATATATGACCTTAGCTGGAGAGTTTATATATGACCTGAAGCTGTTGGTGTGACTTTAAAATCGCAAAATAAACAAATACCTCTTTTGTAGATGAATTACTTAGTGTATACAAATTTATTTTAGCATGATTGCGAAACAAGTTCTTTGAACTTATATTAATCATTCTCGAGACCTCATTCCTGATGGAATCCATTGCCATGAAGGAGAGAGAAGAGGCATGTGGAATTTAAATGCCTTGCCTAAGGGCACAATCGTAACGGCTCCAGCGGGGCTCGAACTCTGGGCCTTTCGCACCTGAATCGAACACGCATCCACAGCACTATCACGACTTCCAAAATGAATGATGAATTACTGTAGTAGTGATAGCATAGTTAGTACTTACCTATAAATATAGTTAAACCTGTTGTCGTGGTTACCTCTATTAAGCAATCAACCTGTATTAAGCAGCTAGTTACCACATTCCCAATATGTTGTTTATTATACATTTTACCTCAGTTAAGCAGCCATCTGTGCTAAGAATCCACCATAAGTAATTCCCTTGGCTGGGTGCATACGACAGGGTTGACTGTAGTGGAATCGGGGATATGGCAGTCTGTGTTGTTATCAGACCATATGTGTTATCCTTAAGTTTATTAGTAAAAGTTGTGTGCTTATTAATCAAAACACTACAAAATGATAGTTGTGGTATACACTCAACTCAACTCAGTTTTATTTGGCAAATCAGCAACATATAATGCGTTTTACCTAAAACAAAAACTTACGCATGCAATGGAATATTGCATACAAACAATAAAATTTAAACAATACACACAAATGTAACACACACAATAGCATATTTCTGCTAAAATGACAAAACCAACAACACAAAAACAACGTCTACATAATTCAATGTTCAATCACAGATAATCTAAGTGTTTTATTCTTAAATTTATAGATAAAAAGAGAATACAATATTTTATTTTTCTAACACATACTGACTTAAAATAGGTGCATGAAATAAGGTTGCACCTAGCTACACAGATCATATGTAACTAAATAGTGTATTACTGAACTAGTCCAAATATATGCTGCAAATTCTGTCACATATTACCAGGTTGCACCTAGCTACACAGATCATATGTAATTAAATAGTGTATTACTGAACTAGTCCAAATATATGCTGCAAATTCTGTCACATATTACCAGGTTGCACCTAGCTACACAGATCATATGTAACTAAATAGTGTATTACTGAACTAGTCCAAATATATGCTGCAAATTCTGTCACATATTACCAGGTTGCACCTAGCTACACGATATATGTAACTAAATATGTTACTGAACTAGTCCAAATATATGCTGCAAATTCTGTCACATATTACCAGGTTGCACCTAGCTACACAGATCATATGTAACTAAATAGTGTATTACTGAACTAGTCCAAATATATGCTGCACATTCTGTCACATATTACCAGGTTGCACCTAGCTACACTGATAATATGTAACTAAATAGTGTATTACTGAACTAGTCCAAATATATGCTGCAAATTCTGTCACATATTACCAGGTTGCACCTAGCTACATAGATCATATATAACTAAATAGTGTATTGCTGATCTATTCCAAATTATATACTGCCCAACCCATTTGCTTCAACATTTATTGACAATTATTATGCACAACAACGACATAAATCGTATATCCTATGCATAATTATACAAGTATGTTCATTTGTTTTGTTCTGTACATTGTAAATATATAGAATGAATGCAATAAAATATGATTAAACTGTTCTGTACATTGTATATACATGTATATATAATGAATGCAATAAAATATGATTAAACTAAATGAATGCTGCAAATTTGGTGACATTATTACCTGTGTACATAGAATGACTTATAAGAAACGTAGGGCATTATAATGTAGATGTTTCGGTAACATTGAAAACATTATCGCAATGAATTGGGAACATATTTGCATGTTAGCACTTCTATTGTGTAAGAGGTATATTGACATTCATGTTTATATATTTACATCGCTATTGCATTACCTTAGATAAACGTATGTACCCTGATTGTATTCATTTTTGTATGACGGTTGCCGACTAATGATTCATTCATTAAATGTTAGTAAGTTAATGGTTGTGCTATGAAACATGATGGAATACATGCACACGCTCTCTGTCTAAACTCTCTATATGCATTGCTTGTCTTCATATGGGAAAATAAAACTATAAATCATATGCAAGACTGTTATTTTATTATGGTCAGATGGGGGATCGAACCTGCAATTCCTGGATTACCAGTCCACTGGACTACAGATCCGTCTGTAACTACAATGCCTCGGCATGTGCTGTGCTTTATAAAAGTGCTGCGTCTGCAACAACTTCTTGTTACTTAAATTTTTTATAATTTGTTTCAAATCTTCAAAAATACGAGATCTGTTTATTTTCAAAAAGGTAAATCCCTTTGATGAAATAAATTCTTCATTTTCAAAATATCACTTCCCTTTGATGAAATAAATTCTTCATTTTCAAAATATCACTTCCCTTTGATGAAATAAATTCATCATTTTCAAAATATCACTTCCCTTTGATCAAATAAATTCTTCATTTTCAAAATATCACTTCCCTTTGATCAAATAAATTCTTCATTTTCAAAATATCACTTCCCTTTGATCAAATAAATTCTTCATTTTCAAAATATCACTTCCCTTTGATCAAAGAAATTCTTCATTTTCGAAATATCACTTCTGTTGATCCAATAAGCTACTCTGAATCTTCAGAAAGCCACTTCCTTTTGATCAATTTAGATACTTTTCATATTTTGATGTTATTTTGATTTCAGATGCTGAAAAGGCTGGAAAGTTTGACGACGAGTTAGAATCAGTTACTGTTTCAAATGGCAAGATTGTACAAGCAACTGCAGTAACTGGCAACCCTATGCCAAACATATTGAGCCCAAAGGTCAACCATGGTTACAAGCATGACCTAAACTTAGATGGCAGTGAAGGAGAGCATTTATAACGGAAAATGAGTTAGTGCTGCTGATGTGGGTGTGACCTTCAAAATGTGTCCGCTTATTGATAAGTCTTTTAGTAAATATTACGGTCTTAGTTCTCAGAGATGGAACTTCAAGTCAACATGGTTTAATTATGTTGCTGGTATATGTAATTCTATGCAGTCATATTTGTAATGAAAACTTTAGTTTCAAAGATCGTAATGGTCACAATATTGAAGAACAAAGAAGCAGAATGTTATGGTCAGTAAGTGTGTACAGTCAATGCAATGTGATTGTTGTGTGAGGACAGTAGTGTGAGATGGTCAGACTGGAGGTTGCTGGTTCAAGTTCTCCTGAAGTTGACCACTCTATACTAGATATATTTTTATATGTATGTTGCCACCTTGCTGGTATATTAATCAGCACATATCAAAATTAGTATTGTCATGATGTGTTACATTTATGTTTTTGCATTAAAATTACAATTTTAAATAGAGCGGAAAACAGTGTATTTCAAATCCAGATACTTGTTTCATTATGAATCTTAGGTATTCATCTTGTATTTATCTATGAAAATTAGCTTTTGTATTGGTTACCTACATTATAATTAAGAAATATTAAGTATCAACCGTGGTATATCGCAGAATAACCCTAGTTTGAAGGTCTTATGCATAGAAATATATCACGATATGGCCGAATGCCTGAGTGATATATTTTTACGCATAAGAATGACAAACGAGGGTTATTCTGCGATATACCACGGTTGATACTTATTATTTCGATTCTAACACGACTTACTTCTAATAATTTTAGACGAGAATCAAAGGAGTATTTTCTTCAAACGCCGTGCTACTCCGCTGCATTTGGCTTTCGAAATTTCCTCCCGCGTAATGGGTGATGACGTTATTTTTTATGGAAAATATCAATCTAGTGCATAAATGAACAAAAGTTGTAACTGATCAATAATTTTATTTATCTTGTCAAATAAAACTGTACAGAATAGTAACTGAAACGTTACTTAACAGAAAAACAAGATGGACAAGAGATTATCTGATTCTAAAAATAGCTCACTTCCGCGAATTCCCACGATAGTATTTTACAAACATCACGTGACTTTCATTCATAAAACTTTACACGCATTGTATAAATGGAATAGCCAAAACACGGTGCGCGCAGAATAACCTGAGGTAGATTTTACTCTACAAGTATGTATGTTATTAGCTGGGTTGTGTTAGAATATCTAATAACGATATTCACATTTGGCACAAATGTAAAGTTCAAACGTACATGTTTTTGTGAAGCAGGCCCCAGCACTGCCAGTAATAATTCAGTGAATTGTATGTAATATGTGAACCAACAATCGGCACCAAATTGTTCAGAATGATCATGCAAGTTGTATATTTTACACAATGGTGTATCAAGTCAGTCTTAGGTATCATTTGAATGTGTTCTTTTACAACACATGGCTTTGTATGCTCAATATTGTACCATCTTCACCATACTATATCATTAATCATCAGAAGCATTGCACAGATACAAATGCTGGAGATAGGTCATACAACATCTTGTGTCCTGTCCATATCTTGTTCCAGGTGGCCGAGTGGTTACGGTCGAATTCCATTGCAGTAGGTCAGTGGTTCTACCCGGGTTTCCGACCGCAAAACTGCTCGGATGAAATCCAGGATCTTCCTCGACAAATAATAGCTGGAGAGTCACTGTATGACTTAAGCTGTTGGTGCAACTTTAACCCTTTCAACCCCACAGGCCTCTAAATAGGCTTATGAAAAGTGTAGATCCAGATGAGCCGGCTCGTGACGAGCCGTCTCATCAGGATCTGCACTTGTTTGCCAGTAATAATTATTACTATTTTTAGATAAAATTACCCATTTTGATAAATGAACTGGTCCAAAGGTAATTTTCTTATTAATTTATTGGTCTGAAAATATCACGCACCAGTCCATGTCAGTTACTTGGGGTTGAATGGGTTAAACCCCAAAAACAAATACAAAACATATCTTGTTCCCCATAATGAGACTCAGGTGCTTAGCTACAAGGTCACAGTCGACATTACTTATTAGATCACAGATCTGCAATGAATACAATATCATGTGTTTGATTTGTAAACAACTTGACCGGTTTTGGCATTATACTACGCATTTATTCACAAAATTAGGTACAATATCCGGTCAGGAACAACTCGTGTAAACTGCTGTTGGATGTTGTTAAAATACTTTGTTACATCTCTTAGTGCGGTAGTATATGATAAAACAACTTAGTTCTGCATTACGCAGTGTTTATTAGACCATGACAATATGATGAAATGATGTACTTAGGTATAATCTATTTCAATGTACCTAAAGATATATACTGCATAGACTATATGACTGAATTAAAATGCACTAGACAAATGTTGCTCGTAATGGCAATCGCCTCACCTTCATTCCTAACATTTGGCCTATAGTCAACATGACAATTGGAATGTTCATCAGGAGTTATTGTCTTTGTTAGGTAGTTGTTAAAATGTTTTTAATTCTGTTATAGCAGTGTTTATTGTTTCGTTTTGAATTACATTACATGTATTGAAATATGTTCTTATTGATGCAAATCCTCTCTGACGTGTCATGTGGGAGATATAAATCTGTAATATGCTCTACTGGTAATCTTGTAACAACCTTTACAATATGCTCTACTGGTAATCTTGTAACAACCTTTACAACATGCTATACTGGTAATCTTGTAACAACCTTTACAATATGCTCTACTGGTAATCTTGTAACAACCTTTACTATATGCTCTACTGGTAATATTGTAACAACCTTTACAACATGCTCTACTGGTAATCTTGTAACAACCTTTACAATATGCTCTACTGGTAATCTTGTATCAATCTTTACAATATGTTCTACTGGTAAGCTTGTAACAACCTTTACAATATGCTCTACTGGTAATCTTGTATCAATCTTTACAACATGCTCTACTGGTAATCTTGTAACAACCGTTACAACATGTTCTACTGGCAATCTTGTAACAACCTTTACAACATGTTCTACTGGCAATCTTGTAACAACCTTTACAACATGCTCTACTGGTAATCTTGTAACAACCTTTACAACATGCTCTACTGGTAATCTTGTAACAACCTTTACAACATGCTCTACTGGTAATCTTGTAACAACCTTTACAATATGTTCTACTGGCAATCTTGTAACAACCTTTACAATATGTTCTACTGGTAATCTTGTAACAACCTTTACAACATGCTCTACTGGTAATCTTGTAACAACCTTTACAATATGCTCTACTGGTAATCTTGTAACAACCTTTACAATATGCTCTACTGGTAATCTTGTAACAACCTTTACAATATGTTCTACTGGCATTCTTGTAACAACCTTTACAACATGCTCTACTGGTAATCTTGTAACAACCGTTACAACATGTTCTACTGGTGATCTTGTAGCAACCCTTACAACATGTTCTACTGGCAATCTTGTAACAACCTTTACAATATGTTCTACTGGTAATCTTGTAACAACCTTTACAACATGCTCTACTGGTAATCTTGTAACAACCTTTACAACATGTTCTACTGGTGATCTTGTAGCAACCCTTAAAACATGTTCTACTGGCAATCTTGTAACAACCTTTACAACATGTTCTACTGGTAATCTTGTAACAACCTTTACAATATGTTCTACTGGTGATCTTGTAACAACCTTTACAATATGCTCTACTGGTAATCTTGTAACAACCTTTACAATATGTTCTACTGGTGATCTTGTAACAACCTTTACAATATGCTCTATAAATTATACTTCCCAGCGATTGATTACATGTTTAAAAATGTGCTAGATGATTAATGTGATATATTAAATGCAAGATTGTGCTATTTATCTGGCATCAGTTTTGTGAAGCCATCGTAGCTAAGATATCTCGTAAATCAGAAGTAACTGTGCATGCTATTGAGTGACTATTTTAAGAACCAATCATAATGGTGGATACAGCTGACTTATGGCATGTCTAACCAATCATAATGGTGGATGCAACTGACATGGCATAGCTAACCAATCATAATTGTCGATACAACTGGCTTATGGCATGTCTAACCAATCATAATGGTGGATACAACTGGCTTATGGCATGTCTAGCCAATCATAATGGTGGATACAACTGGCTAATGATATGTCTAACCAATCATTTTGGTGAATACAACTGACTTATGACATGTCTAAGTTATGAGAGCTTGATGAAATTGACCCTTTATGCTATAGATTATTAACATATAATATTTTGTTTAAATATTTTAACAAGTGTGATATCTTTTTACTGTTTGCATGACTTACTGTGTTCTTTGTACATGTGTAATGTAGATCCATTTAAACAGAGTCTAGTCTCTCCTATGATGGTATTATTATTTATAATATACTAGTATAATAATACTATCATATTTAAGAAACATTTTTATCGAAAGGAAATGACTTTGTGACGATTATGCTTTGCACTGTAATGATGGCATGTTTGGCACTGTACAGTACGTTTGACACTGTACAGTACGTTTGACACTGTACAGTATGTTTGACACTGTACAGTATGTTTGACACTGTGTAGTACGTTTGGCACTGTGCAGTACGTTTGACACTGTACAGTACGTTTGACACTGTACAGTACGTTTGGCACTGTACAGTACGTTTGACACTGTACAGTATGTTTGACACTGTACAGTACGTTTGACACTGTACAGTACGTTTGACACTGTACAGTACGTTTGACACTGTACAGTACGTTTGGCACTGTACAGTACGTTTGACACTGTACAGTACGTTTGACACTGTGCAGTACGTTTGGCACTGTGCAGTACGTTTGACACTGTAATGTACGTTTGACACTGTACAGTACGTTTGACACTGTACAGTACGTTTGGCACTGTACAGTACGTTTGACACTGTACAGTACGTTTGACACTGTACAGTATGTTTGACACTGTGCAGTATGTTTGACACTGTACAGTACGTTTGACACTGTTCAGTACGTTTGACACTGTACAGTACGTTTGACACTGTACAGTACGTTTGACACTGTACAGTACATTTGACACTGTACAGTACGTTTGACACTGTGCAGTATGTTTGACACTGTGCAGTACGTTTGACACTGTACAGTACGTTTGACACTGCAGTACATTTGACACTGCAGTACGTTTGACACTGTGCAGTACGTTTGACACTGTACAGTACGTTTGACACTGTGCAGTACGTTTGACACTGTACAGTACGTTTGACAGTGTGCAGTACGTTTGACACTGTACAGTACGTTTGTCACTGTACAGTACGTTTGACACTGCAGTACGTTTGACACTGTGCAGTACGTTTGGCACTGCAGTATGTTTGACACTGCAGTACGTTTGACACTGTGCAGTACGTTTGACACTGCAGTACATTTCACACTGCAGTACGTTTGACACTGTGCAGCACGTTTGACACTGTGCAGCACGTTTGACAATGTGCAGCATGTTTGACACTGTACAACATGTTTGACACTGTGCAGCATGTTTGACACTGTGCAGCACGTTTGACAATGTGCAGCACGTTTGACACTGTACAGCACGTTTGGCAATGTGCAGCATGTTTGACACTGTGCAGCACGTTTGACAATGTGCAGCATGTTTGACACTGTACAGCATGTTTGACACTGTACAACATGTTTGACACTGTACAGCATGTTTGACACTGTGCAGCACGTTTGACAATGTGCAGCATGTTTGACACTGTGCAGCATGTTTGACACTGTACAACATGTTTGACACTGTACAGCTTGTTTGACACTGTACCGCATGTTTGACACTGTCCGGCATGATTTGTATATAATGTATAAGTACTTTGTGATATATTATACATTCCTGTTTGTTTATTGTATTTTGTTGTAAATAATAAATTATTGTTTCATCAATTTGTGAATAGTGTAAAATACAAATACAATAAATAACATAAACACACATGTTTAGTCAATGCTTTCCAATGAAACATGGACATTTAATTTATGCTGGCCAATGAAACATGGACATTTAATTTCTGCTGGCCAATGAAATATGGACATTTAATTTCTGCTGGCCAATGAAATATGGACATTTAATTTATGCTTTCCAATGAAACATGGACATTTAATTTATGCTGTCCAATGAAATATGGACATTTAATTTATGCTTTTTAAATTTCTTTTAATGCGGACCTCAGTGGCTTCATAAGAAGAGGAAATGACGAAGAATTAATTTTACACATATGTAATTATGGAAAACGTAATTATTAACAATCTCGTAAGTACACCACTATCGTGATTGTGATGGGGTTTCAAACTCACAACCTCTTGACTATGAGGAGGAAACTTTATCCAATACACCATGGAGGCTCCATGAAATATTTTCATCATGTATTTCCATGCTTTTTATGCTTTAATAATTTAATAAACAAATAAATTGTTTTTATAAGCAGGTAATAGAGAGTCAAATGCGAGTTGTTCTCTGTATATTATATGTATGTTTTGCATGTAATTGACACAGATGTATAGTTGCATAGATGGATTTGAATTTTATGCAAAGTTAAATGTCTTATTAGTTGCTGTTAAAGTTCTAAAACTGTATTCAAATTTGTCATGTGATTTATTCATAATGAGAGAGCCAATCAGAATTGTTCTCCACTGCAGCCAATCAGAAAGCTGGGTATCAGTCTGAATCAGAAATCTGGGAATTTGAGATTATAGGTTGAGAATAAGCATGCGCGTAGCCACACTGAGGTGGATGGGTCACTCATCTCAGTTAGAATTTGGCAAGTAACGAAATGTATAGGAAAATTGTGATAAAACTGCCTTCAGAATGGGCAAACAAACAAATACAAACAAATTCTGAGGAGGCGGCAGGGGGACATGCCCACGTTCCACCCAAGAAGGTTAATCTTGGTTACTTTCAGCTTCTGGCTACGGCACTGTTAAGACTTGACTTTTAGTAATGTGCATTATATACTGACTCTAGTTGTTTCTGAATTGCCCCCAAAGTGCTACATGCATGTACATAGCTAGTGTGCTGTGTTTAATTGTTTATAATGAATTGATAAATAGAAGCTGTATGGTGTAGCAGTTTGTTTACACTGCAGATACCCAAATGTCGATATTTATCCGTCATGTTATTCCCACAAATGGGGCATGATTGGCGATAGTTCAAAGATTCAAGGATCTTCTTTCTTTTCCACATACTTGGCAATATTTATAGTGTTCAAGATAATGTTATTTCACTTGTTGCTTATCAAAATTATTTTTAAAGAAATTGCCGAATAATTATTTTTATGTTGAAATAATTTGCAGTGATCTCGACACAAGCCGTATGGTTTTTAATATGGTTGTCCGTTGTATGTGTGTGAATCGGTCCATCTGTCCGACTAGCGTGTTCATGTATGGAACATGTTACAGGTTGTATGTGTGTGAATCGGTCAATCTGTCCGACTATCGTGTTCATGTATGGAACATGTTACAGGTTGTATGTGTGTGAATCGGTCAATCTGTCAGACTATCGTGTTCATGTATGGAACATGTTACAGGTTGTATGTGTGTGAATCGGTCAATCTGTCCGACTATCGTGTTCATGTATGGAACATGTTACAGGTTGTATGTGTGTGAATCGGTCCATCTGTCAGACTAATGTGTTCATGTATGGAACATGTTACAGGTTGTATGTGTGTGAATCGGTCAATCTGTCAGACTATCGTGTTCATGTATGGAACATGTTACAGGTTGTATGTGTGTGAATCGGTCAATCTGTCCGACTATCGTGTTCATGTATGGAACATGTTACAGGTTGTATGTGTGTGAATCGGTCAATCTGTCAGACTAATGTGTTCATGTATGGAACATGTTACAGGTTGTATGTGTGTGAATCGGTCAATCTGTCAGACTATCGTGTTCATGTATGGAACATGTTACAGGTTGTATGTGTGTGAATCGGTCCATCTGTCAGACTAATGTGTTCATGTATGGAACATGTTACAGGTTGTATGTGTGAGAATCGGTCCATCTATTGGACTATCGTGTTCATGTATGGAACATGTTACAGGTTGTATGTGTGAGAATCGGTCCATCTATTGGACTATCGTGTTCATGTATGGAACATGTTACAAGTTGTATGTGTATGAATCGGTCCATCTATTGGACTATCATGTTCATGTATGGAACATGTTAGCAAGTACACTACAATATGTTGCACACAAAACCAGGACACGCTTAGATGCAAAGAAAGTGTGTAAAATCTGTTATGTTTGGTCCATGTTTTGTATACATTTGAAAAAACAATCGCACCAGTGTTCTCCACAATGAGACCGTGTGCCATGCATAATGCATGCAGGTTTGTTCATAGGAGCTGGTCACAAGGTATTTAAGTGGATATTTGTTTGTTCAGACATTTGTTTGTTCAGACATTTGTTTGTTCAGACATTTGTTTGTTCTGATATTTGTTTTTTCTGACATTTGTTTCATTCAGCAATTGATGCAAAGGGGGGTACCAGCATAATAGTCCTTTACATACGTATAGTACACACTAATCTCCTCTTAAGAAACTTGTGACCGGCTCCTGAGGGTTTGTTCTGTATTTTATATTTGGTATAGACTGTTTGGTCTCAAAATATTGATTATGTCATTAGACAGGCAATGATAACTATAAAAGCTCTATTTTTATATGATCAATACCACATTGACTGTGTTGTATGATTCTCATAATGTAAATATAATCAAATAAAGTGATGTATTTTAAAGAAAAAGTCTTCAGTATTTTATATACAATGATGCCATGTAATTTCTTATCAATAATTGGCGTATCGTCTGTCAAGCTAGGGTAGAGTTCCTTCATGTGAGGAAGCCATTCCGTTGAATTGCTGAATGTTAATGGATGTATCCATCCCTACACACATGGATGAGCTTATTGACCGTTCTTCATGAAATTGTATACAGTCAAACCTGTGTTAAGCAGCCAGCCAAGGGAACCACATATAATGGCTGCTTAGCTAGCACAGGTGGCTGTTTAATCGATGTCAAATGTATAATAGAACAACATATTGGGAATCTGGAAACTGGCTGCTTAATACAGGTTGGTTGCTTAATGGAGGTGACCACTAACACAGGTTTGACTGTAGTGCATATACAGTCAAACTTGTATTAAGAGACCACAAGGGATGCGCATAAAGGGTATCTAAACATGAATGAACTCTTAATTTACTAATGCGTTCTTTAACAACACAAACGCGAACTGAAAAAGTGTTCTCTTAATAGACGTGGTCTTTCGAGCAAGTTTGACTGTTCATGTATTGGAATTACACCCAACCATATATGAATTTCCTAAATATTTGGAACAACATATAAACACCAAATTCATCATTCCACTGAGGCCCAAACTTGCAACCCCATTGTAAGGTGGACAGCATATCCATTGAACAACGGAGGCTTATCATTATACACAACGGATGCCCAAACTTGCAACCACATTGTAAGGTGGACAGCATATCCATTGAACAACGGAGGTTTAAACTTACAAGCACTAGGTTACAATGTGGATACCCTATTCATTATTCACAACGCGTGCCCAAACTTGCAACCCCATTGTAAGGTGGACAGCATATACATTGAACAACGGAGGCTTATCATTATACACAACGGATGCTTAAACTCGCAACCATTCTGTTATGTTGTGATCACCCCATCCATGACACCCTTAAATTCAATTCATCAATACAAACGATATTTAGTGTCAGAGCTTTTACAAACAAATACCATTTACATAGCTATTTACAGATATTTTACACGCAAAATGCAACAGAAACGAAAATTCGTTCAAAAGCAGCTTTGCAATAACTTGCACCAACTTTGGTGAGAAAGGGTAAATTGGTCACGGTCAATATTGGGAGGTAAATTGGTCACGTCAATATTGGAAGGTAAATTGGTCACGGTCAATATTGGAAGGTAAATTGGTCACGGTCAATATTGGAAGGTAAATTGGTCACGGTCAATATTGGAAGGTAAATTGGTCACGGTCAATATTGGAAGGTAAATTGGTCACGGTCAATATTGGAAGGTAAATTGGTCACGGTCAATATTGGAAGGTAAATTGGTGTATATTTTGGTAACCTATCTGCCGATTTTGGTCAAATTTATCTTGTAAAATTCACAGACGCAAAATTCTGGACAAATGTTTGCGGGTTCAAAATCACAAAACTAAGGGGAAAAAAAATGTTTTGGTTTTTAAGAACACTATAATACACTATAGGCTTGACACTATACATAAAACAATATTTACGCCATTCCAAACAAGTTTAAATATGACACCCGTCATATAGCCTTGATAATGACGGGGTGTCATCCTTAAGCTTGCTTGGAATGGTGTAAATGTATGTTATGTATAGTGTCAAGCCTATAGTGTATTATAGTATTCATAAAAAACAAACAAAAAAAGGGAAAATATTTCTTAGATTTGTGGTTTCGAACCCGCAAACATTTCTCCAGACCCAAAACGTCTGTGGTAAATGATCTATGCCAATTTTAGTCTGATATATTTAGTCCGTTGAAATGACGAAAATTAGATAAGAACATTAACTCTGAATATTGTAGGAAGAATTTTTATCAACCGTGATCTGAAACATCTTGGAAATTGTTATCAAATTAGGTCAGTAAAAAGATCTAGGTCACGGGGTCAAATGAAACATAGTCATGACTATAATTCTCTGAAATTCTCGAAACGAAACGAAAAGAAAAAACGTGTTAACTCAAGGTCATATCGCAGAACAAAATACGTCTAGAATCAATGGACACAAGTGTATTAAACATGGCTTGTATCATCATCGTAATCCCTTGCCTAGTTTATTTCAAATTAACCCAAATATCCAAACAGTAAATAAATAGGTCAACTTATGGAAATGGCATCTACTCTAACTGAAATGAACGTATTTGATTGGTTATCATTCGTCATTATCATCTTCGTTTTCTGAAACTAGCACTGACATTTCAGTTTGGGGTTTCATGATTTTAACAACAATGCAAATACCTGCAGACCACTGTAATCTATCATCACTGATGGTCACGGGTTCGAGCCCCGCTCAGACCGTGTCTCATTTATATGAACAAGTTGACAGTTTCTTACGGAGGTTGGTGCACCCAAGTACTGGTTAACCGTTGGAGCCTGCCCAGGAAAGGTGTTGTTAGGTAAACTGCCCGTCGGCGATACAGCCCAAAATGGTGCTGATGCAGGCGTAAAACCCGAAATATAAATAAATATATAAATACCTGCAGGTTCTCTCCACCAGGAATTGACTAACTACACGTATAGAAACAACTCGATATATTTTATGTGACGTGAATTATATCTATGACCAGCAGGCCTAGTCTGACCACAGACGTTTGGGATCTGGTCTGATTCGAGTTCAAAACCAAAATATTTGTTAACATTTTGTGAACATATGATACACCATAGGCTTGACATTATTCATAGATAGTGCTTATCCATAGGCCATATCCAAGCATGCTTAAACCTGACACCCTGTCACTTAGCTACATATATGACGACGGCGACTACGATTGGTTTAAACGTATGTATTCATTCATAATATACAGTATATATAAATTGTATACAGAATGAAAATGGATTTAACCGAAAGCTTAAAGCTTGTGGAGATTATTACTACGATTAATAATTGAAGATCCAAATGACTTGTAAATTTCGGGAAACTGTTGTTTGCTTCTTGCGTTTCTTTGCTGATATGTCAAAAGTTATTTTATCGCACCTGTTGTTACTCATCCTGTAGTGTACATTATTTAATGCTTTCCAATGAAATATAGAAATGTATCAGTGACATTTTGTCAACGCGAACGTTTCGAACTGACTTGCAGTGACTTCATTCATTATTACCAATAGCTAGGCCAATGTAAGGCACGTTATTGAAGTTTCTTACCCAATGTAGACCGTGCCCAGGACAATGACGACATTTTTGACACCATCATAAAATTTAAGATTGATTATCATTATATGAATTGTCAGTATACAATCACAAACAGTACCATTAATTAAGAGCAGAATAGAATATGTATTCAGACTTGTGACGTGAATTGGTACAAAACAGTCTGTAATATCATCAATAGCTGAGGAGCAGAGGATATAATAATATTTAAAAATGAAGTTCCAACGTTCAGCGATTCTTTGATAAATCTATCCAGAATAGCTCAAATAGATACACTTGGACATTCATGGCCTTTGATAGAAATATTTAATTAAGATTGGTAAAGTCAAGTTCATAATTAGATTTAATTGTGCCACACACGTCACTACATGACAGGTATTGTGACGTCACACACTTTACTATATGACATGTACTGTGACGCCACACACTTCATTACATGACATGTACTGTGACGCCACACACTACATGACAGGTACTGTGACGTCACATACTTAATTACACGACAGGTACTGTGACGTCACACACTTAATTACATGACAGGTACTGTGACGCCACACATGTCACTACATAACAGGTACTGTGACGTCACTACATGATAGGTACTGTGACGTCACATACGTCGCTAAATGACAGGTACTGTGATGTCACATATGGGCAACCGGGAGCGACGATAAATAAACGTAAAACACACTCATCTGTGATTGAGCTAATTTACCCTCGTCGCCGTCGAACCATATAGGCGAGCATAGCTATTTATAATACAAAGAGCGTGCTATATATAATACAGTAGTCCAGTGGTTAACACGTTGGACTGCTAATCCATGGATCACAGGCGCGATCCCCCGTCTGACCCTCACAATATTAAGAGTCTTCCAGGTGGGACGTTAAACCGAGGTCTAGTGTCTGTGCTTTGCATCGTGCACGTAAAAGAACCAGAAGTGACTCTGGAATGGATCTCTGTCTGTATCATTTCACTGTCTTCCAAAATCTAAAATGACTGATCTACTCAGGAGGCATCGCTTATACTGGGCAACCGGTAGCGACGATAAATAAACGTATACACATATATATAGCACAATATTCGCCATGGATAAATACATTGCACAGAGGGAGGGCTATCTTGTCGAAACGAAACACAATGTCATAAATGAAGTGTAACTGTGGTTATTGTAGTATTAATGTTATTTTGTATGGAGAATATTTGGCTATGAATTTTTAACAAACTAGAAGTTGCCCTATTTGCCTGCATGAGCACCCGAATGCCGACATGCGCCGCACGCCTGTCTGACTGCGGTGTGTCAACTCCATCTGTCTTAATATGTGTGTTAGCAGGATAACGGAAGTTGCTGTAGAAACTGTGCTGATACCTTGAGGGTTGGTCCAGGGAGAAATCGGTTACGTGACGTGATCATGACGGTTGGCATAGATTTGGGGTTTGCATGGCCGTAACTAACGTTGCTAGAACGTGTGGCCTAACCCGCTTGCCTTTATTTAATTTGTCATGTTGTATTCACATGTAAAACGAATCAAGCAATAAAATATGATTAAACTAAAAGCATCCGAGTCATATTCTATAGTTCTCTGTATGTTGTCACAGGACTACGCAGAATTGGGATCTTTTCGATTCCGGATGTTCTGTTTTAGTCTGTTTGCTGACGCTACGTTTAAGTGGAAACTTTAGACGTCGTTTTTCTTGTGCCTTCACCGTTGCCTGAATCGGAGCCCGTATGGGTGAGTGCTAGAATATACAAGAACAATAACATATTAAACTGACAAGACACACACATAAAACTGCATGTGAGGTGAGGATTTACAATTTGTACCACCGCACACCTTGGTCTCTAACACGGTACGGACGAGCCTCGGGGGTATTCGTAACCATACGTGTACATACCATAATACAAATACTAAAACATATACATATTCATATATTGTATGCTGATTTGAGACCATATTCACATGCATGGCTAGAATATCTAGAATGCTCATAATATAATTTTATATTGTTTTTCGTGTCATCTATATAACGATCAAGATTGAAACATTATTGACGGTGGGCTTGATTCCACATTTCGTGATTTGCAGGTCATACAGTAATCTTTTCTGAAATTCTTTATTTATATATTGAATTAGGATAAAATAAATAGAATTGATTTATTTGTGTTATACAGTTAAAGCGACACTACATCAGTGAAAACGCAAATTTATACAGAATGTATTGTCCTATTATATGGTATAATTTGTTTCCAAATATTTGCCTCAAATACTGAGTATTTCAAGTAATAAGCAAATGTCGTTTACGAGGTTTGTTGACATAATAAAATAATGTAAATAGGGTCGACATGCATGCGTAATACAACTCGTGTATCCTGAATAACACGATTCATGGTACAGAATTACCGTTATATCTCACACGTGTGCCTATGCATATTTATTTGTAGACTAGTCTTAGTTAAATCATCTTTAAACGGCATTATATCGCGCTTAGTATTGACTCAGATGACAAATACATGTCAATTCTGGAGAGTGGATGATCGTTATATGAATTCCTACTTTCAATTTTGAAAGGTTGGAGATCACAAAAACACTGTTTATTGATTCAGTGTTAGTGTTCAAATGTATTTGGAAGAATTTGTAGTAGCAACGCATTTAAACGTGAAAAAATGCAAATTTAGTTGCTTTTTGCGATGTAATGTCGCTTTAAATGTTTTAGACATGTTTCCGCTAACATATTCAAGGCAGCATCTCGGCCTGTATATGTTCTCTAACCCACCTACTGCATTTATAATACATTTTAATAGTCCTATCATTATGTCCACAGCCATACAGAACCTGCACCAACAATGTGCGCTATCTAGTGCCGTGTGCAAGTAAAATGTAACAAAGACCGTTATAATTATGATAAGCATATTTCCTTCATTTGCACTGGTGTGGGACAAGAATATTGTTTGTGTGTTTTACGTTTATTTATCGTCGCTAACGGTTGCCCATATGAGCGACGCCTCATGAAGAGATTAGTCATTTTTAGATTGTTGGAGATACAGATAGAGACCAATTCCAGAGTCTCCTCTGGTTCTTTTACGTGCACGGTGTAAAGCACTGACACGAGACCTCAGTCTAAAGTCCCATCTGAAAGACTGTTAATTTTATTATGGTCAGACGGGGGGATCGAACCTGCGATCCCTGGATTACCAGTCCAGCGTGTTACCACTGGACTACAGATCCGTCTGTACAAGGATATCCCAACTGAGTGGTCAGAATATGTGGTCAGAAACCAGGCCCTCGCACTCCTACTACCTAGGACACGCTTTATTGCCATCTCTGAACCCGAGGGAAAAAAGTTCTTAATCCTGTTTCATTGATTTCATTAGTTTATAAAACATTAATTAGCTCGATTGCGAAACAAGTTCTTTCAACTTATATTAATCACTCTCGAGATCTCATTCCTGGTGGAATCCATCTCCACGAGAGAGAGAGAGAGAGAGAGAGAGAGAGAGGAGGCAACGTGGAAATTAAATGCCTTGCCTAAGGGCACAATGGTAACGGCTCCAGCGGGGCTCGAACTTCGGACCTTTGATTTCACATTGATTTCACTGAATAGGCTGCGCTCAAAAATGGGTGTAAAGAAAGTGTTCACCTGAGAAACTCTTATATGTGTAAGTACCTATTTCTACACAGCTTTAATACACAGCGTTACTATGGAAACGTCTATCAGACACAGACAACTACCATCATGTAACACATACATGTATCTCATATATATAAATTGTATAAGTATGAACACTTACACTCATTGAAATCGTTAAATATCTTACTATGTATGATTCACATAGAATGTATAATTATCTACATAGTATATCTTCATAAACTACTAGTATTCCTATATGATCTCTGGTTATTTGTAATCGATTACCTTTAGGTATAATTATCTCAGTAATTATTTTAGTAATAAGTATGTACATAATACTCTACGTTCAATGATGCATAGTCATGCTATTTAAAACTGTTAACATAAGGTGACTCATAGGCCCGTTGGGCCGAGTGTTAAAATTTCACATTATACTGAATATATGTTGTAAATATGTTGGAAAACACTGGTCACTATAATAAACCATGATCTTATCTTATGTAGCATAGCATTAGGCTCATCATAAACAATTATCTTATCTTATGTAGCATAGCATTAGGCTCATCATAAACAATTATCTTATCTTATGTAGCATAGCATTAGGCTCTGACCTGTATTATCTGAGGAATACTAGACACCGACGACTCCAAGCGTCTACGTGATTGTACATTGCTACAGTTGACAGGCAACCTTGACCTCTGTGGTGGCTTAGGCTTGATAGGTAACTGGTGACTTTCCTCACTACTGCTCATCTCTAAAATGGAAATCAACGTTGATAGCATAGTGTTTGTCAGTAGTTTGTATTAACATTTCAAATATATTTGTACATGTATAAACGTTTGTTCTGTTGTTTCTCTCCAAAATGTGCTCAATTTGTATCCTAAATGCTCTTCCGGTTTCTATTCAGAATGGGTACCGTAAGCTTGAGTCACCAATCAAGAAAATGTATACTTACATGTTCAAGAGGCTATATAGGTACCAAGAAGACAAGTGTATGAAATATTGACATAAACTGTTACAGACTGATCTGTAGTCCTGTTGTAACTCGCTGGACTGGTAATCCAGGGATCGCAGGTTCGATCTCTGTCTAACCCTAATAAAATTAACAATTTTTCAGATGGGACATTAAGCCAGGTCTTCGGTGCTTTACATCGTGCACGTAAAAGAACCAGAGGGGACTCTGGAATGGGTTTCTGTCTGTATCATTGCACTGTCCTCCAACAATCTAAAATGACGAATCTCTTCAGGAGGCGTCGCTCATATGGGCAACCGGTAGCGACGATAAATAAACGTAAAGCACACACATACAATGTTAATTCCATATGGTCGATATGACTCAATAAATAATATATTATCCTAGAGATTCATTAATTAGCCTTACTTGTTCAAACTCAATTTTCTATTTCTAAACATCGTAGTATTTAATTTACTACAAAAAAGCGTGGTGACAGTGCTTGTTGTTTATTTTCAAAGTACAGTCTGCATCCGTTATGTCGAATTCCGTCGGACCGGATAAAAAAATACTTCGATATGACCGAAGTTTGACTTAACGAAATTCTATATAAACGGAGTCAGTTATATGCAAATTGATAGAGTCTGAAACGGGACTTTGATCCGACTTCGAGATAACCGGAGAATTCGCCATAACCGACTTTGACATAACGGATGTAGACTGTATTTGTATTTTAGAAGCCATGGCCCCTTAATGGTTTATGCTGTTTCTAATCTCTACGTTATCTTCTACTAAATAAGTACGTTTCCTACTGTTCCATTGGAATCTAAAACTGACATATAGAGGAACATATTTGTTTCCGCGAATACAGCTTATTGCAAACAAATATCACACAGTTGGCTTACATTGATACAACGTACATCAAATTCACACACTAATCGTATGCTCGAAGCTTGAATTCTACGTTAGCCGTATCAACTTTCCGACGTAAGCCAAATACGTGTTATCTGGTTGCACATTATGAGTTTTACCAGACACGTCCATCTGACTGTCGCTTGTGTATGTGTTCATTCCGCCCGCTACACTGCCATGCATTGGAGACGACAGGGCGTTATCAGTATGTTTATATTTCTGTGGTTTTGATGGTGTGTTATGCAAACACAGGATAGGGATGTTGTTGTTGTTGGCGAGCAGGACCCCGATACGGTCGGCAATTTCCGTTGTGACAAGCGAGAGTACGGGGTAGTGTGTATCGATCATGGTGAGCTGGGCCCCTCGTCGGTAGTTCCATACACGAATGGTATGGTCAAGACAACCTATCAAATGAAGATTATAATTATTAGACAAAGTGTGTCAAAACAGAATGATCACTTTAAATGTTCGTGCAATGCGACTGTGTGAGTCACTGTTGTGTCGATTGATTTCATGCGAGGACGCTATCTAGCTGGCTTGTGGACGGTTTGTGGTTGTACCCGGGTTCCGGTCAGTGCCTGCAATACGGCCCAGATGGGCTCGGTTGTACCCGGGTTCCGGTCAGTGCCTGCAATACGGCTGCTCAGATATGCTCGGTTGTACCCGGGTTCCGTTCAGTGCCTGTAATACGGCTCAGATGGGCTCGGATGTACCCGTGTTCCGTTCAGTGCCTGCAATACGGCTCAGATGGGCTCGGTTGTACCCGGGTTCCGTTCAGTGCCTGCAATACGGCACAGATGGGCTCGGTTGTACCCGGGTTCCGTTCAGTGCCTGCAATACGGCCCAGATGGGCTCGGTTGTACCCGGGTTCCGTTCAGTGCCTGCAATACGGCTCAGATAGGCTCGGTTGTACCCAGGTTCCGGTCAGTGCCTGCAATACGGCCCAGATGGGCTCCGTTGTACCCGGGTTCCGTTCAGTGCCTGCAATACGGCCTAGATGGGCTCGGTTGTACCCGGGTTCCGTTCAGTGCCTGCAATACGGCTCAGATAGGCTCGGTTGTACCCAGGTTCCGGTCAGTGCCTGCAATACGGCCCAGATGGGCTCCGTTGTACCCGGGTTCCGTTCAGTGCCTGCAATACGGCTCAGATTGGCTCGGTTGTACCCGGGTTCCATTCAGTGCCTGCAATACGGCTCAGATGAGCTCGGTTTTACCCGGGTTCCGTTCAGTGCCTGCAATACGGCTCAGATGGGCTCGGTTGTACCGGGTTCCGTTCAGTGCCTGCAATACGGCCCAGATGGGTTCGGTTGTACCCGGGTTCCGTTCAGTGCCTGCAATACGGCTCAGATGGGCTCGGTTGTACCCGGGTTCCGTTCAGTGCCTGCAATACGGCCCAGATGGGCTTGGTTGTACCCGGGTTCCGGTCAGTGCCTGCAATACGGCACAGATGGGCTCGGTTGTACCCGGGTTCCGGTCAGTGCCTGCAATACGGCCCAGATGGGCTCGGTTGTACCCGGGTTCCGTTCAGTGCCTGCAATACGGCCCAGATGGGCTCGGTTGTACCCGGGTTCCGGTCAGTGCCTGCAATACGGCCCAGATGGACCCGAGACCTTCTTCCACCAAATACTAGCTGTATGTACGACATATGACCTAAGCTGTTGGTGCGACTCTAAACACCAAAAACAAGCAAGTGAACACGACGAATGAACCTGTATATATTGTATATATTGTATATATTGTAATTATAGAATGACCGAAAGTGAGTATCATTTTATTCTTATTTGCCCTAAATTTAGAGATTTAAGAACACAATATCTGAAACGCTACTATTACACTTGGCCTACCGACCTTACTTATATAGACTAATAGGAAAAGTGTTCAAACCCCATCCAAATTTATATATTACGCAAATTTAGCAAGAAATTAACAATTTTAGACACCACAACCATCTATGCGCTTCTGAAAATATATTCATGCCTTTCCATGCATTGTACTTTGTTTATCTATTGTCAAGTTGCTATAAATATGAAATATGTTATCATATTTAATGCAATAAATATATTGAATTGAATTGAAATACCAGTAGTTATATATATATATATATGGAATATACCCAGAAGTTGTGAAATATACACTTTTTGTCGTTCGTCTTTAGATGAGGTGTGATTTTCAGACTGAGTTGAGCGACAAACGTAAATGTCAACAGACTGTAATTTCCTATTGTATTGTATATTTTTTCCCTAAATATTTGCCTCAAAAACTGAATATTTCACTAATAAACAAACGTCGTATACGAACTGTGTTGGCATAGCAACATACGTGTAATGCAAATAAGGTCATCATGCATGCGTAATGCAACGTGTGTATCGTGAAATAACACGATTTATAGTACAGATCTACCGTTATATCTCAAATTTGTGTCTATGCACAATTATTTTTTAGACTAGTCTGAGTTAAATTATCTCTAAAGGACAGTATCATGCGTTTAGCATAAAGTTTAAACTTTATTTATTTCACAACGATTGCGAAGCAAGTTCTAACAACTTATATTAATCACTCTCGTTGGCACGGGTGAAAGCGTATGTGTGGTCATTCGTGTGGGAGGAAACCGGAGTACCCGGAGAAATCCCACCTGGCGACCACCGTACCATCTCACATACTTCCCGGTATGGGGAATGGAACATTTAGCATAGACACCAATGACACATACATGTCAATTCAGGCGCGTGCCTGACCGTTATATGAAATCCTTCTCTCACTTTTGAGAGTTTGTAGACCACACTATTGATTCAATGTTAGTGTTACAGTTATTTCAGAAGAATTATAAGTAGCAATGCATTTATACGTGAACAAATTATTTTTGGGGGCTTTTTTGTGATGTAATGTCGCTTCAATATTCTTACAAGTAGCGTTTTGATTCCTATTGAATACGATTGCATAGACGAAGCAAAATTCAATTGTATATAGGACACCTGAAATTAATACAGCATCATCAGCTGTCAGGTTGAGGCACGTGACTCTATCAAAATGGCCGCTGAGTGTCTTCTCTATTGTACCCAGAATGAGGCTGCAGACGTGGATTATTCCGTCGTCACCGGCGGCTAGTATCGTCTCGTTATCAGCAGTGACCGCCAGGCAACGGACATGTGAACTGTGGTCAACAACAATCTGAAAATTGGAAATTAATAATTATGTGTTACCATGGCTACTTAAAATAAAGTGAAATTTCGAACGTAGTAAATCTCCGTTTCCATGAAGCGTGTATTCGGAGCGTTTTCAGTGCGGTGTTTGTCTACGTTTTCCCCAAAATTCGCTCCTTCTAAATTTCATACTGACGTTTCCATAGACGCCGTTTCTCACGCTGATTATTGTACACGCGGACACACTTCGCCTCGGGTAGCGAATTTTGTACACGCGTTCAAGCGATAATTAACTAGTTTAAGTAATATGTCATAGGAAATGACGTCATTCCACCATTTACTCCTGCTGATCATGGGTCCTACGAATCGCAGTATTGTTTCCATTTGCTGTCGTGACATCCTGAAGGCAATACTTATCAAGCTCCAGCTGTTTGACCAAGTGGTAATATGCACCAAATGTCTTCCTTTTTTCCACTATTTGATGCATCCAAAATCTGTGTTGCCTTTTATTTAACTGTGTCTGCTTCAGAAGCAAGGCAAACAACATATCGCCCGCATCTAGCTGTTCTCGAACTGTGAAAGTACGAGCCTCAACGTGAGTGCATTTTTAGACATCGCCATTTTGAATTTATGACCGAGATCAACTCGCGTATAGTAATAAAAGCTGCTAGTAATATCCGCTTACATGGAAACGACCGTACTTACTCGCCGATAAAAGTAACGCTGACAAAATCGGTGCGTATAAAGTACGCTTCATGGAATCCGGGTTTAACACTATTCTAGTATTATATTAGTAGAACATTGATTTAGAGGAGAAATTGAGAAGGTAGGGTTTGCTAAAACTGTTAAGTTAAGATTAAGAATTAAACCGCTCACAGGATGTATCAAACTCCCTGCTAAATATCCGGGAAGCGGCTTTAAAAAATGAAGCCGAGTGAGTTTGGCTCGAGGCTTAAACAAACGTTCAAGCCCAAACTAATAACTTATTATGTTAATGTTGCTATGCAAAATGTGGACTCCCTACCCAGTTCTACTAGATATTCTATTATCACTATATTTTATACACATTTATTTTAGCTCGATTGCGAAACACGTTCTTACAACTTATATCAATCACTCTCGAGACCTCATTCCTGATGGAATCCATCACCACGAGGGAGAGAGAAGAGGCAACGTGGAATTTAAATGCCTTGCCCAAGGGCACAATCGTAACAGCTCCAGTGGGGCTCGAACTCCGGATTATCACTATACAATCAATACCCCATCTGGGGCTTTACACAATGTGTGTTATTAGGCCGCGGTTTCATTTCAATAATCCGTGTCAACAGCTATTGAATTATATATTACAATGGTAAACAATACTATCCTCCACAAATCGAAAATGACTAATCTCTTCAGGACGTCGCTCATATGGGCAACCGGTAGCGACGATAAATAAACGTAAAACACACACATACTATCGAATGTTACCTGGACAATTTTACCAGTGTCGAGCTCCCAGACTTTGACAGAGCAATCCTGCGACCCTGTTATTAGGTACTGGCTATCTTTGGAACATATTAGGCACGTGATTTTATCCGTATGACTGACCTCCTTTAACACCGATCCATCCGACAACTTCCATATCTGTATCCTAAATATGAGTGTAATAATTCTGCTGTCATTCTTTATACATATATACGCAACAGTTAAATAGAGTTGATACAGAAGGTAGTTTATAGGGGGGGTATTTTGTAAAGCGATCAGCCAAATAACAGACAAGGAGGCAAAATAACACACATATTTATTCGCTTATAGCATTATAGTGGGCTATGTTAGAATGGAAATAATAGTTGTGTTGTCGTTGTTTACCCGTGAATAAACAATGGTTTGGAGTTCTGGTGCGTAGGAATTAACCACTCAGGGCTAAGTGGTTAATTCCTACGCATTTAATATTTCCTAATTATAATACCGTACACAAGTTAATTAAAAATAAGAACCTCTGACATACAGTATTTAGTTAATTCATAGCTTCGTGTAAGATGATTCGCTATTAAACGTATGACCGCAGTGTTTAATATGAGTTAAATACTACGTAACTGCCAAGAGAGAAGTTAGTCTGTTCTTATCATTGTAAACTAATATTACTTGTTCAATAGATCTGCGATCTACAAGTGAAACGCAAACACACTTTGTTTAGTTTATTCTGCAATGAGACGGAGCATGTCTAAAATACCGTAGTCGTCTTCATAATATGTACAGCCGTCACATACGATTGATGAATCGTATCATCATAGAAGTAAACATCCTCCTCCTGCTACTCCTACTTATCATCATCATCATCATCATCATCATCATCATCATCATCATCATCATCACACAGCAGCAGCAGCAGCAGCAGCAGCAGCAGCAGCAGCAGCAGCAGCAGCAGCAGCAGCAGCAGCAGCAGCTGCTGGCAGCTGCTGCAGCAGCAGCGTCATCGCCATCATCATCAGCAGCATCATCATCATCATCATCAGCAGCAGCAGCAGCAGCATCATCATCATCATCATCATCATCATCATCATGTCATCATTAGCTTCATCATCGTAATTATAATCATCATCATCATAATAATAATAATCATCATCATCATCATCCCGTCATCATAAGCATCATCATCGTAATTATCATCTGCATCAACATCATCTCATGCAGACGGCGAAGTAAACCAATTCATATACTAGTAATCTGCATATTGTTTGTGACGTGTAGCTTGAATTGTATTATTTGATTGTCTGGCATAAGCATACAGGCTCGTAAATGACCGTTTCATTATTCAACAATTGCGCACAACTGGGGATGCATGCTGCCACATTAATACCAGTTAAGAACCTAGGTTCCTAATATTCAAAAGTATGTCACATCTTAAATTTGCATGGCACAATACCAACATTTTCAATGTTGATTTCAAAATATTTAGTGTTTGAATAGCTATTTACGTTTTGTAGCACATGGGACATTATTTGAGGATGTTAAATGGGTAAATAAAGTACGCGCAATGCACTGACCTATTATCTCCCGCACCGGATATACAGTATTGGCTGTTAGGAGAGACGATATGCAACTCGGTAGGTCCTGCATACAGTCTCATCGTTTGGCCGTCCTCCGCCCGCCACATGTGAATTTTCTGTGACACGTCTAGTGACAACACTAGTCGGTTGCCGGTCAAGACATGAACTCCGTTGACCACCTTGTCATGCCCCTAGAATAAATTAGGAAGTCGTGATAGCGTAGTGGTAGAGCGTGTGCGAAATGCCCAGAGTTCGAGCCCCGCTGGAGCCGTTACGAGTGTGCCCTCAGGCAAGGCATTTAAATTCCACATTGCCTCTTCTCTCTCCCTCGTGGTCAGGAATGATGTATCGAGAGTGATATAAGCTGTAAGAACTTGTTTCGCAATCGAGCTAAAATAAATGTGTATACACTAATAAAATATGATTGCTTTATGGCACATATTTATATTCGTATGTGTTGCCGTGCCCTTACATACCAGCAGCGGCAACCTAGAAAGAAAGCAATCAAATATATCCCGTACATACTTATAACAAAGTGTGTGTTTACGTTTATTTATCGTCGCTACCGGTTGCCCATATGAGCGACGCCTCCTGAATAGATTAGTTATTTTAGATTTTGGAGGATAGTGCAATGATACAGACAGAGACCCATTCCAGAATCTCCTCTGGTTCTTTTACGTGCACGGTGTAAAGCACCGACACGAGATCTCGATTTAACGTCCCATCTGAAAGACTGTTAATTTTATTAGGGTCAGACGGGGGATCGAACCTGCGATCCCTGGATTACCAGTCCAGCGTGTTACCAATGGATTACATATCCGTCTGTAACAAAGTGCACACTGTATTTGTTTTATAATGATTGCGAACTCTGACGTCACAAGTTATATTAATCATCCTCCTCGTTCGGGGTTGAGATATCAGATATGGCAACCACATTTAGACATTCACAAGAATCATTATAATAAACAGTGACTACATAATATATATACTAGATAATACAATATATACATGATTTTGTACATTTAATGATATACTTTCAGCTCGGCGATGTCTTGCAAAGTTAATCATTTGTTCTCAGTTTAAAGTTTAAACTTTATTTATTTCACAACGATTGTGAAGCAAGTTTTAACAACTTATGTTAATCACACTCGTTGGCGCGGGTGAAAGCGTACATGTGGTAATTCGCGTGGGAGGAAACCTGAGTACCCGGAGAAAACCCACCTGTCCGATTTGGCACCACCGTACCATCTCACATACTTCCCGGTCAGAGGATCGAACCCGTGTTGCATTAGTGAGAAAAGAGCGCGCTAACCATTGCGCTAATCAGAGAGCCAACTCAGTTGATGATCAATAACATGATCTTTGGGAAAATATGAACACTAATCCAGCAATAAATCTAAAAGAGAGATATTATGTGGACAGGCCTATAGTACATGTCAGAAAATAATATTTAACAACAAACCTTGTAATTCGTTATGACGGTCGCCATTGTTATGCTCCATACTTTCAACGTCTTATCACACGACCCAGAGACAGCAAACGAATTGTCATTGGCTAGAGCAAGACACGTGACTTCGTCTGTGTGACCAATGAAATTATCATCGAAGTCACTGACATCCAGATTCCATGTCTTTATATATTTATCCTGACTACCTTTGAATAGAGAACGACTTCAATTTGATCAGAATTAATATTAAAACGGCATTAAGTATATATACTTATACGACATTCTACATATGTGGCATTGTATTCTACCTATACGGCATTGCATTCTACATATACGCCATTGCATTCTACATATACGGCCTTGTATTCTACCAATACGGCATTGCATTCTACATATACGGCATTACATTCTACCTATACGGCATTGCATTCTACATATACGCCATTGCATTCTACATATACGGCATTGCATTATACCTATACGGCATTACATTATACCTATACGGCATTGCTTTCTACATATATACGGCATTGCATTCTACATATATGACATTGCATTCTACCTATACGGTATTGTATTCTACATATACGGCATTGCATTCTACATATGCCATATACGGCATTGCATTCTACATATACGCCATTGCATTCTACATATACGGCATTGCATTCTACCTATACGGCATTGCATTCTACATATACGGCATTGCATTCTACATATACGGCATTGCATTCTACATATACGGCATTGCATTCTACCTATACGGCATTGCATTCTACATATACGCCATTGCATTCTACATATACGGCATTGCATTCTACCTATACGGCATTGCATTCTACATATACGGCATTGCATTCTACATATACGCCATTGCATTCTACATATACGCCATTGCATTCTACATATACGGCATTGCATTCTACATATACGCCATTGCATTCTACATATACGGCATTGCATTCTACATATACGGCATTGCATTCTACATATACGGCATTGAATTCTACCTATACGGCATTGCATTCTACATATACGGCATTGCATTCTACATATACGGCATTGCATTCTACATATACGGCATTACATTCTACATAAACGGCATTGCATTCTACATATACGGCATTGCATTCTACATATACGGCATTGCATTCTACATATACGGCATTGAATTCTACCTATACGGCATTGCATTCTACATATACGGCATTGCATTCTACATATACGGCATTGCATTCTACATATACGGCATTGCATTCTACATAAACGGCATTGCATTCTACATATATGGTATTGAATTATACCTATACGGCATTGCATTCTACATATATGGCATTGAATTCTACATATACGACATTGCATTCTACATATACGGCATTGCATTCTACATATACGACATTGCATTCTACATATACGGCATTGCATTCTACATATACGGCATTGCATTCTACATATACGGAATTGCATTCTACATATACGGCATTGCATTCTACATATACGGCATTGCATTCTACATATACGGCATTGCATTCTACATAAACGGCATTGCATTCTACATATACCATATACGGCATTGCATTCTACATATACGGCCTTGTATTCTACCAATACGGCATTGCATTCTACATATACGGCATTGCATTATACCTATACGGCATTGCATTCTACATATACGGCATTGCATTCTACATATACGGCATTGCATTCTACATATATGGCATTGCATTCTACCTGACATACCAGATAATAAGCTTATGACATACCAGATATAAGCTTATGACATACCAGATATAAGCTTATGACATACCAGATATAAACTTATGACATACCATATATAAGTTTATGACATACCGGATACAACTTTTTGACATATTAGATATAAGCGTATGACATACAAGATATAGTTTATGACATACCGGATATAACTTTTTGACATACCAGATATAGTTTATGACATACCGGATATAACTTTTTGACATATTAGATATAAGCGTATGACATACCAGATATAAGTTTATGACATACCGGATATAACGTTTTGACATACCAGATATAAGTTTATGACATACCGGATATAACTTTTTGACATATTAGATATAAGCGTATGACATACCAGATATAAGTTTATGACATACCATATGTATGTTTATGACATACCAGATATAAGTTTATGACATACCATATGTATGTTTATGACATACCAGATATAAGTTTATGACATACCAGATATAAGTTTATGAAATACCAGATATAAGCTTATGACATACCAGATATAAGTTTATGACATACCAGATATAAGCTTATGACATACCAGATATAAGGTTATAAGCTTATGACATACCAGATATAAGCTTATGACATACCAGATATAAGGTTATAAGCTTATGCTATACCAGATATAAGCTTATGACAAACCAGATATAAGCTTATGACATACCAGATATAAGGTTATAAGCTTATGACATACCAGATATAAGGTTATAAGCTTATGACATACCAGATATAAGCTTATGACATACCAGATATAAGGTTATAAGCTTATGACATACCAGATATAAGGTTATAAGCTTATGACAAACCAGATATAGGTTTATGACATACCAGATAATAAGCTTATGACATACCAGATAATAAGCTTATGACATACCAGATATAAGTTTATGACATACCAGATATAAGCTTATGACATACCAGATATAAGCTTATGACATACCAGATATAAGTTTATGACATACCATATATAAGTTTATGACATACCATATATAAGTTTATGGCATATCAGGTAAAAGCTTACGGCATACCAGATATAAGCTTATGACATACCATATATAAGCTTATGACATACCAGATATAAGCTTATGACATACCATATATAAGGTTATGACATACAGATATAAACTTATGACATACAGATATAAGTTTATGACATACCATATATAAACTTATGACATACAGATATAAGTATGACATACGAAATATAAGTTTATGACATACCAGCTATAAGTTTATGACATACCAGATATAAGTTTTTTACAGTCTTGCGTCATAGCTAGGCAGGTAACTGGTGCACTGTGAATATCCTGGTATGATTCAGCAGTGTAGCGCTTCAATAAACTCCACACACACACGTCGTGCTGTAACACGGTAGAAAAGGTTCATCAGTCTACATATGATAGCCATACAATGTTATCACCACGCCGTTGTATTCCATTTATTAGTTTATACACATTTATTTGAGCTCGATTGCGAAACAAATTCATACAACTTAATATCTGTTATTAGTGTTACTTTGGAAAATTGACATTCCTCATACTGATTATAGAGATTCCTTGTGAGGTATGTTGCAGGTGAATTCAATATTTGTTCGACCCCCCCCCCGTCTGACCCTAATACAATTAACAGTCTTTCAGATGGGACATTAAACCGAGATATCGTGTCCGTGCTTTACACCGTGCACGTAAATGAACTAGAGGAGAGTCTGGAATGGGTCTCTGTCTGTATCATTGCACTATCCTCCAACAATCTAAAATGACGAATCTCTTCAGGAGGCGTTGCTCATATGGGTAACCGGTAGCGACGATAAATAAACGTAAATCACACATTGTAATATTTTATTAAAGACTCATTAATGACTGCATGTAAAACTGTGTAACGAATGAAAACCCATTGACGTACATTGTAATAATTATAAGCCGTTAGTTTACACATTATTTATTTCAGCATTTTACATCACTAACTAATCTGCTTTTAATGTTAATACTGAAGTTCAAAGCATTCATTTTCACACTTCAAGGTCATATGAATATGCATGCACTGCCACGTTCCTTAGCAACATTTGTAGTAGCATTGTAGCATCTTCTATAATTCCTTTGAAACACTGATATTTTAGTTTAAACATTATTTATTTCAGTATTTTATATGTACATAACAGAATTAACATTTTACATAACAGCATTAGACTGAACGGGATTAGAATGAAAGGAAAACTTATATAATTAGTTATTATCCCTATCAATTGGTTTAAACAGACGGATCTGTAGTCCAGTGGTAACACGCTGGACTAGTAATCCAGGGATCGCAGGTTCGATTCCCCGTCTGACCCTAATAAAATTAACAGTCTTTCAGATGGAACGTTAAACGGAGGTCTTGTGTCGGTGCTTTACACCGTGCACGTAAAAGAACCAGAGGAGACTCTGGAATGGGTCTCTGTCTGTATCATTGCACTATCCTCCAATATCTTCAGGAGGCGTCGCTCATATGGGCAACCGGTAGCGACGATAAATAAACGTAAAACAGACACAATATTGGTTGTTATACAATAGTTTATACAAATTTATTTTAGCTCGATTGTGAAACAAGTTCTTAAACTTATATTAATCACTCTCGAGACCTCATTCCTGATGGAATCCATCGCCACGAGGGAGAGAGAAGAGGCAACGTGGAATTTAAATGCCTTGCCTAAGGGCATACTCGTAACGGCTCCAGCGGGGCTCGAACTCCGGACATTTCGCACCTGAAGCGAACGCGCATCCACTGCGCTATCACGACTTCCACTTATACAATAGGCCGGAGCATAATATATTTAACACTGAAAATACGTGAATCATAATCACGATATATGCTGAACAATTTCTAATATTTACGATAAACTATTGATAAAATTAGTGCGTAAATAATTTGAGGATATTAAAAAGAAAATGGTTAGTTAATACTTAAATGAATATTTGAAGTAAGTCAAAGAACATAACATCATATCTGAGCATGAAAAGAAGAAGAGATTGATCTGACAATGACGACCGTATCTGAATTGGAATCCGCTTTCTAAAATATAAGCCATTAGCTAATGAGGATGAACATTTGATGCTTACGTATAATTATACACATCGTAATAATAGAAAACAATAACATCCGCTGATGGGTGGGGCATCCGTTGTATGAGTGGTTAATGTCGTTACCCCTGACCGCTGCTGGGTGGGGCATCCGTTGTATGAGTGGTTAATGTCGTTACCCCCTGACCGCTGCTGGGTGGGGCATCCGTTGTATGAGTGGTTAATGTCGTTGCCCCCTCACCGCTGCTGGGTGGGGCATCCGTTGTATGAGTGGTTAATGTCGTTACCCCCTGACCGCTGCTGGGTGGGGCATCCGTTGTTGAGTGGTAATGTCGTTACCCCCTGCGCGGGTGGGGATCCGTTGTATGAGTGGTTATGTCGTTCCCCTGACCGCTGCTGGGTGGGGCATCCGTGTATGAGTGGTTAATGTCGTTGCCCCCTGACGCTGCTGGGTGGGGCATCCGTTGTATGAGTGGTTAATGTCGTTACCCCCTGACCGCTGCTGGGTGGGGCATCCGTTGTATGAGTGGTTAATGTCGTTACCCCCTGACCGCTGCTGGGTGGGGCATCCGTTGTATGAGTGGTTAATGTCGTTACCCCCTGACCGCTGCTGGGTGGGGCATCCGTTGTATGAGTGGTTAATGTCGTTACCCCCTGACCGCTGCTGGGTGGGGCATCCGTTGTATGAGTGGTTAATGTCGTTACCCCCTGACCGCTGCTGGGTGGGGCATCCGTTGTATGAGTGGTTAATGTCGTTACCCCCTGACCGCTGCTGGGTGGGGTGTGTTGTGGTTGTGTTTGGGTGGGTGGGGCATCCGTTGTATGAGTGGTTAATGTCGTTGCCCCTGACCGCTGATGGGTGGGGCATCCGTTGTATGAGTGGTTAATGTCGTTACCCCCTGACCGCTGCTGGGTGGGGCATCCGTTGTATGAGTGGTTAATGTCGTTACCCCCTGACCGCTGCTGGGTGGGGCATCCGTTGTATGAGTGGTTAATGTCGTTACCCCCTGACCGCTGCTGGGTGGGGCATCCGTTGTATGAGTGGTTAATGTCGTTACCCCCTGACCGCTGCTGGTTCGAAACCCACTGGGGTTTCGAATTATGTCAATTGAGGCTATCCAGGTGGCTTTCTGAAGGTCGGTGGGTCTACCCGGGACCCCATCCGCGTCTGAAATACCGCTCGAAGAGGAACCAATAATAGCCGAAAAGTCGCCATATGCCCTAATCCTGTTAGTGGGAGGGACATAGTATGGTTCTTTGTGCCGTTGTCTAATGTTGTTAAAACGTGTGGTCCAAACCATTTGTATTTTCAAGCTATATATTGTATCTTTATGTGTATGACATATGTACTATTGATTTGCAATAAAATATGGTTAAATATAAACAAATATGGTTATGTGTATGCTATCTGACAATAGTTATGCTATCGTGTGAAGTACATTGTTATAATCCAATACAGAACGAATATGTGGCGTACATATATTGTAAAAATCTAACAAATACTTTATGTATTGGATATAAGTCGAAAACGATCCAATATGTAAAATTGGACTGTGTGAGACGCGTAGCGCCGAGGACAGTACCAATATTTTACATATTGGATCCGTTTGAGGATTATATCTTACTTAAAACACACACTTATATAACAAGATCCTACTAATTAAAATTGTTAATTTCGTATATGTTCACGTAGTATTTAATATAATATTCTGGCATTTTGACACCAGTCCAATATTAATAATAATGGACTGCAAGTACAAAGGTATGACGTCACGGCAGTGTTTTAATGTGAACGAATGTTTGAATTAGATCTAGTGTAATAGTCTAATAAAGACCTTATTGTGAACGAATGCTTAGTTTAAACATATTTCATTTCCTAATAGTATACAGTTTGCACAATGCATATAGTACACGCCGTCCATGTAAATACAAATACATAGCATTTATATAGCGCAAAAATTAAAAATTATTCTATTGTGCTTCACAATTACAGATGCAATTTTAAACATTTACACATGACAATATCCATAATATATGGAAATATAAATAAAAATGTATACATATATAGATATAACTAGGATTCTAGTAATTGGATAAGAACATATTTTATCATAATATCTACACCATTACAGTATATAAGTGAGTGATTGAATTAGCGGCAATATGAAACATAGACCCAAACACCGCCATAAGAATGACAACCGTGATGTGGCCAGTACAGTGATTGGGCCGATCTAATGCGGATTAATCAAACTCCTCGTGTTTCGCGAAGTAAAATTAGAACGGACAGACATAGCATGCGTCACGTGACAGCACATTCTGGCTGACATAATTAACTGCCGTGGAGGCAATCTGTCACAATAGATAATTAACCTTTCATGACAAAATCTGCACGGAATCTCTTATATGTATACATTGTACTGATCTGTAACATGCTTTGTTTAAATTATGGATGGCAACGTAATGTATTCGAAAATAAAAAGTAGCATTATTTTATTTGAAATGAAAACTTTTATAAATTTTATAAATGTTTGTTTAATTACAAAAATTAAGGCTCGGAGGTGCGAAATGTTGTAGCGGTAAAAGACCAATAGCCATGAATATATAACATACAAGTAACATTGTATTACCACCCATCTGATCGCCCCCCCCCCCATTAGAATATAGACTGGTCGGTATGAAGGTTTGCTAGGTTTGTCCATTTTGTGATATTGCTACTATTGAAAATGAGATGCATGTAATATTGAATTGTCCAGTTTACAATGATTTAAGACAAGATTTATTCGCAAAATCATATGCGTGTGATATCAATTTCTACTAGGGATGACAACGGATAGCGAAATAGGTATTCGAATATTCGGTCGGTGAGATATTCGAATATTCGAATATTTTGTATAATTCTGTGAAAAAGTCAAAATATCTCAAACACATAAATTTTCAAAATTAATCTACTTTCTGTGTTATGCCCTACGTCATATCTTCTTCCTGTAAATTTGGCGACGACTCAATAAGTTATTGTTATCGTCCTCTGTACACGCTACCATTCCCGATGACACTTAAGTTAGTACACCAAATTAATACATTTCCGAACAACACACATCCATTTCGGAGCACATGTATGTGGTGACGT
>CM026390.1:58441509-58536483 GCA_014843695.1 Archivesica marissinica
TATATATATATTTGTATTATGCATAATCGTCTGCTATTATTTTCGCGCCTAAAATTATCAATCTCGCTTCGCGCGGGAAATGACTTAAGATGTTAGGCCTAATCTCAGTTTATCAAGGCCGTGGTTGCAGGTGTCCAGTTATGTAATACAAAGGCACCGAACTGGTTTGATGGGGTAATATTAGATAACAGGCCGTGGTTGCAGGTGTCCAGTTATGTAATATAAAGGCACCGAACTGGTTTGATGGTGTAATATTAGATAACATAACAGATGTTTAGGAATAACAGATGTTTTAGGAATTGTTATATCATATATACACTGATTCAAATATGTATATAAGAAATGGATTTTATTAACATAAATCAGACACATTAGAGCCTAACTCCAGGAGCGAGAAAGGTCGTGATCTCAATCTAGTATATAGAACATATAAACTGTATTTATGATACTTAGATATTATGGACATTATAAGAAATATAACTTATAAAGATTTGTCGAATAATTAAATTGTTCAGCCATAGAAGAAACATAGAGTTTCGGCGAACCATATAGAAGGTGATTAAAAGTTAATCTAATCAGAAACAGTGATTAGATTAAAGTGATATTGAGTAATGACGGATTAGAAAGATTGGATGTTAAATATACTGTGTAAGCGCATAGTCGGCTCACACAAATGGATTGTTAAATAAGCTTTTAATGATACGATGTATAAATATATAGATCACTGATTATTGTCAGCACACGAAGAACGTCCGATAAATCACTGACGATCTCCCATTCAGTAAAGTATTTCCAATCGTGTGACTGAGCAGGCGTTTTGAATGTCTAGTTTTTGACGATATATCATAAATTAAGTATTAACATTTAATGAGGACACCATCAAAAAAATCATACTTTAAATAGTACTTTTGTGTAATATTGAGCATTTTCTACTCAATGTCCGATTATGATAAATATTGTTTCCTGTTTTCAAACCAAGAGATGATTCGTAATTGTGCCCAAACCTGTTTTATTATTCTACAGAGGCGTCAGTTTTTATAATGTAAATACTATTTTAATTTATGAATAATGTCATTATTTCTTTGTATTTCTAACTGCACATTTTTTAAATTTCGTCTGTAATATCTCTGCTAATCATATTCGCTCTGATCTGATCAAAGCGAAGTTATATTTCATATTCTTAATCAGTGTGCTATAGTACCTATTTTGTCTTTCAGGGTTTTATAATTGTTTAGAGCAGTTTTCAATATCAGATTAGCAGGGGTATTGCAGCTTAATCCTAACATACTGTGACAAATGATTGTGTATAATTTTGTCCAATTCTTATAACTCCATGTTGGAGTGGCATTGTACTTTTATTATGTAAACTATACAATCATGTAATATTATTGTAAATATTGTACGTACAATGATGAGATGTAAATAAAGATTACTACTACTACTACAATACAAATAATGATGGAAATTAATTAACATAATCGACACAATTAACTCCGATATGTTACACTATGTATAACTTGCGACTCGGGACACGCGCTCCAGAACATCGGTTCTACAGAAGTGGTGTGTGTATGGATTGACACTGGAGCGATCTAGACGACCGGACGTCTAGCTGTCAGATCCGTTTATATGGTGCTGCGGGATGACGAACATTGAGGAGAGTGGCCCTATGAAGATTATATCGAACGATGAGACCACCAGGACTTGTTATCCTGCATAGCAAGGAGATGCCTACTCCGGATGTCAATATTCACAGCACCATCACCATATACACCAAGAGCACCATTCTACTAGGCACACCTTCAGCAACTCAACAACACGTCACGGATAATACGACGGTGCTTAGTACGAATACACATAATCAACTTGGAAAGGCTCGCCCATATGCTCAGCGGTGGCGAGGGTAAATAAATGGTCGAAGGATTGACTTTAATAAGTTGATATAATCTAATAAAGAAAATTATACATGCAAACTAAGGGGTTGTATTCCTCCCGTGACGCAACTTAAGGCACATATTCGTAGCTTATATACTATATACGCCGTTTGACGTACCCAGCAACACAACCTTGGTAGTATTGTAATAGTAAACCCACAGTCATGTGTTTCCTGAACGTTCGACAAACCCGGTGACGTAAGCTTGACATTCTTATTATGAGGTTACTGATCGTGAACGAACCTTTGACACTGTCACTGCGAGCTGTCCATTCTCAGTCAGCATTGTTGTCAGAATTCCATGCTTATGTCCTTTGAATATATCGAGAACTTCGGTGACCCGGAAGTTGTAGAGATAGACATCGCCACTGGAGGACGCTGCAACACAATGGTGACTGTCTTTGCAGATTGAAACACTGTTTATCTACAAGTATAAATATATATATATATATATCAATACAAAGTGTATTTTTATACAGACGGATCTGTAATCTATTGGTAACACGCTGGACTGGTAATCCAGGGATCGCGGGTTCGATCCCCCGTCTTACCCTAATAAAATGAACAGTCTTGCAGATGGGACTTTAAACCGAGGTCTCGTGTCGGTGCTTTGGATCGTGCACGTAAAAGAACCAGAGGCGAATCTGTCTGTATCATTGCACTATCCTCCAAAATTCTAAAATGACTAATCTCTTCAGTAGGCGGCGCTCATATGGGCAACCGGTAGCGACGATGAATAAACGTAAGCACACACAGTGTACACTTTTTATTATTTCGATTGATCTCATTTGGAAGTGAACCATTGCATGGTTTTTATTTTTCCAAAAGCCCATAGTGCAAAGGAAGTGTCCTTATATTACGCCATACGGATACACTCACATAATGGTACCTTTTACGGCACCAAGTGTACATCCAATCTGAGACAGGTGCATTATACAGTAATACAACTATTTGATCACGATCCAATGGTCAAACATATAGCTTAGCCTCAAGCAATACAGACTCCTTCTCAATAGTATACATACTTACAAAAGACTCGGGTTGTTTGGCCCTGATCACACAGAACAAAACATTACTATATTCACGACGTACAATCAAACCTGTGTTTAGCAGCCAACCAAGGGAAACACATATAGTGGCTGTTTAGCACAGGTGGCTGCTTAATAGAGGTCAAATGTATAATAAAATAGCAAATTGGGAATCTGGAACCTGGCTGCTTAATACAGGGTGGCTGCTTAATAGAGGTGACCACTAACACAGGTTTGACTGTATGCATAAGTACATTGTTATACTGTATACATACACTTATATACATGTATAAAAAAAAACAAGTGTTCAATAAAGCTACTGCATTGCTACTGTATTCTAATTAACTATATAGAGGATGAACAGTCTAGTTTGTGTATTGATAACATTAAGAATACAGAGCATTCAGTATGGAGTTTCTATGGCTTAATGCATTCTTAGAAAACGAGTCATGTTTAATAACACCTTTCTATTATCACTGTTCATTAAAGTACAAACTGTATACATGTATGCTTGGTCTCGTGTAGTAGTATACAGTTATTCCATGGGTGTTTGGGGAACAGTCAAAATTATTACATAATGCTCTATATAACTTGTAATTCGTTATTTTTGCCTGTTTCATTGCATTTTTTTATCCTTCTCTCAGGTCTGGGCAACAGTTCGAACTGTTGACCGGGCAATAGTTTGAACTGTTTCATACTAGACTTTTGAACCAATCATACTCTGCGTATGCTTTCACTGTGCGCAGTAGGATGCGCAATAGGGTGTTATGGAAGTCAAAGTAAAAAATACGTCCCGAATACATTTTAGCTCTGACTGGGCTTGAAGTCATCGATATACATTATGTGAAGCCCTCCTTTCCGTTCATTAATTCCTTTCCGTATGTTATTGCATACTTACCGGCGTACCGGCTTTTAGACCAAAACCAAGCGTTTACAAATGATGATTGATTAGTCATCAGCTGACAAACTTGGAAAAACAGAAACTTATCTTGAATTATGGCCCAGGCTAGGTTTGAAGACATGACTGAGGATGTTTTTTGAGTTAGTCAACTATTATAGAATATAAGGTAGGCTATGTACAACAGTTATATAGTGCATTCGGTAATAAAACAGTTATTTCATGGGTGTTTGGGGAACAGTCAAAACTATTGTCCCTCGGTATCAGGGAAGACATTTCGAACTGTTGCCCGAGGCCGTAATTATTATTACTATGCACATTGGCAAGTGATATATTAACATGCCACTCCTTTTCATATATGTTATCATCGGATCGATACAATCGTAGATGAAAACAAAAAAATGAAACCAGGTCGCCTCATGATAAAGCTATTGCTCTCTCTCTCTCTTCTTTCTCTCCCCCCTCTCTCTCTCTCTCCTCTCTCTCTCTCTCCGTTCTCTCCTCTCTCTCTCCTCTCTCTCATTTCTCTCTCTCCTTTCTCTATCTCCTCTCTCTCTTTCTCCGCTTTCTCCGCTCTCTCCGCTCTCTCTCCCCCCCCCTTCCCCCCCCCCCCTTTTTTCTTCTCTCTCCCCTCTCTCCTCCTTCTCTCCCCTCTCTCTCTCCTCTCTCTCCTTTCTCTCCCCTCTCTCTCCGCTATCTCTCTCGGTTCTCTCCTCTCTCATCTCCTAGCTCTCATTTCTCTCTTCCTTTCTCTCCTCACTCTTCTCATCTCTCTCCTCTCTCTCCCCGTTCTCTCCCCTCTCTCTCCTCTCTCTCATTTCTCTATATCTCCTTTCTCTATCTCTCCTCTACCCCCTCTCTCTCTCCTCTCTCTCATTTCTCTACATTACAGTTGGAATCAGTTGGATATTATATTTAAATGGACGATACATACATCAAATGTATAGGTGGTGAAATAGATAGACAGTTATGACAAGTAAGCTCTTTGTTTATACATTGAGTTAATGTGTCACCTTCCATAAATAAAGAATATATCATTATTATCATTATTATTATTATTATTACTGTTACTACATTCTATGCATCATAACATTTTAAGTAATACAGCAATACCGTTAATGCATTGTAATGTACATGTAATCAGTATATAGTGTTGGTTTAAACATATTTATTTTCTATCATGTACATGATTATTTACACCAACTGGACATAAGGTTATACAGCTTATTGTTGCCCTATACAGTGTTGTGCAACATCATTTACAACACGTGCTAGTATCAGGCACATGTGCATGTTCTCATATATTATTGCAAATTCTAACACGACCCAGCTAATAACATACATACTTGTAGAGTAAAATCTACCTCGGGTTATTCTGCGATATACCTACCTTGAACTATGCTGCGCGCGCATCGTGTTTTGGCTATTCCACTAATACAATGCGTGTAAAGTTTTATGAATGAAAGGCACTTGATGTTTGTAAATAATACCGTGGGAATTCGCGGAAGTGAGCTATTTTTAGAATCAGATAATCTCTTGTCCGTCATGATTTCCTGTTAAGTAACGTTTCAGTTACTATTCTGTACAGTTTTATTTGACAAAATAAATAAAATTATTGATCAGTTACAACTTTTGTTCATTTATGCACTAGATTGATATTTTCCATAAAAAATAACGTCATCACCCATTACGCGGGAGGAAATTTCGAAAGCCAAACACACGGCGCTTGAAGAAAATACTCATTGATTCTCGTCTAAAATTATTAGAAGTAAGTCGTGTTAGAATCGAAACAATAAGTATCTATTATTTATCTACTATTATTTCTTAATTATTGTAATACAAATATTGTCTGTATATTATTGCGATTTCTGTTTCCGAAATTCAATTCAACAAGTTTATTGCATATACAATAGCTAATACAAACATGTTCAATACAAAGACATGGATTTTTCATTTTCCTTTTATATTAGTAATCATCAAGTTTAGTATTTGCACAACTCATATATTCAGTCATTTGTTACAATCTAGTAGTTTGGGGAGGGCCGTAACTAATGTTGTTAAAACGTGTGGCCCAACCCATTTGCTTCAACATTTATTGACAATTCTTGTGCACAACAACGACATAAATCGTATATAATATGTATAATTATACAAGTGTGTTCATTTGTTCTGTATGTTGTATATATAGAAATTCAATGAATGCAATAAAATATGATTAAACTAAATGGATTTTTAACAAAGAGCATATCATTCCAGTGGATATTACAATGCTATTGGCATATAACAGCAATTTGTACGACTTTACATTTCTTAACAGGTTAACGTGATAAATGAATTTGCAAAGATTGTTCAAAGTAATTTTGGAGTTTGTTGACATAATACTGACACATTTTTGTTTGTTGGCCAGGTGTAATTTTAGCGTTTTATGTATTTTGATCGCAATGTTGAATAGTTTGGACATATGAGAAGGAAATGATATTTACTATACTATAATTCACAAATATACACCGCACCATACGTGTACAACTGTGGCAATATATAATTATACGTAATAACACCGTGGTAATATATACTTATACATCATATAGTAGCAGTGTGGCAATTTACAATTGTGGTTAACGCGCTCGCTTCTCACCAATGCAACCCGTGTTCGATCCTCGGACCGGAAAGTATGTGAGATGGTAGGGTGGTCGTCATATCGGACAGGTGGGTTTTCTCCGGTTACTCCGGTTTCCTCCCACACGAATGACCACATTTACGCTTGCATCTGCGCCAACGAGAGTGATTAATATAAGTTGTTAGAACTTGCTTCGCAATCGTTGTAAAATAAATAAAGTTTAAAATTACAAACTATGAAGCATTGTAAAAGAGATAATGTAACACGACCATGCTCAGGTACAGGAGGAAATATTGCTTTCAGAATTCTCGGTAATTCAATGCATGAATAGCGTGCAATAATTATCAGAAGGATATATCCGGTTGCAGGATGCGATAAACGATAACCAACTAACCTTCAAACGTTAATCAATGCGCGCGGACATAACAGTAATTTGAAAATATAATTGGGGCTGAAAAAAGAAAGAAAAATTGAATCTTCAATCCAGTGCTTGTCTACTTCCAGCTTCTTCTATTCAATATTTGCTTACATGCTCTCGACTTCAAAATGGTGTGTTTAATTCTTTACAACAGGGGGATTTATAACAGTGTCCATTGTCATCTATTTGCGGTTTCTACAGTTTTGCTAACGGTGTTCGTCCCTTTTTCTTCATGTTTCTTTCTGGGCTCGGCGCGGCAATCATTTTCAATACTTAAGACTGTTCGCCATGTACATCTTTAACATGTTTCTTATCTTCATTATCTGAGTCGTCCTTCGCTTTCTCAGTATCATTTTCCATTTCTTCAACCACGATATTACTCTGTGCATCACTGATGGCTTCTTCATCAGGTATTTATGCCTACATTTTCTCACTCATACTTTCAATAACTGTTTCAGCTGGTAGCTTAAAGCGAAACTACATCAGTGAAAATGCAAATTTCTGCAGAATGTATTTTCCTATTATATGGTATAATTTCCCCTCATATATTTGCCTCAAAAACTAAGTGTTTCAACTAATAAACAAACGTCGGATACGCAGTTTGTTGACATAATGTAAATAGAGTCGACATCCATGCGTAATGCAATTCATGTATCCTGAATAACACGATTTATGGTACAGATTTACCGTTATATCACACATTTGTGCCAGTGCATATTTATTTGTTGAATAATCTTAGTTAAATTATCTCTAAGCGACATTATCTTGTGCTTAATATTGACTCCGATGACAAACAAACGGCAATTCAGGAGCATGGATGACAGTTATTTGAAATCCTACTTTCAATTTTGAAAGTTTATAGAACACAAAAACACTGTTTATTGATTCAATGTTAGTGTTCGAATGTATTCGGAAGAATTTGTAGTAGCATGTATTTATACTTAAAAATTGTATTTGCTGTTTGCGATGTAATTCCGCTTTAATCCTATATATGTCATTGCTCGATTCGTCTTACATACACATTTCAAATAAATAACGTGACACATTCAAGAAAAGAATACGGGTCGGGCCACACGTTCTAGCAACATTAGTTACGACCCTTCCCGACAGCCGTCATCTAGTTCATCTTTCACGTTCATTTGTCCCCACAAGTTATTGAATGTTAATATTTCTACGTAGTTCCAGTTGATTTACCTTCCTTTGGCCATTATAACAATAAAAACATATTATCAGCTGATACATAACGAAGATTAATTGTAGATAATATTGCACGATTTATATAGTTGGTGATGATGCAATAACCTTGGAATATCATTATGCATAGGATATAAGCCGAAAACTATCCAATATGTAAACATATTGGACTGTGTGAGGCGCGTAGCACCGAAGCCAATACCAATATTTTACATATTAGTTCCGATTGAGACTTATATCTTACCTAAAACACATACTTTCGTAATTCGTAATTTCGTACATGTACGCGTAGGATTTAATATAATACTCTGGCCTTTTGACACCAGTCCAATATTATTAATAATGGAATTATTATATAAAGGTATGACGTCACAACAGTGTTTTAAGTATAGTGAGGAGGCAATACTCCTTTCTAATAACTCTTAGACAACCTAGGGTTTTCCTATTTATGGAATAGTGCAGTTGTAACAAATGTACAAATACAGAGTGTAATAAAGTGTATACATGATCAATATCTACAGCAGTGGTTCTCAGACCTTAGAAATCTACCTAAACTTGAAACCTATTGCATGTTTAAAACATATTTCCAACCAGAAAAGTATTTATCCTGTGCTAAAAATGTTAGTTATAGAATTAACTTGTCTAGATTTCGATGTTCTGCTCATAATTTACTCATAGAAGAAGGTCGTCATAGAAATATTGATAGAAACCAGAGAATGTGTACGAAATGCAATATGAATTGTATTGAAACTGAATATCACTTTTTATTAGTATGTCCATTCTATAGAGAAGTAAGAAACAACTGTTTACCACATTAGTATTGTCATTGGCCTAACTTGAATAAGTTTAAGTCATTGTTACAATATTCACAAAGTAGTATTATAAAAAAATTATCAAAATATATTTACCAAGCATCTGTTATTAGAGGGTAGTTGTCAATGAACACATTCACGTATGTATATTCATTATATACTTTCAAACTACGATACCCATTAATTTTAATTTTGTTTTCATGCTTTTCTCATTACATGTATTATATTGTAATTGTATATTATGTACTGTCCGTCGTACATGTTGCATAGGCGACGAACAATTGTGTGTAATGCCAATAAACTCTGAAATTGAAACTGAAACTGAATAACCTAATATTATATAATTAGACTATTTTCAAAGAATATAATAGCAGTTCTGTCACGGTTATTAATTTTTTAAATATGTATTAAATGCTTCCATGGCCCACAGTTGCAAATAACATCCAGCTTTGCTTGCTACCTAGATTTATCCTTGCTATATCCATGCTCGATGCAAATTGACTCCAATTTACATACATAAATTATGCAAATTCATTAATGACATGCATTTGCACACGTGAGTTATTATATACTAGAGGACATAGAAAACGCACACTTCGGATACGTGTTGTTTTTACATGAAAAACAATAACTATTTAAATAAATAGTTTTAAACATTTTGGAATATTTTTAGTTGTTGTTCAGTTTGTGTTTTATAATAAAGATGTGATATATCTTTGATGGAATCCAATCACTCTCTTATATACTGTAATGGTATAGATATCATGATAACATATGTTCTTATCCAATTACTAGAATCCTAGTTATATCTATATATGTATACATTTTTTATTTATATTTCCATATATTATTGTCATGTGTAAATGTTTAAAATTGCATCTGTAATTGTGAAGCGCAATAGAATAATTTTTAATTTTTGCGCTATATAAATGCTATGTATTTGACTCCCTTGTAATTCGTGTTCATTTAATACTAATACTTATAATGTAGGTGTGCGTTTTCTATGTCCTCTAGTATACGTATGTGTGTATCTATGCACATGCGTGTAAACCTTGTATCATACACGGTGATTTCGTTTCTTGGAATATGGCTAATGATGTTTGAAATGACAAGATATATTTCAAATGAAACCAACTCTTCAACGAGCAATGATTTCATGCTAAAATACTTACGTTGCCTTTATGAGATTGTATCGTCTGGGCAACAGTACCCGTTGCCATGGCAATCACGTGCATTGAACCATTATCACAACCTGTATATGGGTTAATATGTGATGTTATCAAGCGAATAATGATGTATGAGATACGCGATAGCAAAGAAACAGATGTGACGACAATTTGTTATAGAATGAGATGACATGTGATTCTAACAGCACACGGTCACCGGAAACCACCACATAGTCATCACGCAATTGTAATAAACCATTAGATATTTATTTCCTTCATTCCCTCATATTGCTGCACTCATTTCATATAGCACGAAGCAAAGAGGCAATTAAGTAATGATGTTGCAAAAGTACATGGTCTCTGAAAAAATAAAGGTGAACACGCAACACATTCTATCTCGTTGCCATTATAATAATAGAAAACATGAACATATATCTCTGAAATGCACTCCTTGATGTACTGTAGGAGAGTCATGACCTTGATGTACTGTTGGAGAGTCATGACCTTGATGTACTGTAGGAGAGTCATGACCTTGATGTACTGTAGGAGAGTCATGCCCTTGAAGTACTGTAGGAGAGTCATGCCCTTGATGTATTGTAGGAGAGTCATGCCCTTGATGTATTGTAGGAGAGTCATGACCTTGGTGTACTGTAGGAGAGTCATGCCCTTGGTGTACTGTAGGAGAGTCATGACCTTGATGTACTGTAGCAGAGTCATGACCTTGATGTACTGTAGGAGAGTCATGACCTGGCTGTACTTTAGGAGAGTCATGACCTTGATGTATTATAGGAGAGTCATGCCCTTGATGTATTATAGGAGAGTCATGACCTTGATGTATTGTAGGAGAGTCATGACCTGGCTGTACTTTAGGAGAGTCATGACCTTGATGTATTATAGGAGAGTCATGCCCTTGATGTACTGTAGGAGAGTCATGACCTGGCTGTACTTTAGGAGAGTCATGACCTTGATGTATTATAGGAGAGTCATGCCCTTGATGTACTGTAGGAGAGTCATGACCTTGGTGTACTGTAGGAGAGTCATGTCCTTGATGTATTATAGGAGAGTCATGACCTTGATATACTGTAGCAGAGTCATGACCTTGATGTACTGTAGGAGAGTCATGACCTGGCTGTACTTTAGGAGAGTCATGACCTTGATGTACTGTAGGAGAGTCATGACCTTGATATACTGTAGCAGAGTCATGACCTTGATGTACTGTAGGAGAGTCATGACCTTGATGTACTTTAGGAGAGTCATGACCTTGATGTACTGTAGGAGAGTCATGACCTGTCTGTACTTTAGGAGAGTCATGTCCTTGATGTATTGTAGGAGAGTCATGACCTTGATGTACTTTAGGAGAGTCATGACCTTGATGTATTGTAGGAGAGTCATGACCTTGATGTATTGTAGGAGAGTCATGACCTTGATGTACTGTAGGAGAGTCATGACCTGGCTGTACTTTAGGAGAGTCATGTCCTTGATGTATTGTAGGAGAGTCATGACCTTGATATACTGTAGGAGAGTCATGACATGGCTGTTATTGTTTCCTAAGCTTCGTACAATCATGAAATGAATGTCATAAACTATACAGACACTGTTTTTATAAACACCTTTACAAATACAGTACTACGTATAGTTCATCTAAGATCATTCAACTTTTGATCACAATACAACAAACACATTGCATTTCTATAAACTTATATTACGATCAATTTCTATATATTGGAATACTAGAAATAGGTATCACTATATAGAGGGTTTGAGACAAATTTAGGATTAAGGCACCGTCTATATATATAATGAATTTCTGGGAAATTTATTATAGCTTGCTTTCAGTTTTACCTCGAAATTTGCAACACGTAAAATCGACATGGCTACAAAGGTCATACAATCTACTAACAATGAATTTTACTTTGGAAGTCAATGAACACTAACACTAACAAACCGGGCCTTTCGCACGTGAAGCAAACGCGCTATCACTGAGCTATCCCGACTTCCACGATGGAATGTTACTACTATAACAACTGAATTTGTATATAATAACGATGCAATTTATAATGACAAGTTAACAGAATAGAGGAATCATTAGTTCGGATTCAAACGCTAACACAAACTCTGTCCGATTAGCGCAGTGTTTAGCGCGCTCGCATCTCACCAAGGCAACCGGGTTCGATCATCGGACCGGGAAGTATGTGAGATGGTACGGTGGTCGCAAGATCTGATTCCTCCCACACGAATGATCCGGATTCCTCCCACACGAATGATCACATTTACGGTTTCATCCGCGCCAACGAGAGTGATTAATATTAGTTGTTGAAACTTGTTTAAATAAAGTTTAAACTAACGCTAACGCACGAGCCTTGGTAATAATCAAGTTTTGAAATTTGTTAAAAATTGCTCTATACACGTTACCATTAACTCAAATTATAGATGTTACCAATAACACAGGTTTGACTGTATACAGTGAAACCTGTCTTAAGCAGCCATCCGAGGGAATCACAGAAAGTGGCTGCTTAGCACAGGTGGTTGCTTAATAGAGGTCAAATGTATAATGAAGTAACATATTGGGAATCTGAAAACTGACTGCTTAATACAGGTTGGCTGCTTAATAGAGGTGACCACTAACACAGGTTTGACTGTACATAGATATGATCACTAACTCAGGTGTCACTGTACACATATGTAACACCATAGTTTAAACACAAATCACTGTTCGTTAAGTCATCGACACAATGTATTAATCAGAAAGGTGACCAGTAATATCTATAGACATAGTAACATTCACGAGGATAGCAATATGATGCACATACTGGTATCTAGAACTGTGCATTCCACGGACCCGTCTATACACAGAATGGTATCTAGAACTGTACATTCCACGGACCCGTCTATACACAGAATGGTATCTAGAACTGTGCATTCCACGGACCCGTCTATACACAGAATGGTATCTAGAACTGTACATTCCACGGACCCGTCGATACACAGAATGGTATCTAGAACTGTACATTGCACGGACTCGTCTATGCACAGAATGGTATATAGAACTGTACATTCCACGGACTCGTCTATACACAGAATGGTATCTAGAACTGTCCATTCCACGGACTCGTCTATACACAGAATGGTATCTAGAACTGTACATTCCACGGACCCGTCTATACACAGAATGGTATCTAGAACTGTACATTCCACGGACCCGTCTATACACAGAATGGTATCTAGAACTGTACATTCCAAGGACTCGTCTATGCACAGAATGGTATCTAGAACTGTACATTCCACGGACCTATACACAGAATGGTATCTAGAACTGTACATTCCACGGACTCGTCTATGCACAGAATTGGGATATGATACCTTTTCCAGGAACCGTACCTTCCACGGACACGTCTATGCAAATAATGGGACGGAATATATCTACTTATACATGTGACGAGAAACGTACCTTCCAAGGACACGCCTATGTACAGAATGGGACGGGTGGTATATACATACATATGACGAGACATGTACCGTCCACGGATACGTCTATGTACAGAATGGGACGGGTGGTATATACATACCTGTGACGAGAAACGTACCGTCCACGGACACGCCTATGTACAGGATGGGACGGATGGTATATACATACCTGTGACGAGAAAAGTACCGTCCACGGACACGCCTATGTACAGGATGGGACGGATGGTATATACATACCTGTGACGAGAAACGTACCGTCCACGGACACGCCTATGAACAGAATGGGACGGATGGTATATACATACCTGTGACGAGAAACGTACCGTCCACGGACACGTCTATGTACAGAATGGGACGGGTGGTATATACATACCTGTGACGAGAAACGTACCGTCCACGGACACGTCTATGTACAGAATGGGACGGGTGGTATATACATACCTGTGACGAGAAACGTACCGTCCACGGATACGGCTATGCACAGAATGGGACGGGTGGTATATACATACCTGTGATGAGAAACGTACCGTCCACGGATACGTCTATACACAGAATTGGACTTAGGGTATCTACATCGATGACATTCATACGAGACCAGTCCTGTGTGTACCACATGGCAATCTTGCAGTCTAGAGAACCTGTTAATCAGACGAATTGGTTAATATTTGATTGATCTGAATACTATAAGACCACAAGAAAGACGGAATGAACCTACATATAAACTACAGCTTTTAAATGTGCATTAAACTTATTATTGATCACTAATTAAACTGATTGTAATGTTAATACTAATTAAAAAGTTCAAAGCATTCATTTTCACACTTCAAGGTGATATTAGTATGCATGTACTGTCACGTTCCTTAGCAACATTTGTAGTAGCATTGTAGCATCTTCTATAATTCCTTTCAAGCACTGATATTTTAGTTTATACATTATTTATTTCAGTATTTTACATGCACATAATAGAATTAACATTTTACATATAAATTAACAGAGTAGGCTAATCGGGATTAGAATGAAAGAAAACTGATATAGTTATTCTCCCTATCAATTGGTTATTATACAATAAGCCGGAGCATAATACAATGTACACCTATACCAATTGATCACTAATAAGTGGACGACAGTTTTCTTCTGTCTTAAGAATATTCATTACAATTGATCTGTCGCCAATTGTTGCTGCGCCCCTAAGATCACGTGTTATACAGTCAGACACATAATTATACCACGTGTTATACAGACATACATATATACCACGTGTTATACAGACATACATATATACCACGTGTTATACATATATACACATATACCGCGTGTTATACATATATACACATATACCACGTGTTATACAGACATACACATATACCACGTGTTATGCATATATACACATATACCACGTGTTATACATATATACACATATACCCCGTGCTATACAGACATACACATATACCGCGTGTTATACATATATACACATATACCACGTGTTATACAGACAGACACATATACCACGTGTTATACAGACAGACACATATACCACGTGTTATACACATATACACATATACCACGTGCTATACAGACATACACATATACCACGTGTTATACAGACAGACACATACACATGCAAGACTAAACACATGTATATTTTAGATCGTGCTTTACATCACGGGCAAGGGAGACTCCTATATTATGCAGTAACAGGTCGACATTATTTCTTTCAGTATATTCCCATAGTATTATGCATTGAAATAGAGACTTATTTGTACAGTAGCAAGTTAACATTACTCGTTTCACATTATAATATATTGAAATAGACACTTATATTATATATATAGTAACACGTCCACAATACATGTTCAGTAGATATTATCATGTATTGAAAGCGAAACAAACATATTAGAAATTGAGAGTACATTCTGTTAAATATTGCTACGACAACCTACAGGTCCATTGCTTGTATCATGCTGTACATATTCAGTTGTTGCATGACCGTTGCTTGTATCATGCTGGACATATTCAGTTGTTGCATGAACGTAGCTTGTATTATGCTGGACATATTCAGTTGTTGCATGAACGTAGCTTGTATCATGCTGTACATATTCAGTTGTTGCATGACCGTTGCTTGTATCATGCTGGACATATTCAGTTGTTGCATGAACGATGCTTGTATCATGCTGGACATATTCAGTTGTTGCGTGAACGTAGCTTGTATCATGCTGGATATATTCAGTTGTTGCATGACCGTTGCTTGTACCATGCTGGACATATTCAGTTGTTGCATGAACGTAGCTTGTATCATGCTGGACATATTCAGTTGTTGCATGACCGTTGCTTGTATCATGCTGGACATATTCAGTTGTTGCATGGCCGTTGCTTGTATCATGCTGGATATATTCAGTTGTTGCATGCCTGTAGCTTGTACCATGCTGGACATATTCAGTTGTTGCATGACCGTTGCTTGTAACATGCTGGACATATTCAGTTGTTGCATGCTCGTTACTTGTATCATGCTGGACATAATCAGTTGTTGCATGACCGTTGCTTGTAACATGCTGGACATATTCAGTTGTTGCATGACCGTTGCTTGTAACATGCTGGACATATTCAGTTGTTGCATGCTCGTTACTTGTATCATGCTGGACATAATCAGTTGTTGCATGACCGTTGCTTGTAACATACTGGACATATTCAGTTGTTGCATGCCCGTAGCTTGTACCATGCTGGACATATTCAGTTGTTGCATGACCGTTGCTTGTAACATGCTGGACATATTCAGTTGTTGCATGCTCGTTACTTGTATCATGCTGGACATATTCAGTTGTTGCATGACCGTTGCTTGTAACATGCTGGACATATTCAGTTGTTGCATGCTCATTACTTGTATCATGCTGGACATATTCAGTTGTTGCATGAACGTAGCCTGTAACATGCTGGACATATTCAGCTGTTGCATGAACGTAGCTTGTAACATGCTGGACATATTCAGCTGTTGCATGAACGTTGCTTGTATCATGCTGGACATATTCAGCTGTTGCATGAACGTTGCTTGTATCATGCTGGACATATTCAGTTGTTGCATGACCGTTGCTTGTATCATGCTGTACATATTCAGTTGTGTTCGGATTAATGGTTTTGTATTTTTGTTATTGTTGCACTTACATGTGATTAAAATAGTGTTTGATTTACACAACCGCACTCCCGTGACAGGCCTTCTGTGCATCTCGAGGCGTTTTACGACATGACCTTTATCAAGTGTTATTACGACAACAGACCCATCTTCGGTACCACAAACAATGTGCTCTTGTTTCAGGCATAATAAGCACGTTACAAATGACTTGAAATCGCTGAAAAGTAAATCAAATTACAATGTTAATAATATGAAATAGGCACTACCTATGAACGGGAAAGCCAATACATGGTTGAAGTAAAAAACAATTACTAAATTAGACATTGAGAGGTCTAAAGAAGATAGATAGAGAGAATGATGACAACGATTAAACGTTCTTGTCATCCCTGTACTACTACTGTATAATGTAATGTTAGCAGAATACTATATGCGTGTACATCTAATATGAACTAAGGCGAAACCTCATTGCGAGCTATAAATTAATAAATCGTTTCTGTACAAAGTGTCCATAGTCTTTAATCGACACCAACTGACTGTAATCGAGAACCACCAAATCAAGCTTATCGGAAAAGAAAATACCTCATGTGGATATGTTGAATACACAGCGACATATTGCACCCGGCTGCACATCTGTAATGATTGTAGAATAGGGGCCCGGGTACCCCCCATGCATCCGGTCACGATCTACCTACATTGTGATTTTCTGTCTCATTGGGTCTATATAAGATATTTAACAAATGTTCCGAAAAATAACGCTTAGCAAACACATTGGCAACGCCCCCTTTCACACGTTTTCTTTTACAAACGTGATGATACACGCTTTATTAGCACGAGTGATGCTCCCATCTTCCACCCAATGATTAGTCCTTGTCATGTTGTCCATGTTAGTGAAATAGTTCTCATGTTAACCAGATATTTCCCTTAGCAACAAGACGAAACATCAAAAGTACTTAGCAACCGTGTTACATTTTATTTATCTCCCTGTAAATGGAGTTAGTTGTACTAATCAGTTAAGTTAATTAAGTAAATAATATTGAGGGCATTTTATATTATCATATATAAACCATAAAAAGGAAAATAGCCCTGTTATAGTGATCATGTAAATAACCTAACATTTACAGGCGAGAGTAATACCCCTGTTATAGTGATCATGTAAATAACCTAACATTTACAGGCGAGAGTAATACCCCTGTTATAGTGATCATGTAAATAACCTAACATGTACAGGCGAGAGTAATACCCCTGTTATAGTGATCATGTAAATAATCTAACATTTACAGGCGAGAGTAATAGCCCTGTTATAGTGATCATGTAAATAACCTAACATTTACAGGCGAGAGTAATAATAAGCACAGGCGAGAGTAATACCCCTGTCATCGTGATCATGTAAATAACCTAACATTTACAGGCGAGAGTAATACCCCTGTTATAGTGATCATGTAAATAACCTAACATTTACAGGCGAGAGTAATACCCCTGTTATAGTGATCAGGTAAATAACCTAACATTTACAGGCGAGTGCAATAGCCCTGTTATAGTGATCATGTAAATAACCTAACATTTACAGGCGAGAGTAATACCCCTGTTATAGTGATCATGTAAATAACCTAACATTTACAGGCGAGAGTAATACCCCTGTTATAGTGATCATGTAAATAACCTAACATTTACAGGCGAGAGTAATACCCCTGTTATAGTGATCATGTAAATAACCTAACATTTACAGGCGAGAGTAATACCCCTGTTATAGTGATCATGTAAATAACCTAACATTTACAGGCGAGAGTAATACCCCTGTTATAGTGATCATGTAAATAACCTAACATTTACAGGCGAGAGCAATAGCCCTGTTATAATGATCATGTAAATAACCTAACATTTACAGGCGAGAGTAATAGCCCTGTTATAGTGATCATGTAAATAACCTAACATTTACAGGCGAGAGTAATACCCCTGTTATAGTGATCATGTAAATAACCTAACATTTACAGGCGAGAGTAATACCCCTGTTATAATGATCATGTAAATAACCTAACATTTACAGGCGAGAGTAATAGCCCTGTTATAGTGATCATGTAAATAACCTAACATTTACAGGCGAGAGTAATACCCCTGTTATAGTGATCATGTAAATAACCTAACATTTACAGGCGAGAGTAATACCCCTGTTATAATGATCATGTACATAACCTAACATTTACAGGCGAGAGTAATAGCCCTGTTATAGTGATCATGTAAATAACCTAACATTTACAGGCGAGAGTAATAGCCCTGTTATAGTGATCATGTAAATAACCTAACATTTACAGGCGAGAGTAATAGCCCTGTTATAGTGATCATGTAAATAACATAACATTTACAGGCGAGAGTAATATCCCTGTTATACTGATCATGTAAATAACCTAACATTTACAGGCGAGAGTAATAGCTCAAGGTACGGTAACACCTGGAGAACTCGAGTCTGCACCTTTCATATAACAATATTCAATAATGAAATACTTCCAGTCCGTTGGATTCAGTGCATCATCACATTTCCAGTCCTGTACTTGCAGGTAAACTCGCAAGCTGTGGAATTTTGCAGCATGAGAGGTTGGGGGGAGTTGTTTCGGATCAACAAACATGGTACTTTTGGCTACCTTTTCGACAAACTTGCTCACACGTAAGCTGTCCAATGTTTCTCCACGACTGCCTTTGTATAGATACACGAGAGCTTGTTCCCCACTGCTGACAATATTCTCTTTTGTCACCTCTGTTGGTGGTGTATGAAACACTGATGCAACATGACGGAATACTTCACTCTTTTCAAATGCTTTCAGAGCAGTCCCTTTTCCTAAGCCATACACTTTTGACGTCGTATCGCACCCCAACACAGCATGTTACACAGTGGAAGTCGTGATAGCGCAGTGGATGCGCGTTCGCTTTAGGTGCCAAAGGTCCGGAGTTCGAGCCCCACTGGAGCCGTTACGATTGTGCCCTTAGGCAAGGCATTTAAATTCCACGTTGCCTCCTCTCTCTCCGTCGTGGCGATGGATTCCATCAGGAATGAGGTCTCGAGAGTGATTTATATAAGTTGAAATAACTTGTTTCGCAATCGAGCTAAAATAAATTTGTATAAACTAACACAGCATGTAAGAACAATATGTTCCTACAAACATCGTCGCCAAGGTACGCTTGTAGTTTGTGTATATCCCAACATATACTACGGTTGAATTTGGGCCTAGGTTGTAGATATACAGGGTGCGAGTCATGTGATGTGTGATAACACAATAACACCAATAGGTCAGTGTCATCTCCGAACAATATGGTTGGTTTTGACTGTGAACGGCGTACAGCTGTTGATACGATGAGTAAATCGGCATCGGCAACGGCGTGTGGTGTTTCTATGCCCTCACTGTTCATTTTCCCTGACAACATGTTTGTGAAGAGCTGTTTGCTTTTTGGGTTAGCTAGAAATGTTTTCTTTTTCCCTCTAAATGTGCTGGATTGGGTAAATCTTAATTCTGTACCAACCATTCCTGCAGTTCTACATGCGTGCTGTCTTTAGTAGTTGGCCCATTGTCATAACCATCAAAGGCAACAACACAATTGGTGTACCTAGACTGCACAAACTGGACATATGTAGAACAAATTTCTTCAAATATCTGACCACTTTCCCAAGGAATCCACTGCAGCAACATACCACCATCAACAACATGATAACTATCACCAGGATCATGTGTTCTCGGACTAGGATTGTCGGCTGACTTCATAGCATTCGCTAATACAGGTGTGTCTGCTACTCTCATTTTTCTGGATGATTCAAATAATGCCGGTGGGTGTGTGCATAACTCATATGTAAGTGGAAGATCGGGTTCATTAGTCATTCTGTTAGCCGCACTAACTAATCTCTGGAACAACAACTGAGGGTCGATCTTGACTGTATCTTCGTCAATTTTGAACGCAGATTTATCATTCATAGGCACGACTGCATCTTTCCTCTTGAACGAGAACTCGTTTACTTTTTGGCCAGCCATCTTTGTCACAATATTCTCTCCAATCTGCTTTGCCTGATCAGCAGTACTGTCATACGACACTACCCCATTTGTTATGCTTTTGAGATCATTTTCGGTTTTGAATGGGTTTCGTTCAAGCAGATACTCTGATAAGTATGTATCTTTGTGTTATTCACTTGAGGTATATATCGCACCAGAGAAGGTTTGCATTGCTTCATTAATAGACGATGTTGCAGGTCGAGAGAGTACCCACACGGCTCTTTGTATCTCAGTCATTCCTCTACCTCGAGTCAGTCCCCCTGCACTCTTCAAACTCCGCATAAGCACCTGCTCAATCAATAGATCTGTCGACAATCCAGCCCAATACCTATCACTCCGTCTAACAACATGAAACCCTTTCATGAACTATTCATAGAGCTTTGGGTGTGTTTTCTGCCAAGGCATTCATTTTCACTAGATACAAATAGGCTGATTTGGCATATAGGTTATGCCCAGATGCTGTGAAATATGGTAACATGGCCCTTAATGTCTTCATGTGTAACTGCCAGTTTCCTATTCGCTCTGCTTTTATGAATTATCTCAGTAATTCCACCATTTCAATATATTGCAACCACAATCGTGCTGTTCTACTGTTGCTGATATTTTGTCACAATATGCATCCATTCTGCTTTGAATTTGTGTGACTATTTCATCTTTACATGCCTGTTCTATGCCTATTTCTCCTGTCAATACATTGTCAAACAATTCCAGAGCAGATTCTAAATCAGCGTTAATCTCATGTGAAATCCCATCCATTGTCGATTCTCTATCAGTTTTCGAAACTGTATCATTCCTCATCTCATCAGAGATATTCTTACTTTTCCCATGTGTTGAGGTACTATCATTGTGAGGCTGTGGAATACTATCCTCATGTTCTACATATTGTGAACGGCTCTGTGCGACATTCTCAATGTCCTCAAGATAAATTCCTTCTGCTTCGTGTTCCTGGCCATCAATTTCATCCAGATCTCTACCAATCAGGTTGAGATTAAACACTATGAGTGACTGGAGGGCCATGTAAACCAGTCCATGACCTCTTAAGGCTCTAGCTACAGCTTTTCCGGTAAGCATATGACTCAATGCCTTTTCCGCATACACTGTTGTGATTACTTCCTGGAGACCCGAGTCGTTCATTATGTGTCCAACAGCACCAAGGAAGCTTACCAAGTTTACAAGTTAATATAATAGTTCCATCCTAAATAAATCAGTGAGTGTCTGTTCTGAAATGTGTTGCTCTGTATACCCGAGAGTAATATGTTTGGCGCTCTTTTGAATTCTTCTATCTGCTTCTCTGCATCAATTGTTGATATAAATATGTGGTGTCATGAATATTTACAATAAACATTAACATTAAGCTAGCTAATGAAAACTGTGTTCATGTAAACGCATCGGTAAAGCTTGAAAAAAGACAGTTTTGGCGGCCATTTTGGATTTTGCAGCCATATTGGATTTGTTTTCGAAACGATAATGTCTCTAGTATTTGCGCTATATTCATTTATACATTCCTGGCAATTTTCAACTTCCTCAGACAAATATGGATGAAGTTATGGGCGGATTCCAGAAATTCACCATTTCGTCTACATTTTCAACTTTTTACCCCAAAAAAGGGTATTTAACATCGGAAGACTGTGGTGGACTTTTACTATATTAGGTAAAACACCCTATATATTACATATACCAAAAATCGCCTTTGTAGGAATTAATTCCTTTATTTGACATTTTTCTTTTAAAAGAACCCTACTAAGTAGGGTATAGGAGTAAGACAGAATCTCATTAGCCATGTATATGTGGATTTCACCAGCTAGTGACCTCACAAGCACTTTCGTCACAATATTTCATTGGAGTCTATATTCTACTATATTGCTCCGTGAATTCGACCTTCTTCCACATAATTATGCTGTTCTTGCTTCTGTCCCATTCTTTTCGGCAGCATTGGGAAGATCTGTCTCTATATTAACTGGCACTGCGCCACCAGATGATATACTATATAGAGCTTTGATTTGTCAATCTCTGAATCAAATGGGTTCAGAGAGTTGCAAAAATGCATATACGGTTTTGTTCCCGAATTCTTGAATAAATAACATAATGGATTCATCAGAAAGAAACGTTGACCTATGGCTTGTGATTGATTATAAACTAGGGTAAACTGTAAACATGAATAAAGAACAATGATCCTATACGAATTTGAAACAGCCAGTCCACAATGTTATTTCATTATTTTAATCTACCCGATTCCTCATGTGCGAGTAGTTATTTCTGTACTAGATAACTAGAACACATTAGTTATCTTGCTCACATATATTGGGTATATTTATTATTATTTAGAATACGTGCACACTTTGCAGCTAACCTGATGGAAATAGGTCGTAATATGTAGACAATATATGTGTATACGTTAAACAAGCCTCTTACCAGCAAATACGTAATGAAAACATGACATAGTTGTTACGGATGTTTAACTCATCCATATGTTCCTATCTGGAATAAGTGGGTGGACATACTAGGGTCACAATTCCACCCATTATTGTATTAAAAATTAATTCACTTATTCAATGTTTGTAACAAAGAATCAATATATCGACGCGGTTGCTAAGAACTTGTCATGTGTTTCTTCTGGCTGCTAATGGAAATGACAGGTTAGCATAGTGAATATTCAACAAGAGCTAATGGCATGAGATTACCTAAACATTTGGTGAATAATGGGTTAATATTGATGGGAATAACACACGCATCCTCATATTACAATGTCCCCACGTTTGAAAGGGGCAACATTGACTAAATATCGTATAGGCCTATTAGACCCCACTGAGTCAGAAAATCACAATGGCAGCGTATCTCGAGGGGCTGCATGTAGAGCTACCCGGGCACCAAGCCTATTGTTTCTTCATCAATAATAGCGTCTGGAATATGGCTAACTGATCATTGGGGGGACAGTTCTGTAAGAACGCCATTAAACTGTAATGCAACAATTTTATTGAGGTTTGTAAATTATAAATTGAGTGTGTATTCTCATATTACAATGTCGCCACGTTTGAAAGGGGGACCATTGGCTAAATATCTTATAGGCCTGTTAGACCCATTGAGTTCGAAACTCACAATGGCAGTGTATCTCGAGGGGCTGCATGTAGAGCTGCTACTCGGGCCCCCAGCCTATTGCATATTATATATTGAGTGTGTATAAAATCACGTACTGAAATATAGCTGAGCAGGCTCCATTTTCGATGTCCCAAGTACATACGGTATTATCTTTGGCACCAGATATCAGCATGCGACTTGTCGCATCGAGGTGTATACACGTGACCTCTGCAGTATGTCCTGAAATTTTCCAAAAATATATACATCCATATCACAAATCAGCAGGAACACCCAGTAGGTTATACCAGCATACAGATTAAGTGTAAGATACTACTATATCTCCACACTGACATCATCCATTTAGCCGTCAATCAGTGGATATGCAGTCAGCGTATCTACCCAGCCTATTACTGGGACTTCATGAGAGTTCTCGTATTTATTATGAATGCTGGTTTGACCACTAAGTTGTTAATATATGTGATATTGGTAGTGACGCCAATATGGTATCCATGAAGGGAATTGTTAAGTCGTACATGTTGTAGAGCACAAGGGGTACACACGCGGTAACACACAGTGTGACAAATGGCAATCCCGTGAGGAGAGGTGAGGGTCGGCCCTCCTTTGTAAATTCGTGAGTGGGGTGTGTGATATGAAAGCCTGACTCTTTGAAAGCCTTAGACATATCTGATAAATTCATGACCCCACGTTAGGTAGAGCTGACACAATATTTCAAAAATGTGACATGGTCAATACTCGGATATATTTTAAGCCACAATCACATATTAGACAGTTTTGAACAGGATCTGCATCGAGGTATATATACGTGACCTCTCCAGTGTGTCCGGAAATATTTCCATAATATATACATCCATTGACACGATACATCCAAAGTCAAAATGATTTGTGTGTATGGTGACTGGTGCAATATTGTTAAATTAGTTACATGTATCGCCATGTTCCTCTCAAGACTATTAATTGCAGTAAGTATTATTATACTTGAGGACATAGAAAGCGCACACCTACATTATATACTAGATGACATAGAAAACGCACATCTACATTATATACTAGAAGACATAGAAAACGCACACCTACATTATATACTAGAGGACATAGAAAACGCACACCTACATTATATACCAGAGGACATAGAAAACGCACATCTACATTATATACTATAGAACATAGAAAACGCACACCTACATTATATACTAGAGGACATAGAAAACACACACCTACATTATATACTAGAGGACATGGAAAACGCACACACACATTAATAACTAGAGGACATGGAAAACGCACACATACATTATATACTAGAGGACATGGAAAACGCACACACACATTAATAACTAGAGGACATGGAAAACGCACACATACATTATATACTAGAGGACATGGAAAACGCACACACACATTAATAACTAGAGGACATGGAAAACGCACACCTACATTATATACTAGAGAACATAGAAATCGCACACCTACATTCTATGATTATTATTACATGAACACGAAATAAGAAGGATTCCATCAAAGATATATCGCATCTTTATTACAAAACACAAATTGAACAACTAAAAATATTACAACATGTTTAAAACTGTTAATAAAATAGTTATTGTTTTTCATGTAAAAACACACGTATCCGAAGTGTGCGTTTTCTGTGTCCTCTAGTATATTACAACGTTTTAGATCAGGGAAACCTTGGTGGAGGGATACATTGTATGTGCTGTTGAATAGTGCATTGATATATGAACATATTTGGATACAGTGTAAAGAGAGTTATGTTATATTTCGGGTTTTACGCCTGTCTAAAACTATGTATTTATATTGTTATATTTCGGGTTTTACGCCTGCATCAGCACCATTTTGCGCTATATCGCCGGCGGGCAGTTTATCTAACAACACCTTTCATGGGCAGGCTCCAGCGGTTAACCAGTACTTGGGTGTACCAACCTCCGTAAGAAACTGCCATCTTTTTCATATAAATGTGTAAAGAGAGAACCAACAAAGTTATTTTAAAATCTCAGTTTGTACAAACTCGTAAAGAATTGTATCGAGAAGTTCAAAGGTCAAAACAGCTGTACTATTATTCTCTACTCAACTAATTGTTAACCGATTGCAATGTTGATCAGTATGTTGGAAATCAATTGCTATAATCGGTTTTAATAAACATAAAAAGCAAAGGATATGGAAGTTTTAATTAGATGATGGGATCTTTTATACCTGAGCTACGTCTGTGCTCGACAAATGAAAAGCTGACGTTAGTTCCTTGCTCTGTTATAATAATGGCAGTGTGTGCGTTAGTGTTTATATTAATACCGTTAATGAGCCAGGTTTATTTAATGAACATACATGTACATTTGTTTTGTAAATGTTGATATAATATAAATAAAAGAGAAAAACTGCATTGGATGTTAAAAGAGCAGCGGATGATGCAGAAAATGGTAAGCAAGTAGTATCGATACTATTCACAGTGAAATGTAAGCATAATGATACATTGGTACTTTGTCTTCATGTGTTATTTAATATATGTTTTAATAATGGTACCGTTCCATATTCACGGAGTAAATGCATAATAAACCAGATATGGAAGTCTTCCACTGCAGATCCTAGAGAACAACTGTGCTACAGAGGAATTGACTTAGCTAATTACATCTATATGATGTATTGTAATATTGTGAACATGCGTCTCTGTGCGTGCTGTGAAGAGAACAGCAACATTTGCGACGAACAAAATGAGGTTAGGAAGACGCGTAGAGCCACAATTAACAACACTAATAGACACTCGGAAAAGACTTTAGTAAAACCTATGATTTCATTAACATAGACAAACGATGGCAGAAATTGTATGAACATGCGTGGTAGCATTCATCTTGTAAGCACATCTCTATATTCTACAGCATTGTCTGTGCCAGGGTTAACTCATGTATTACTTGTCGCACACAAGTTGTCTAATGTTGTTAAAACGTGTGGCCAAATCATTTGCATGTTCATACTATTATTGTATCTTTATGAGTAATGACATACTATTACTTACTATTGATTTGCAATAAAATATGATTAAACATACTGACTAGTTTGAAGTTCAATGTGGATTAATGTAAGGCTGTGTCCTTTCGCCTCTACTGTTTAACCTATATATTAACGTTTTAAATATATACATTAAATCGTTTAACGTTGGTATATTGTAACATGATGATTGTGTATGTATCTTAGTATACGTCAATGATATAGTTTGTTGGCAGAAACTGTGCCTGGATATTGTTAACATGTACATGCATGTATATAGGTATAGTTCTTCCTGAATACTTTCGGGTTGATGTATTTGTCGCTCACAGTGAAAGTCGTGCTTGTTGGATTGTTGATTACAAAGTGTAGAATCAATGACAAAGTCCGATATGAAGTGTTTTCTAAGTTATATCATGCCACCATTTGACCCGGAATATACTATGGTTCTGCAGTTTGGGGTAGTGAGTCATTTTCATGCATTACGGCTGTCCAAATTCCTGTCATGAGGTACTTTTTGGGAGTAAACGCCTAATGCTTCCGTCCTGAGATTGTGTGGTGGCAACCCCCATAGTTCGACAATGGAAACTAGTTCAACGTATTGAGCTAGGCTGTCCAATATACGGTCATCGAGAATAAGCAAACATATTGCAACACATCATTGTTTATAAATGACAGGGAGTGTATTACCGGAGATGGAACTATTTCAGGACGAGGCCGCAATCAACTACATGTACGCGCATACCATTTTCTTAAAACGAAATTGAAGGCTGAACGGTGTTACCAACTTATCCTACAGCTGCGATACCGTTACATTTTAGTAACTTTTGATGCGGTGTCACTCTAATTAGAATAGAGACTGAACGATATGAAACAATAGCACTAGATCATCGTAAATGCAAGGTGTGTATCATTGTTGAGGATGAAATGCATATTATGCTAGATTATTGTTCATAATGATGACTTACGGTTACATTTGTTTGAACAAGTATGTGATGTAGACAATACATTTAATATCACGACTCAAGTTAAAACTACTATCTACACATCCATTTTGATTCGACAAAGACATAGCTGTTATATGTATAAATAATGTCTAGTAAAGACTTGAACTGTGTGGTGTTTTTTACTCTGATAATCATCTGCTACATGGTTTACCCTCGAGGTCGATATTCCAAAACATTTCTTAGCTACGCGTTTGTGCCCGTATTGATCATTAGATTCTCAATACTCAGTTTCCATTTTAATTAGATTTTTTGTCTTCAGTTAGCAGCTGCTCCCCAGTCTTATATGATATATATATTAACTGAAATGTGCAATGGTAATATTATAGCAAGTGTGATACTTATAGGCATAGTCTGAAGAATGGCTATATACGTATGTTTATGTGTATGATGTAAGGTACACAAACTGAGAATTATATCAAAGATCAATATATTTATTATACCTCATGTGACTATTAAATGCAAATTGTCCATATGCCAACAGTCAATACTATTTACCATTCGCCTCCGAGTAATATTGACCGGTTAATGTATTGCCTTTGGCTTCTAGTCTGAATCAGTAAAGCGCTCTTTGGAGTATAAAAAACAAAGCGCCTCTCTAAAAGTAGAAGCTTATTGAAATGCATACATAAACGATTCTAGATACATATAGATTATATAAATAGATTTGCTCTTTTTATATAACATTTCATTTAATTGTTCTGCTATTTCCAGATGGCGTTGTCCTTAGAATATAAAATTCAAAACAATAAGTGTGGACCTTCGTCACGTGGTCAGTTACCAAACACATCACTCAACACTAGAAGGATTTAATCAATATCTTCCCTACTCTAGACTGAAATTATAAAAAACATACCCATAATTTAGACAAATATGGATACAAATATATCTATACTCTAGTAGACGGCAATTTTAAACAACTGTCCCCCTGGGGCCGCACATCCACATAAACCATTATTTAGGAAGAGCCCCACCCCCGCTGGCAATACGGGATAGAAGAGGAGGAACAATTGGCACACTGTAGAGTAATTATGAATGCATGTATATGAGCGACGTATATGAGCGACGCCTCCTGAAGAGATTAGTCATTTTAGATTTTGGAGGATAGTGCATGATACAGACAGAGACCCATTCCAGAGTCTCCTCTGGTTCTATTACGTGCACGGTGTAAAGCACCGACACGAGACCTCGGTTTAACGTTTCATCTGAAAGACTGTTAATTTTATTAGGGTCGGACGAGGGATCGAAACTGCGATCCCTGGATTACCAGTCCAGCGTGTTACCACTGGGCTACAGATCCATCATGCAGACATATTAGTAACATATATTATTTATAAGTAGATGTGGATTACGTATTGGATATCATATTAGATATGTCTATAAATGAAATAACCACACCTGAGATATGCTAATATTGTGAACGTGAATCCCGAATCATTTCTAAAATCAAATTTGTAATACAGGTTGTGTTTTTAAATATAGTTTATATTTAGGTAATACTATTTAGCTTGCCGTTGTTTATGCGTAGGACTTAAACCACGCACGCAGTAGAGGTTAATGTTTACGCATCAGTATGACACACATTCAATATAACTAACTTTAAGTAAGCCCGATGTAGTTCATACCCCAATGGAAACTATTAACCCGCGATTCATTACGTATGAACGTACGTTATGAGTTAATTTATGACACAAAGATATAGCACACTTTGCATTTAAAATGGTTTTAGTCCAGATTTGCAGCATATGTTGTGCCAGAACAGGTAATAGATCATCCTTGGAACAGCGTAAACTGTAAGGTTGTATATACGTAAATAGGCAGAATGTAGTCCCAATAACTAATATAGTTCATTTTTCGTTTTGGTAAAAATGCATTTCCATGACAGGCAGTGGTTTATTTGAGAAATTATGTGACTTGAGAGGACTTCATACTAGTTGATGTGTAGAAAATATGTGGTATAAGAATCCAGGCCATTGCAAACTGAAGGTTGGTATACGGTATTATTTGGTGGAGGAATACAGTGTGTAAACACATTGACGTTATTCACAGGTGAGCACTTGCCTATGCAAATCATTACTTTTGGGACACTTTTGCTGTTTACCAGTGGATGTGGTATCAGAAGAAATGAAAGAAATATAAATAAACAGATGTTTTTACTTTTGTATTTAATATTTGTTGACAATAATCCTCCAGCTGTCAACACTATGTTTCCTGTATGGCTGGTTATTAATACTACAAATCCTGCCCAATCGCTGTATTCAATTCTCGATATTTCATAACTAAGTATTTTAGAGGGGGCAAAATTCAACAGCCTAATATACACCTGCTATTGCTGTGGTTTATTGTAGATTTAGCAACGGTAGATTTGTTCTTTGTTCATATGGGGGCGTCATATCAACACGAGGGATTATGCATATATTCATTTACTACGAACTATTCATTATTATTTAGACTAAACTTGTTATTATATACACTTAACGAAACTTCTAACGCCCCTTGGTATATATCTTTGTATAATTAAAATGTTTGAAAATCTATCGGAGTGAAATTTGGAGCAATGTAGGATTATTGTATAATGGAACGAATTATGCTAGTTTGTGTGTAAATTTAACACCATCCTTTTGGTATTGGTTGGTTCTGTGACACGACCCAACAACACAAACTTCAATTTACCTTGTTAAAGGCAACATACCAAAGCTGTAGTTTAAACAATTTTATATAATATATCTTGTATATTTTTCTTGAAATAACATTTCATATCAACAAAATACATGTAAATAATCAATAATAAATCACAAACAGTGTCAATGGCTTCCTAGCTGGTGTAAAATTAACGTTCAGCTAATACCGCGTATGGCCTCCGTGCGCCCTGACTACCACCAAACACCGACTCCGCATTTAAACAATGTACGGCCTAATGATGTTCTGTTGAATGTTATTCCATTCTGCCAGACGTGTTTGCTGAAGTTCATTTAAGTGTCTAATGTTGTTTCTCCGGATCGTTCGACCTAGTACGTCCCATAAATGTTCAATCGGGTTCATGTCCGATGAACAGGCTGGCCAACGAAGAATGTTCACTCTGTTCGTTGCTAAATATGCCTGGGTAACACGGGCGGTGTGACTAGGTGCGCCATGCGCAAGTGAGGTACGGCTACTGGTTCAAGGATTTCGTCACAGTACTTCCTCGCCGCCGTGAGGATCCCGTTAATAACCACCGCATGCGTTTTTGTGTGATAAGATATTCCGGCCCATATCATCACAGAACCGCCACCAAACCTATCTGCCTAAATGACACAAATATCTGCTTATCTCTCACAAACCCGCCTGTACACACGTTCTCTGCCGTCATTACCTTCCACCTTAAACTGCGATTCATCGGTGAATAACACATTTACCCAGCCTGCTCTGGTATAACGCAGATGCGCTCTTGCCCAAGCAAGGCGTGCTTGACGGTGGCGAGGAGTTAACCTAATGCCTATTACAGGTCTTCTTGTCCGCAGACCATAATGACGTAAACGTGAACGTATAGTAGTGTCACTGATTGAACGACCATGCGACCCTATGGTGGCATGTGCTGAATGCGTTGCTTTCGTTCGCCTATTCCTAAGGTGGGACACGATAATGTGTCGATCTTGTGCACGTGTGGTAACTCGTCCTCGATATTGCCTAGGTAAATCATCAACACGTCCAGTGGCACGATATTTGCGGGCTAACCGCTTGATGGAACTGACATGCACAATCACAAGTCTGGCAACCTACAAAATAAACCAATCAGTTTGTGATAATTGACCAGAATGTGCTTTTGTGACAAATTTGGTTTCTACCGACGTGCGGTGGACACCGATAAATTTACCTTGACCGTTTGCGTAACAATCTGATTTTTTGCAAGCTCTATTATGATAAATAGTGCATTCTGTTTGCCAAATTAAAAATAAATCCGATGCATTTTCGTAGAATTATAGCCAAATATCCAAGGCTGATTAATATTAGATGGAACACATAATTTATGTACGGACAGATACACGGACAGCACGATAAATTGACGTCAAGTGTTCATGTTCATAACACAACTGAATAATGGACAAAGAAAATAAAAAGTAATGACAATTTACATATGTAATGGTAAAAATGAATACTCTATAAATGTCTTACAACTCGGTGTTCTGTGCCACCTTCCAAAAGACCGACCGCTCTAGCTCTGGTTTGAAGCGACATCCGACCCATGCTGTGTTATTCTGCTAAGCATGTTGACCGACTGTCAACATTTGATAAATGTCGACATTTTTGCAATGACCACGAGGCGCACGTGCAACTTACCTTGTTTTGTACATTCACCCGAGTAGTCAGTGAAGCGGAAATAAAACGAGCAGTATCATGACAAAACGATGTTGGTTTTTATATATAAAGTACATGTATAAAATTTCGATACCATATAATAAGTAATTAAAGAGATATTCAATATTGAACAAAGGAGCGTTAGAAGATTTGTTAAGCTTACATGAAATATAATTACGCCAGATCAGTTTAACGTTTTGTTTAATTTCACTGGGGAGGGACAAGTACTAATGTTAATAGAACTTATGGCCCAACCCAGTTGCTTTCATGTGTGTCAATCTTTGTATTGTTGCATACATGTATATAATGCAATAAAATATTACATGTATTAAACAAAAAAAAGCAAGTCATGTTAGAATAAGCGATATAATAATATTAAACAAACTAAAAATTGTATAGAAATATTTATAAATACCTTTGAATGATTTCACTTGGCGTCTGCTCGCCACGTGAAACATTGATATCAAATTGTCAGCAGCAAGTAGAACGTGTTGGCCGTTTGGCATCAATGCCGCACACGTGATTGGTTGGTCATGCGACATGGAAATAACCAATGGTGTGTGAACTTTTTCCAACCACGTGGTCAGAGGCACCAATAGCGGGAGAGTAAAATTATCACACCATTCCATACACTGACTCACCAGAGGTTCAATGAAGCGTGGGAAATAACCTGTCAATAAGAAACAACAAGTACGTTACATGATGATACATACCTAACTAGACCTGTACATGTCCTTCAAATAGTCGTTCAGACATGCATAGGCACATGGGAAGATCCAGCGACCTTCTGCAAGCAAGCCAACTGGAGAACTTCCTTGCATGAACTAATTCGGCACACATAGATTCGAACATATAGTGGTGAGGAGCAAGTTATTTTAAGTCATCGACCTTAACAACTCACTCGGTCAATGGGTCCCATATGTATATTTATTTCTGCCTTGACAATAAATCCCGTTATGTTCACGGGAGCAATATCTGCATCGTCGTTTTCCAGGAGGATGTGACGAAACGATGTCTTTTATATTTTAGCATTAGGTTTATTTAGATGACATATTGTGTGTGTGTGTGTATTTGTTGTGTTGTGTTGCATTGCGATGCGTTGCGGTGCGTGCATGCGTGCGTGCGTGCGTGCTTGCGTGCGTGCATGCGTGCGTGCGTGCGTGCGTGCGTGCGTGCGTGCGTGCGTGCGTGCGTGCGTGCGTGCGTGCGTGCGTGCGTGCGTGCGTGCGTGCGTGCGTGCGTGCGTGCGTGCGTGCGTGCGTGCGTGTGGTTATGTCTATTGGGAAATGCAAAAAAACTTGATTTTCGTTTCACCAAGTTTCAATAATTATGCCACTTTCATTACTGGTCAGTTAATGGCAGCATCGTTTCTCTTAAAACTGATCCCTCCGATCTATATACCACACACTAAAATGGCCTGGGTATCTATTATTTAGGCTCTCATATTTACAAATTATTAATAATTTTTAAATTACTAGAAAAGTTAAATACTAAAACAAAGATAAGTACTATCACATATCTGCTGTGCGTGTAACGAAATGCTATATGCGTGTATGCACCGTAACTTGTCTAGCAATGGTCGGTATAAAATGGTGTTGCCTGACATTGGCGCTCGGCTGTCGTCCATGGTTTAAATTGGATTAATGAATGAAGAAATTCCGCTAACTGTTAGAGGCAAGCATTGACAATAATGTCGGCAAAGCACCCCCCGGGATATGATTGCGCTTATATGCTTCACAGTTAATGAGAGCTTATTCACGATATCATATGTAAATACAATTGGATCATAATATACTTCCGGATTGCTCAAACCTTCTCGTGAATAGACTCTTTGATTCGTTTTAACACAGTCGTTGCACTTGATAAAATAAGCCTTATTTATCATCTTTGCCACAAATATAGCTGTCGCCATGGTAATCGGTTTTGCAGCGCAATATGCACCATAACCTGGTGTTGGCAATTGATTATAATAGATCTGTAGTCCAGTGGTTAACACGCTGGATTGGTAATCCAGGGATCGCAGGTTCGATCCCCCGTCTTTCAGGTGGGACTTTTAACCGAGGTCTCGTGTCGGTGCTTTACATCGTGCACGTAAAAATAACCAGAGGAGACTCTGGAATGGTTTGTTAAGCACATGTCATGTATTATCATGCTATATGTTTGTATTTTCTATTATGATTATTATATTAAATCATGATTAAATTGAAACACATTTCGACAAGCTTACTAAAACAGTATCCGCATTATTAAGTACAGTAGCCAGAGGCAAATTTCAACCGAGACAATCTAAGGGGTCCGGGGGCATGTACCACCTTAAAATTGTTGTGGTTAGAAGCGATTTCCTGCGTTTTCTGATTTAATGAGTTTAGACGTATACTTATGTACTGACCCTTCAGCTCTCTAGTAAACATTTTATACAGCCAAGGAATATTTTTTGTATTTTATTTATTACTTTTTAATTTATTGTTTCTTGCATTGGACATTTTAACCGAGGCAGCAGTCTCGGTGTGCCTCAGTGTGCGTGTTTTACGTTTATTTATCGTCGCTACCGGTTGCCCATATGAGCGACATCTCCTGAAGAGATTAGTTATTTTAGATTTTGGAGGGTTGTGCATGATACAGACAGAGACCCATTCCAGAGTCTCCTCTGGTTCTTTTAGTGCACGGTGTAAAGCACCGACACGAGACCTCGGTTTAACGTCCCATCTGAAAGACTGTTAATTTTATTAGGATCAGACAGGGGATCGAACCTGCGATCCTTGGATTACCAGTCCAGCGTGTTACCACTGGACTACAGATCCGTCTGTGTGTCTCAGTGTGGCTACGGGCATGTTATTTAACACTTGAATGTTCTTCTGCGTGTATACATATTTGGTATAAAAAACGGACATTTACAAAACAAAACTGTCTTTTGATTCGTAGCAGCATATAAAAAGTAGCCCGCTATGAATAATTTTGGAATTCATTAGGTAAATTAATGAACGGATATCACATGGACTGACTCAGCCAATCAGAATCGACATATTTCAAGAAGCTGTCAATATTAATTTTATAACGATTGCGAAACACACTACATTCATTGGCGCGATTGAGTGCGTGGTCATTCATGTGGAAGGAATCAGGAGTACCCGGAGAAAACCAACCTGTCCGATATGGCAACCACCGTAAGGTTACCTATACCTTAACAGGGTAGTAGGTTGTGATGCTATCAACAAACACTTTGTTGCAATAAGTAGTCATCACACATATCCTGCTAAATGTTCAATGTACTATATAATTATTGCACTGTGTTGAGAGTTTCAGTCCATGTCGTCAGGCTTCACAAACGTATGCATTCCCACCAGAAAAATGTATGTGTGTTTTACGTTTATTTATCGTCGCTACCGGTTGCCTATATGAGCGACGCCTCCTGAAGAGATTAGTCATTTTAGATTTTTGGAGGATAGTGCAATGATACAGACAGATACCCATTCCAGAGTCGCATCTGGTTCTTTTACGTGCAACACGAGACCTCGGTTTAAAGTCCCACCTGAAAGAATGTTAATTTTATTAGGGTCAGCATGGGGATCAAACCTGCGATCCCTGGATTACCAGTCCAGCGTGTTACCACTGGACTACATATCCGTCTGTAGAGAAACATATATTTAGTCTTATACTATAATAAATGACAAGCACTAAGCCAGTAATTCCGCAGTGTCCCTATATGGTTGCTTGGCAACAGAATGGCATCCTACATAGCCGTATGTAGCTATGTAGTGGTGGATTTCGATGACCAGTACTTTAACATTCATCCTACTTACTCTTAATCGGCCTCATTCTTCCAATCAACTCGTTGGCTAATTGTAGAGGGGAAGAATGTAGCGTTGTACCCGCGGACCTCAATGTTAGCTGCAGAACGTGCATATCTTCGTCCACCAAAAATGAGTTCACGAGGTCCAGATTGTACATGACTTTCTGGATATGGTCAGCGTCCGCCACTGCCAGTAGGTACTCAAAATTACAGAACGTGTTTTCCTTGAAGCGTTCTATATCTCCTGAAATGAACGTGTATACGTGGTAAATGTCAAAATAGCAGTCTTGAGAAGACTTCAGATGTGTAGAAAAGATGTGGTATAAGAATCCAGGCCATTGCAAACTGAAGGTTGGTATACTGTATTATTTGGCGGAGGAATACAGTGTGTAAACACAGTGACGTTATTCACAGGTGAGCACTGGCTATGCAACCCATTACTTTTGGGACAAGTTTGCTGTTTTTCAGTTTGATTTGAATACCTCTTCACAGTGGATGTGGTATCAGAAGAAATGAAACATTGGAAATATAAATGAACAGACTGTATGTTTTTACTTTTTACTATGTATTTAATCGGCACTTTATTTGTTGTTTTACAACCTTATAGCCCATTCTGTAAGATGTGGGCACTAACCTGACTTTAGAAGATGGAACCACAACTCGTGTAATTTCCTCAGATTGTACATGACGTCATTGTAAACTAAGGGCTGTGGACTATGTAGTCTATCTATGTCTTCTGTAACCATTGTCAGGTCATCATAGTTCACAAACGGGTTCCTTGTATTGCACTCTTCCATAAAGATATTTGCCAAATCCTTGTGCGCATGAGCAGCCATTTCAGGTGAGCTTATATATCTTTGACGAACTGCGGTTAGGCATCTCCGGTTGCCCCAGGTTACCAACGTCTTGTTTCCAATGCATCTCTTGCATAGCAGGGACCCTAAGAAAAATGGTTTTACAGTAAACGATTTATTTTCTGTATGTTTTATATATATATTACGCAAATAAATGATGTCCTTTGTGACATGAATTGAAAGCATATAAAAAAGATATTTCGAAATCTGGGTCACGAGGAATGTAAATAAATGTAACCAATCGATCAATATGTTAAACAGTGTTGCTTACATGTACGCACGTAATCACTAATTAACAATGACGTACTCAAACGAAGCTGCAACATCATCCATCATACACACATGGCCGCCGACACACGAATATTGGCACTCGGACATAATTAACAAATATGTTACTATAACGTGTCTTATACCACAATTTCTAACCTATAGACAGGCTTTTGAGGGACTACTTTATGCTAATTGAATATTACAAACAAATCCGTTTATTTCCGCGTCCAAATTAATTTCATTCCATTGGATAACGGCAATATCCGAATACTGCCGCGAAGGTACGTCATTATACATTATGAAAACGTGCGATACGTCATCGATGCGTGTGTACATAGGCTGGGATAATTTGTAAAGTGCATCTAAAGCATAAGAATGGCGAGAAAATAATCGACAGAGCCTCGTGTTCATATTCAGCCATTGCGGTGGGATTTCCTTTTGTGCAAGGCTTGGAGGTACTAGATTCCCTTTATCTCAGAACGATATGACTTGTTTAGTGACATATGTTTACTATTAATGTAAGAAATGTACATATATATCAGATAAGAAATTCCTATTGCTCACATCATCATTTATCCTGGGTATACCGGTAACCGGTGACATAAGCAATAACCTGTGTATTTGTGTTCCAAAACGAGGCTGTGCAAATAATGTTCCCTCTCAATTAAGCTTAATGATATTTATTTTATTGTATGCAATATCACTTAGTAAGAAATAAATCATAACTAAATCAAAAACAACGTGAAAGCAACAGCACATGCCTCCGTCTTTTATTTACGCGGTGATACCAATGACCGGTGACGATGTAAATTTCGCCTCACAAGTTTATGCCATATAAGGAAATCATGTGACATCACATGAGTAGCGGGCACCTTACAAATGTCAAATGCAGCCGATAGATAACAAATTCATTGAAATTCACCTAAATATTGACTACATGAACGAAAGCTGACGAGTGTAAGAGGAAACAACAAGTTTGAATAAATTACTGTAAATTTACCCGCAGAAATGACATTTCAGCTAGTGTTTGCTATGCACAGTTGCAGAAATCCGACAGAAATTGTCAATTATAGTAAGCACAAAATGAACATGTGCTGTTCGTTTGGATTAATTCTGATATCACCGCTCATTAGTATTCACCGATATTAGGGTCACTGGTCCATACCTTTAGGTTCTATGATGCTTTGACCCACATATTTTGTTCAAGCAAAGTGATGGGCTTGGAAACAGTGGTCCTATGATGTCAACAGCATTCGCACATGTTTCGCTATTTGATATTGCATTTTAAGCGGCATTGCTTTAACAAATAATCCCTTGAAATCATACATTAACGTAACACACGCACGTGCAATTTTAGTCTTAATTTAAACACGTTCTTTTTGAGAAAAAAAATGTCAGAATGCTTATTTTCTCATGGAGGCGGCCATATAGATTTCTGATTACGTCACTGTGTACACATTTGAAATATATATATAAAACGTGTTTACCTATTTGGCTCTTTATGTCTGCCCATATAGAGTAGGGGAACCTGAGTACCAGCGGCTGTCCATGCGGATGAGCTTCCAGAAGCACCTGATCATTGGCTGACATCAAATCGATCAGCTCAACTTCAGTGAGACCGTATCTTGCCAGAGTAATGTACACACACAACGTGCAGATGATAATTCGCCCATATGTATTTTCAAGTGAAATTAGTTTATCTTCAATAATGCTCTCAATAGAGGCTGGAATTAAATTCTTTGAACTTCTGGTCATATTGGGCGACATCCAGGAGCTCCATTTAGTTGCAATGTTTGAAACCTGAGTAATGATAAACGGGTTTCTTTCCGTAGAAAATGAATTAATCACAGCATTTGCTTGTATTTCAGTCAGTTTTCGTTTTGCTTTAAAAAGTGATTGGTTGAGTACAATTTTGCTTTCTTCTTCTGACATATTGTTGACGTAAATGATGACGTCATTTTGCAAAAGTTTACTTTCCAAACGTTTGACAATAACAGAATTCTCTGTTGACGTGCACGAGACAGTAATATGAAACTTAGGTGGCAATCTCGATGCCAACCAGTCGATGCAATCATACGAATTGGCCTGGTGATCAGATACTAATTGCATTTTGTCGATTCCGTCAATAAATATTAGTAAATGTTTTGCACTTTTGGACACACGGTTCATTAAACCGTGGAAATAGTTGGTCAGTTTCCGTAATGGATATGGCTCGATGTTGATCTGCTCTTTCAAAATCAGATTAATCTGGCAGCATATTGCTCGGAATATATCCTCAGCAGGCAGTGATTTTGCAGTCAATCCTACAAATATTGGTATGATAACAGCATCTCGTCCGAACAATTCCCTGCCGCGATAGCACATTTTTGCCATGATGCTGCTCTTTCCGGACCCCTCGGGCCCTTTCATAATGCTTAGTTGGTGATCGGAACGGGAACCGCTGATCAGAAGGGATTGCAGTTTGGAAATGTACTTTTCCGATCCTGTTAGAGGGCTCTCCTTGAAAAGCTGTTCACATTTGTGCAAGTGCAATAGTGCTTCGCTAAGCTCAAATGAGCTTCTGCCAAAACCGACCAGTCTTGTGGAGGCGTGAATATTTCTGTCAATCTCCGTAGTTAATTTTCTGGTAACAACTGCAATGAAGTTCTCTATATAATCCTCGTGCACTTTTCTGTGTTCCTGACAGTCGACTATACAGTCAGAACTACTCAGTTGCAATATATTGGAATTTGGCACTTTCCTAATAATATTTTCTTTTAATTTTGAAACTTTCTCAGAATTTTGAGTGGTTGAGCAATTTTGAAAGCTTTTTTTAAAATAGTTATTCTTAGTTGAATTAGTAGCATCATTTCCTTTAGTTTGTTCAATTCCTGCAAATAAGACAAACATTACACATTACACAAAGCGAATTCAGATGGTCTATTTGGCGTTAAAATAGTTGCTTTATATGATCCTGGAGGAAAACAAATATATACTATAATTAGGTCTCGGACACGTACCCGGGGTATTTCTCCTCGAATACCAGCTGCATATTCGCTATATCACATAATACTAAGCTATCTGTGCGATTCTATCACCCCACCAGAAATAAACACACACGTATTCCAAACAAGACTGTCTTCGACTATCGTTATTTTTTAACAAGTGTTTGTGTTATATTATGCACAATCATCACGACATTTTGTGAAATAAATACAGTATTCATCTCGCAGTTTAGTTGGTATCTCGTCGGAACCCCGTCGGAACCACTACAATAAACAATATTCCTAAAACAACTTATCTCCTCTCCGTCCTGGCGATGGATTGTAACTGAGGTCTATATCTAGAGCTATTGAGCCATTGTAAGATCTTGTTTCTAAATCGAGCACATAGAACATTTGTAAAATCTTTAAGCCTAAACAATGTCAGAGAAAGGGTACATACATTTATGTGTAGCACATATGCTTAGGAGCAATTCATTACCGTCTCCAAGACCTAGTGGTTAAGGAGTCCTATGGAGCGGGAGGTCGAAGGTTCGAACCACGTTAGGGGTTCATTCTGATACGGCCGGTTGGTGAGCCGCCAGCTAGATGAATAATGGTTACCGATTACAGTCAGGCGCCTGGCATTCAATGCTAGAATTCGGGAAGTACTAATGTTCATAAGAGGTGTCTCATAAGTCAGAAATGGCTGGCTCTTTCAATTAAGGTGACACTATAATAAAACAAACACGTTCCTTTACTTTTATGATGTGTTATATTATGCATGCACTGAATCAGAACATTTGTAAACACAGACGAGTAGCATGGTTGCCCCTACATGCTATTGGGGCCGTGTGGTTGCGAATCACATAGAGAGGTATGTGCGTGAGGGTGCCTACCCCTTAAATGCAAGGTGTGTAACCCATTAACTGCCAGGTGTGTAAGAGCATCTCCACCGAGAACACGTTATATTGTAGAACGTATCTGGTGAGCTATTGTGCATTTCAGAACTAGCCAATCAAATACAGAATATATGCATATTGTTACAAAACGAGTAATCATACACGTGCCTAATGTTCTGACAAAGCCGCCGTGTCCATAACCGATAACGATACATAGGTGCTAGTTGATTATCACCCACAGTTGGGTCCAGTATTTGTCGACACTAGCCATGTGCATTGCTGTCTGGATACAAACACATGTAGCTAGTTGAAAAAGGGAAAAGGGTTGAGCAATTAATCGGGCGGCTCCATTGTCGTTGGTAGTCAGAATAGTGGAGCTGCTTTCGCCCCAGGACCAACGCGTATGTAAGCGGAATTGAGTGGGACACGGAAAGACTTGATAAACCGTATTCTTTTATATTCAATTTGGGCCATTTATTAGGTACGATCCCATCCTCTTAATATCAATTACTAACTTTGAATGTGTGCTCTTACATGTCGTTGACTGTTCTCTTACTGGGTAGTAATGCTATTATGAACTGCTTTTACCGCTGATGCTATTAATTTACCGACAGGCCTAAAATGAATTACTCTGTAACTGGCGACTCTTCCTGGCACAATCGATATATCTGTGCTGATTGTAGCGGTAAAGAGACACTTTGAAGACACGCACTTGTGGGGCGGAAAATGAGATAGAAAATAGACAACACTAAATTACGTTGAACACATCTGAAGACAAATACGCTGTCGGTGGAGGAAAGCCACAAAGCCTGCTTAATTTTCCGCTCAATACCTGAAAAAGTAAATTATTATATATTTCACAAATTATAAGTTCTGTATGATCAACATATGTTGCTTAAGTCACGCTGCATTATTTTATATTGAGCAAAATAATGCAGTAACTTGCATTTTATCACTTATTTATTTTGCAGTTTGGCCGGCAGAGGTTACACCCATATTCATAAGGCATAGCTTATTGCTGAAATACTGTTGAGTAGAGTAAATGTATTGCACTCAGTTCGTGTTAATTGTCCATAATCCTAGTATACCCTTATCAATATAGTACATTATCCATAATTATATTGACCGACCAAATTTATAATGGTTTCTATTCATCATATAATTGTCATATACCATACATTCCTTTAATACGTTTGAAAGTTAGAGTGTTAGAACTTCACAATATTATATTTAAGGTGACGTATAGACTCACTGGATCGGATGCTACTTTTCCTGTTATCTATGAAAATAAACTCAGTGACGAGGCACCTACATGAAAGCAAGAAAATAAACTCAGTGACGAGGCACCTACATGAAAGCAAGAAAATAAACTCAGTGACGAGGCACCTACATGAAAGCTAGAAAATAAACTCAGTGACGAGGCACCTACATGAAAGCAAGAAAATAAACTCAGTGACGAGGCACCTACATGAAAGCAAGAGAAAATAAACTCAAATAAACTTAAACTGAGTAGGACACACTCAGACGTTGTAGTAAAATCTAACCAGCTCCCTGGCCTGCGTGCTGTGTTCCTATCTATTGTAACCAGCTCCCTGGCCTGTGTGCTGTGGTCCTATCTATTGTAACCAGCTCCCTGGCCTGCGTGCTGTATTCATATCTATTGTAATCATGCTACGACTTATGTTCGTCCAGTTTTAATGTTGTAATGTTGTCTATCCCAAGCAAAACCATTTATATATAGTAGTAGAAGGTCGGTGGTTCTACCCTGGTGACCGTCCGTGCCTGCAATAGTTTTCATAGTGGCATCCGGGGTATTCATCCGCCAGTAATATACTGAGCAAAACTAGAAACGTCCCTCCATATTTAAGGAAAGATTTATCTAAAACCAACACGCTGGACTGGTAATCCAGGGATCGCAGGTTCGATCCCCCGTCTGACCCTAATAAAATTAACAGTCTTTCAGATGGGACGTTAAACCGAGGTCTCGTGTCGGTGCTTTACACCGTGCACGTAAAAGAACCAGAGGAGATTCTGGAATGGGTCTCTGTCTGTATCATGCACTATCCTCCAAAATCTAAAATAACTAATCTCTTCAGGAGGCGTCGCTCATATGGGCAACCGGTAGCGACGATAAATAAACGTAAAAAAAATCATCAAACCAAACGGTTTACTTTTATGAATCAAATAGAATAACAAGTTCATTCAATTCTGTATCAAAGCCAATTCATTGCATCTTGCTATCTTGTTAACATTTCGAGAGATAACCGGCCAATGGCGGTAGGGGTCAACATCAAAAATCACAAAAACTCAGAAAGGTGTTACTTAATGTTTAGAGATGGAATTCCAATACGAAATGTGGCACATCCAGTAACTCTCGTTAGTACCGAGTGTGGCCATCACTTGCCCGACTGCAAGCAATGATCCTACGCCGCATCGACGTAATACCAGTGCGCTGGGAAAATTCCTCCATTCCCGTTGTAACGCCCGTGTAAGATCGCGAACATTGTCAATCTTATGGTTAGCTCGTGCTTTGTGGCCCAGCTCATCCCATATGTGCTCAATGCGGTTGAGATCCGGGGAAACCGGGCCATGACATGACGTTGACATTGTTTTGCTGCAAGTATTGAGTGGTGACCCTGGCTACGTGAAGGCTGGCATTGTTCTGCATCAATTTCACATCAGGACCATGCTGACAAATAAATGGTAAGGCATGTGTATTTAGCACCTCTGCAACATAACGTTGTGAATTGATGTTGCCCTGTACAACAACCAAATCTGTCTTCCGGTTTCCCATGATCCCACTCCAGACCATTACGCTCCCTCCCCCAAACCTGTTCTACTCAACAATGCAACAATCGGCGAATCTTTTTACGCCTGTATACCCGTAATCTTCCGTCAGCATGACTAACTGTGAAACGAGATTCATCAGTGAACAAAACTCGGTTCCAGTTCAGATGACGTCGCGCCCATAACAGCCTGGCAGCACGGTGATGTTGGGTCATTATCTGACCAGTGTACAGGCTGCGTGCCCTGATTGGTTGGGCGTTACTACGCAACCGGTTGCGAATGGTCTGCGAGACACCGTATCGCCTAGCAGTGCTTGTGGCTGCAATCGACGTTGACGTAAGTGCGTCAACGTAATGTAACGATCGGCTCTAGCCGTCGTTATACGAGACATACCAAGTCGCTGCCGGTCGTGAACAGCCCAAGTATGCTGGTACCGGGCTGCTGCGACCACCCTGGCCGACATCCCACCCACAAGCATCCAAATTGCCTGATTTCGCTCGTTTTCGGAAAGCCGTGGCATATCGAAAACCGTGAAAAGTAAAAAATGTTTAATTAATTAATTTTCTGAATAGCCACTATCGCATGAATGGTACGACATGAACTGAATCAACATATCGATAACATGTATAGCGTGCACGTGCACATCATTGTTCCGGTCACTGGCCGATATGTAAACCGTGTGTATCGGGTAAACTCTACACGATCGTATTCGGAACATCGCTAGGGATTACAATTCATGTACATTGGACATGTAGCACATACACAGACAGAGCTACACCGGCTATAAAACAGGGACGTTTCTAGTTGTGTTGAGTATAGCTTGAGAGTCGATATATGACTTAAAGTGTTGGTGAGACTTTAGCCGACAATTAACCAAGTAAACATGCAAACAAACACATACACAGGTAGTCCAATATGGCTCAAAAGAATACGTTCTACTTCTGTGAGTTGTGTTTTTATTTGTATTTCGGGCATATAATGTGATACTCTCGTTCTAACCTGACACAAAGTACTTCTCGATGCTCTGTATTAACTTGCCCTGACTATCACTTGCAATTGCGGATGACTGGATCGTATCTAGCAGCTCTCTGTAGTCCGTTAGCGAAGCTGATTCTCCATTCCTGTTTGTAATGTGCAATAATGGCAAAACGAATACGAATACGAACATTATAATACGGCATTAAACAATTTACAATATTTATAACTTAAACATTTAAAGCGACATTACATCGCAAAAAGCAAATAAAATGCATTTATTCACGTATGCATTGCTACTACAAATTCTTCTAACATTGAATCAATTTATTAATTTATTTTAGCTTGACATTTATTTAGTCTTCGGAGTCAATCTAAACGCGAGATAATGTCGTTTAGAGATAATTGAACTAAGAATAGTCTACAAATAAATAAATAGGCACATATGTGAGATATAACGGTAAATATGTACCATAAATCGTGTTATTCGGGATACACTAGTTTTATTACGCATGGATGTTTACATTATTTTGTTGTGTCACAACAAATCACGTATACGACGTGTGTGTATTAGTTGAACTACTCAGTATTTGAGGCAAATATTTGGAAAAATAATTATACCATATAATAGGAAAATACATTCTGTAGATATTTGTGTTTTCACTGATGTAGTGTCGCTTTAACGAAATAAAATAGAAATAATAAACAATGTTTTCTCAGAAGAGTAAATTAATATTTTACAATATGACTTCTCGCCTAGCTACAACTAGTATATATATATATATGTTATCACATCGTAATATAGGTGAAACACTTCTTATTTTCAAAATACAGAAACTTTGACAAAGAACAAATCATTTTCTTAGACATATATGATAATAACTGGTGACATTTCTGTGATGTTGGCCAATGAAAGTAAAATGGTGGAGCTATTTCTTTCTAAAATCACGGTAATGCATACAAACAAGTAAGAAATGGTATTCATTTTCAGTTGTTCTCATTGTACAGGATTTACAAAGTCGTTGTTCACGTGGCGTATTATACCATTCAGTTTTAATATATAGACTGTAATCATAACGAACTTTCTGTTACTACACGATGCCCCATCCAATGAAATGTTATTCGATACTGCAGACTTCTTGTATATAATCTAATAAGTGTAAATTGTAACTTTCTCTCGACTAATTTCCATGCAGTATGGAAAAGACTAAGCACGTTTATTTTCACTGTGCGCTTTACGATTGCTCGTACATGACTCCAGAATTAGTGATTATTGTATTTCGTTTTGAAAATTTATTATTTACCGGATTTTGAAGATGTTTTAGTAAATGTGTGGGGAGATATAGTTACGTAAACGTTTAAATTCGCTAATTACACGATCGGTTTTGGATGATAAATATGTAATTACTTAATACCTTAATTCATTTATGTATATACTACGATACGTGTGAGTTATACATGTCTATATGTGTTGCACGGGTATGTTGTTGTCTTGCTACCACGTCGGTAGAGGAAATAAAGATATTTACGTAGTATCTATATATATATATATAGTATCTTACACTAGTGGTGATTTCATACCGTATTTTATGAAACTCGTTTTGGAATTGTGCTATTAAGCGAACAGTTTGGTAAGCTTAAATAGCAAAATTCCAAAATGAGTTCATAAAATATGATATGAAATCACCACGAGTATAATATCCGTATCACATTACCACAGAAACAACAACTTACAATAAATTGGAAATACAAGTTTCTGTCAGCCAGTTTATATTTCAGCTTTTATTACTTCTTTACATCTCAGTGAACTCGGTAAGATGTATCCATACGCTGTAGTAATTAGTCCCCGATACTCAAACACCTCTTTTTAATCACTAAATCCCACTAGTGCATATTTAACATGTTATTGATTTTCAACAAAGAGAGCATGATGGCAACGTTGCAAACTATAATAATGTCAAAGGTGTCAAAAGCAAGCTGTCATGGCACGACCAATCAGAATCCCTCCAGGTTGTATTACAGGTGTGTCAAAGTACGCGTGTGTACATGCAAGCAAATATATGACTGTATTATACTGAATACAAGCTTAGTTATAAATATACTAGATGACATAGAAAACGCACATCTACATTATATGATTATTATTTCATGAACACGAAATACGAAGGATTCCATCAAAGATATATCACATCTTTATTACAAAACACAAACTGAACAACTAAAAATATTTCAACATGTTTAAAACTGTGTATTTCTATAGTTATTGTTTTTCATGTAAAAACACACGTATCCGAAGTGTGCGTTTTCTGTGTCCTCTAGTATATTACAACGTTTTAGATCAGGGAAACCTTGGTGGAGGGATACATTGTATGTGCTGTTGAATAGTGCATGGATATATGAACATATTTGGATACAGTGTAAAGAGAGTTATGTTATATTTCGGGTTTTACGCCTGTCTAAAACTATGTATTTATATAATTATTGTTTTTCATGTAAAAACACACTTGTCCGAAGTGTGCGTTTTCTATGTGCTCTAGCACACTATTATGTTAAAGTATGAACGTTGACATAATTTATAATACTCTACTAAAGGTAAACTATATTGCTTCAGTGTCTTCTTGTAAGCATTACCTTTTCGCATAGAATTCCTGACTTAGCAAATACGACGGAGGAATGGAATTTTCATCTAGTCGATACCAAGTACGTAGTATGTCAGTCTCTGAAACATGATTGTATACATACTATTGATATTTCCGCCAGTACACTCGTATAAAGTCAATGCGTTGTGGTTTAGGACCCCAGGTTCGATCGCCCTTCTGTCCCTAATAAAATTAACAGTCTTTCAGATGGGAATTTAAGCCGAGGTCTCGTGTCGGTGCTTTACACCGTGCACGTAAAAGAACCAGAGGAGACTCTGGAATTAGTCTCTGTCTGTATCATTGCACTGTCCTCCAAACATCTAAAATGACTAATCTCTTCAGGAGGCGTCGCTCATATGGGCAACCGGTAGCGATGATAAATAAACGTAAACCACACATTGGGAATACCACTCAATTCTCCAACCATCGTAAGAGATTGACACCTTTCTCACATATCATCAATTTATCACTTGTCCCTGATAGGGAACGAATCTGTCGCTTATGTAGTACTGCGAATACATTTGTCATCATGAAAAATATACTGGCTGTGCGATTAGCACAGTGGTACAAATGGAAGCTCGCTTCTTACATTTCAACTCGTGATAAGGTACTATTGTCGCCAGATATTTGATTTCCCAGTGTACTCCGGTTTCCTTCTATACGAAGGACCACATCTACTAAATATAATCTACTATACTTTTTTAACTGTTTGTGACATTTACACTCAAACAAATGACCTACTGGGAAGAACCACTGTGCCATACTTACAACCGACTTGTTTACAGATGTTTCCTGAATCAGAAAGTGCTCTATTACCTTCATTCATACAACAATATTTTGCTACCATCGTATACTTCAGACATATGACAGTGCTGTCTGGCGATTTCATTGCAGATTGTCATTTTACCATCATTCATACAATAATATGTTGCTACAATCGCATAATTCAGACATATGAACCGTGTTGTCTGGATATTTCATTGCAGTTTGTCATTTAGTTTTATCACAACATAATTTAACATGATGTCACATTAAAAATAAAAATGATGGTATAGCAAGAAATAAACATGATGTTATAGTTAGAAATAGACATGATGTCATAGTCAAAAATAAACATGATTCCATAATTTTCAATACACATGATGGCATAATTAGAAATAGACATGATGTCATAGTCAAAAATAAACATGATTCCATAATTTTCAATACACATGATGGCATAATTAGAAATAGACATGATGTCATAGTCAAAAATAATACATGATTCCATAATTTTAAATAAACATGATGGTATAGTTAGAAATAGACATGATGTCATAGTCAGATATAAACATGATTCCATAATTTTCAATACAGATGATCGCATAATTAGAAATAGACATGATGTCATAATCAGATATAAGCATGATTCCATAATTTGAAATAAACATGACGGCATAGTTAGAAAGAATCATGGTGCCATAGTAAGACATATACATGCTAACATAATTACAAATAGACACGAAGATATAATTAGAAGTAATACTGATGACAAGCTTAGACATATTGAGGAAAATGTTATCAATGAACATAATTATAGTTTGCTTTCCTTTCTCTTACTTTTCCCGGAATATTTTCCAGCATCAATCAAGCAATGGAATTCCTGCTCGCTAATTGAAATCGGAAGTGGAACGTCACCGTAACTGTCTCCAAGGAAGCCCTGTAACACGGTGTTTTGAAGCAATGATACATTCTCGTGCATGTGCTCTATTAAATCACAGCGGTTTCAATTGTCATTTAATTAACGTGCGAGCATAAATCAATTATATAAGTGTGTGTAAGCATTTTATTCAGACAAAGGGATTGGAGTCGACTTCGTCTTTCAGTGAGGTGTCAGATGGTTTTTCTTTTAGACTGTAAAGATACCAATATATTGTGCGGGCTGGGTCAGATAAGGCGCCCGACATATTGAGGTGGTCAGACAAGGCAATCGAATTACAGATGGGGGTCAAATAAGGCGATCGGCATACAGAGCGGGATCTGAGAAGGTAACCGACAAATTGAGGAGGATTAGAAAAGGCAACCGACCTACTTAGGGGAATGAGACGAGACAACCGACCTACTTAGGGGAATGAGACAAGACAACTGGCTTGTTTATGGGAATGCAACTGAATTACTTAAAGCAGTATTACATCGTAATAAAGGATGTTTTGGGTTAAATATAAATACTAATTTGTGTGTGATTACAAAAATCGAAATAGTCGCTCAGAAACGATAAAATTCCAATAAATTTAAACCGTCGTATACGCGAATTTGTTTATCAACACACGAAATAAAACACGAACAGCGCGCATGCGTGAAACAACAGATGTTGTAGAAAACAACGTATATATTTTGAACATGAACGACTATATATCTATCTTCCTCTAATGTCGAACCATTCGCGGGGATGTAGAAATGTCCCTAAAAGACTTAGCTAACATATGTATGAATCAACATATCAAGTAATTTAATTAAAAAAGTGAACGTGGGATAAATGGGGACGATGCATTCCGAATGTAAACAAGTGCGGACGATGCATTCCGGTTGTAAACAAGTGCGTGACCGATCGACTCGGAAAGTCCTACTTTCGGTTTCGAGTTTGTTTTATCGCAAAATAACACTGTTTACCAAATGAACATAAGCATACAAAGTATAATGTTAGAATGTGTAGCAGCATTGCTACCCATACGTAAAAATTGAATTTTTCAAATATCTTTTATTTCATACAATGTAATGCTGCTTTAAGGGAATGAGACAAGGCAACCGACTTACTTAAGGGAATGAGACAAGGCAACTTATAAGTTGTTAAAACTTGCTTCACAATCGTTGTAAAATAAATAAAGTTTAAACCAACTTACTTACTTAGGGAAATCAGAAATGACAATCGATCTAATAGTACATAGGTGAATCCGACAAGGTAGCCGATCTGCTTAGGTGTGGTTCAGTCGACTAATATATATATATACAATAGTTATGTTCAGTGCATAGTGCTTGTTCAAGACCTGAATATGTTATATTAAAGATCAACTTCGAGTAAATACAACCTATATTATAATGCAATCATTTTAATCTCAATCTAACACATCGATAAGTGACTATAATATATTGCAATGGGTGTTCTTTGACTGCATATAGCTATTGGCTAGCAATGATGTCGTCATCTTGTTCGCATGTTTTACAGGATATAGCTTACTGTATGCATTATTGTGACTTCAGTGGTCTGCGATTAAGGAATCAAAGAAGTAGGAACATCCATTAGCCTGCCTATCACAACTAATGTCGCTTTTTCTAACAGCATAGAGCCAGATCAGACGGCACAGAATGTGCCGCGTTCTATGCCGTCTGACCAGGCTCTATGCTGTTTGCTATTCGGATAGTGGAACAAAAACACTTGTCTGACTAGCAAACAACATAGATCCTGATCTGGATCTATGTTGTTGGCACATTCCCTACAATTTATTCGGCAGCTTTAGGGTTAAGATGAAAACGCAGATATTAAGAAATGCATTCAACAGTTGTCAACAAATAGTTACGCCCTTACCAAGAAGAATGGTCCTATAGATTCTGCATGACATTCTTCGATTTCAGCTATCCTAGCAACTATGTCCTCTATGTCGCACATATCGTCTACATGGTTGCTATGCAACATGTCTATAAATAGAACATCGACGCCATATTGGAGGCAATGCTGCTGAAGGTCAGGTAAAACTTCATGCCAAAGGTACTTTCTTTCCGTGTCGAATTCTGAAGAAGAATGTTATGATAGGTATGCTTCGCCTTATCTCGTGTAGGTGGCTATGCATCGGTTTCCGGGTGGTTAGTTTATACACATTTATTTTAGCTCGATTGCGAAACAAGTTATTTCAACTTGGAATCCATCGCCACGAGGGAGAGAGAAGAGGCAACGTGGAATTTAAATGCCTTGCCTAAGGGCACAATCGTAACGGCTCCAGTGGGGCTCGAACTCCGGACCTTTCGCACCTGAAGCGAACGCGCATCCACTGCGCTATCACGACTTCCACGACTTCCGGGTGGTTGATGGCATTCTGCTCTCTGCGAAGTATGTTCGAATCCCACCAACGGTATGTAGTTGTTTCATGTGAAGTGAGCAAGCTTGGATTTGGAATGTCGATAGTATTACCAGGATTACCATATTTACCGTGACGGTATTCAATGCCTGATGTATTGCCCGTATGGAATTCTTTCACCAATAAAATATGGAATGTCGCTAGATGACCTAAATATATACCCCACATAAAAATCAACACAGAATTGTTCTGCTGGCTACTTCCAGCTTTTTGATCATTTACGACACAATTTCCACCTCCAGAGGGGACCCAGGGGATGTGTAGTCTAGTGGTAACACGCTGGACTGCTAATCCAGGGATCACATGTTCGATCCCCCGTCTGACCCTAATACAATTAACAGTCTGGGACGTTAAACCGAGGTCTCTGTTGGTGCTGTACACCGTGCACGTAAAAGAACAAGAGGAGATTCTGGAATGGGTCTCTGTCTGTATCATTGCGCTATCCTCCAACATCTAAAATGACTAATCTCTTCAGGAGGCGTCGCTCATATGAGCAACCGGTAGCGATGATAAATAAATGTAAAACACACACAGCCCCATTCCACTATATGTGTTCATCTTATTATGCTAGTAAATCACCAGCGGATCGGGGGTGCACATCCGTCGTACTCGTCACTACAATATGTACAACATAGGATAAATACGCTCTTAGCGTATATACATTTGTATTATGATTAAAAAGATCTGTTAGTTTATGGAAATTTATTTCAGCACGATTGGGAAACAAGTTCTTACAACTTATATTAATCGCTCTCGAGACCTCATTCCTGATGTAATCCATCGCCGTGAGGTAGAGAGAAGAGGCAATGTGAAACTTTAAGTGCCTTGCCTAAGGGCACACTCGTATCTGCTCCAGTGGAGGCTCGAACTCCGGGCCTTTCGCACCTGAAGGGAAAGGATCTGTTGATGATAGATTCTCATTTGAGGTAATGCCTTATACCTTCATATTATTATACATGTAGAATGCACAGTGTTGTCTATAGTACATTTACCCGTTTCTTACTTTATAGTAGTTACATGAATCTAAAAGCTGATTATCACGTTAGCAAAACTAATACGAGTAACATTACAAATACTATGTTTTGCTGTGGTTACTATTCATATACAGACCGCATAACCCATCTCATTGATAATAACTGAAGCACATGTACATGAAACATTTGCAATTCAGGGAATGTACAGTTTTTTTGGACGATTATGTTATAAATAGGATCTTATATTCGTATTCATTTGCTCCTGAATTTATTTAACTCGTCTTCTAAAAACGATAACATCCATCCGATGCTCGCGTTTAGCGTTTTTAGAGGACTCGAAACATGATCGTAACTAAGAATCAAATTTGAATGGCTAAATGCACGTGCCTTTCACAAGTGGTTGCCATTCCGAAAGGTTAAGGTGAATGTCATAGTGCATATGTTAATGTGGATCGTTAATAAATAGGAGCATTGTGCGCACTATTTGCTGCGATGTGGAGTTATGATAGAGTGTCTCTTTGTAATTGTTCGACATACACAGGTGTCAAGGGCATGATAAACCAATGTATGTGAGTATTGTTTTTGAATAATAGCTGAATCATCCAAGACAGGAACAAGTCATGGACATCATTTGTTCACAATTGTACCATTATGTACTTGATGTAGTTTACAAGCATACTGGACTGTGTTACACAACTTGAACTTAAATATCAAAAGTATGTATATAGTATAGAGCACAGTTGTCAACAGTAGGGTGTATTGATCTATTGTTACATAGTTTAATGATAAATAATTGATATTATGCTAAAAACAATTATATATGTGTGTGTGTGTGCGTGCGTGCGTGCGTGCGTGCGTGCGTGCGTGCGTGCGTGCGTGCGTGCGTGCGTGCGTGCGTGCGTGCGTGCGTGCGTGCGTGCGTGCGTGCGTGCGTGCGTGTGTGTGTGTGTGGTATGTATGTATGTATATATGTTTGTTTTAATAATACAATATATTTTATTTACATGTAATTAATAATACACACACTTTTCTCAATTTATAGAATGATGTATGTTATTTTATTATAACCGCCATGTTATTTGATTTAAAATATATTGAATATTATATATTAAACATTATTTGGAGACGGACAGCAGACGGACAGACACACGGAATCAAGAACGACTGGTATACAAACAAACGACATAGATAGCCATCACACTCACTCATGTTTGTTTTAATTGTCGAGCTAAAACCAAATGTATTTCTCATTCTATTGGAGAATCTATAACCAGTATTTTAGTACATTATACGTTGTACTAATCGATGGTAACCTGAACCATAACAGTTGATATTTTAGCTAAGAGAATTCATTATATGATATAATTAGTAAAACTACGCATGGCAAAATAAAAAACTATCAATGATTAAACGACATTCTCCGCTAGATTAATTAATAATGGCAATGGGGTTTGTGTGTTCGAGTGAAGGTCGCTCACCGGTAGAGGTTTGATTTTGTAGTGTATCACGCACGTTTTAAGGTGACAATATGTCGCAGTAAAGGATGTCTTTTGGTCGATGTAGTTATCAATAATATTAATAGTGTGTTCTGTATATATTTAGGGGGTTTGCAAAATACAAAAAAAACACAATGCTAGAGAATGGACATCTGCAAAAATATATTGATATTATAAAATTGCTGATTATTTGGATATTTTAGGCTGCAGATCGCAGGTTAGCTGATATTGTGTCGCCGCCTGTCAATCCAACTAATCATGTATCCAATCAGCTATCGTTAATTTCCACAAGTTGAATTGTTATGTTAGTTAATTACGGGGGGGGAGGGTGAACTCGTAATTTGCATCTAAAATTGAATATGTCAGAAGAGATGTGTCTACACTGTTGAATGAATATATGCAAGCGATATCGACTTCACTGTGTAGAGATTGTGTTTATGTATCCATATGCATATATTTAATCCCAATGAATAAGCCTAAACTAATGCAAGTTCTCTGTGTATACACACACACATACCTGTTGGATTTGCGCATATGAATATCTTCACAACATTGGCCGGTAGCGATGGTATAGTTGCCAGCTGGCCTGTGAGTATACTGTGAATGTCGTCTGTTTCTATCATTGTGACGTCAGTGTTTACAACAGCTCTTGTTCACTGACGCTGTATACTGCATACGCATTCTGCCAATAAATAATATAAGACGTAATTATTGTATCACATATGTGTAATGCTTGAACAATCTTAAAAATAAATTGAAATACGCATCCACCTACCCGACATTGTATTGTGATTGATTCACTCGTCAATCTATACCCATGCACCACTTTGACGGCACAAGGTGCACGGGATATCCTGTTTGAATGAATCATGGGACAGTTTTAAAATCCGACATGCATGTGCCGTCCTTTAGTCATACTGTTAGAACGTGTGAAATTAAAGTGTGAACATGTCCCGATTGCTTTCATACGTGTATATCTGAAGAATACTCTTAAAAGACTCTTGCAGTGCCGAATAAGTTCAGAGCATGTGCAAACAACATAGATCCAGATCAGTCATGGCGTAACGCCGCGTCTCATCAGGAGCTGTGATGTTTGCTATATGCTATTTGGACAGGTGCTTCACCTCCATTATCTGAAGAGCAAATCAGCATACATCCTGATGAAACGGCACGTTCTGTTCTGTTTGATCGGGTTCTCCTTTTTCTACAACACCACTTTAATGCGACATTGGGGGTGAACACCCTGGAATGGATTTCATCAGCTTTCACAAATAGCTCCATTTAGTATGTAAGCATTGGAGTTCATTGTGTAGACGTTCGAACACGAATGCCAGCGAGATGATGATAACTCGGTGAATAGCCTTAATCAAAGCACGACATTAAGTATGCCAAAGTAATCAATTAATGACGACAATGTTGGAATGCTATTTTGCATCCAGGAAAGTGACAGCACGTCATTTCTTTATTAATTACTATAATGTCATTCTAAATCCTCCTGTGTACGTCATTAACTTCATTAAAGGAAATAATTTCACTTTTATTTCCAAAACGTATAAGTCTTGATGTGCATAATTAAGATTAAGCTTTATTTATTTTACAACGATTGCAAGTTTTAACAACTTATATTAATCACTCTCGTTGGCGCGGATGGAAGCGTATATGTGGTCATTCGTGTGGGAGGAAACCGGAGTACCCGCAGCAAGCCCAATTGTTCGATCTGACGACCACTGTACCATCTCACATAATTCCCGGTCCGAGGATCGAACCTGGGATGCATTGGTGAGAAACGAGCGCTAATCGGACACACTATGCGCGTAGGTCAGTCTATGTGGATTATTAATTACATAACTGTACGTAGGTAAAGCCAGCACACGTTAAACAATTATATAGCTGACTGCTAAGATATAAACTTGCATCAGTCAATTGTACTAATTAATAAATAGTGTCTATATAAACTATAGCAAACGTGTGTATAAGGGTACATGTGTTCGGCCAGCATGGTGCATAGAGGTACATGTATTCGACCAGCATGGTGCATAGAGGTAAATGTGTTCGGCCAGCATGGTGCATAGAGGTACATGTGTTCGGCCAGCATGGTGCATAGAGGTACATGTGTTCGTCCAGCATGATGCATAGAGGTACATGTGTTCGTCCAGCATGGTGCATAGAGGTAAATGTGTTCGGCCAGCATGGTGCATAGAGGTACATGTGTTCGTCCAGCATGGTGCATAGAGGTACATGTGTTCGGCCAGCATGGTGCATAGAGGTACATGTGTTCGTCCAGCATGATGCATAGAGGTACATGTGTTCGGCCAGCATGGTGCATAGAGGTACATGTATTCGACCAGCATGGTGCATAGAGGTAAATGTGTTCGGCCAGCATGGTGCATAGAGGTACATGTGTTCGTCCAGCATGGTGCATAGAGGTACATGTGTTCGGCCAGCATGGTGCATAGAGGTACATGTGTTCGTCCAGCATGATGCATAGAGGTACATGTGTTCGGCTGGCATGATGCATATAGGTACATGTGTTCGGCGAGTATGGTGCATAAAGGTACATGTGTTCAGCTAGCATATTGTATAGAGGTACATGAGTTCGGCCAGCATGTTGTATAGAGGTACATGTGTTCGTCCAGCATGAGGTATAAGGTTACATATGTTCGGTCAGCATGATGTATAAGGGTACATATGTTCGGCCAGCATGATGTATAAGGGTGCATATGTTCGGCCAGCATGATGTATAAGGGTGCATGTGTTCGGCCAGCATAATGTATAAGGGTGGATGTGTTCGGCCAGCATAATGTATAAGGGTGGATGTGTTCGGCTAGCATGATGTATACGGGTGCATGTGTTCGGCCAGCATAATGTATAAGGGTGGATGTGTTCGGCTAGCATGATGTATATGGGTGGATGTGTTCGGCCTACATAATGCATAGACTAAAATTAAGGCACATGTGTTCGGCTAGCATATTGTATAGAGGTGCATGTGTTCGGCCAGCATATTGGATAGAGGTGCATGTGTTCGGCCAGCATATTGTATAGAGGTGCATGTGTTCGGCCAGCATATTGTATAGAGGTGCATGTGTTCGGCCAGCATATTGAGGTGCATGTGTTCGGCCAGCATATTTTACAGAGGTGCATGTGTTCGGCCAGCATATTGTATAGAGGTGCATGTGTTCGGCCAGCATATTGGATAGAGGTGCATGTGTTCGGCCAGCATATTGTATAGAGGTGCATGTGTTCGGCCAGCATATTGTATAGAGGTGCATGTGTTCGGCCAGCATATTAGGCCAGCATATTGGATAGAGGATGTGTTCGGCCAGCATTTAGGAGGTGCATGTGTTCGGCCAGCATATTGGATAGAAGTGCATGTGTTCGGCCAGCATATGGATAGAGGTGCATGTGTTCGGCCAGCATATTGTATAGAGGTGCATGTGTTCGGCCAGCATATTGGATAGAGGTGCATGTGTTCGGCCAGCATTGTATAGAGGTGCATGTGTTCGGCCAGCATATTGGATAGAGGTGCATGTTTCGGCCCATATCGTATAGAGGTGCATGTGTTCGGCCAGCATATTGTATAGAGGTGCATGTGTTCGGCCAGCATATTGTATAGAGGTGCATGTGTTCGGCCAACATGGTGTATAGAGGTGCATGTGTTCGGCCAGCATGGTGCATATAGAGGTCATGTGTTCGGCCAGCATGATGTATAGAGGTGCATGTGTTCGGCCAGCATGGTGCATATAGGTGCATGTGTTCGGCCAGCATGGTGCATAGAGGTGCATGTGTTCGGCCAGCATGGTGCATAGAGGTGCATGTGTTCGGTCCGCATATTGTATAGAGGTACATGTGTTCGGCCAGCATATTGTATAGAGGTACATGTGTTCGGCAAATCCCAATCGACTCGATTACTCTGAGTATACGGGTGAAAAAGATTCCATTGTCTTTGGACGATGACATATTAACTGGAACATTTATATTAACTAGTTCACCGCCAGTGTCGCATAAAAGCGCCTTTGCAAAAATCCGATACTCCGTTGAGACAGAACAGATCATGGCGTCTGATCAGGATGTATACTGATTGCTCTTCAGACAGTGGAGCTGAAGCACATGTCCGAATAGCAAACAACATATATCCTGATCGATCAGACGTGGAGTTCCATGGCGGCTGATCTGGATTTATGCTGTTTGTACATTGCTTTGAATGTATTCGGCGCTGAAAGAGTTCAAAGGGATCAATGTGATATCTAAGATTCGACATCGACTTCGAATCAACGGAAAATGGACAACTTGTAAGACAGGTAGTCTCCTGTATACTGTGAAACGTCTATCCGTCAGCATCCATCACCCGAAATTTATGTTGTTTTTTGGAAGCTCCGTGGGAGGGTAATGCATACTGGCTAAGACATTGATAACACAATTGACAAATGCACCAAATGTCTCTAAAGTGGACATAGAGCACAGAACTGCAAAAATGATTGTAAATGCCTGTCGTGTTCACAATCAGGTCACAGGAAAGGAGAATGCGACATGAACATCCCCCCTACCGAGAAGCCCATCTCCCCAGACGTTGAGGAATCTTAGCAGGAATCACACAGCGTGACACAACCGGGTGAACAATGTACAAGTCTTTAGAATACTCTGGTCCAAAGATATGGAATTGTCTACCATTGATAATTAAGACGTCCAGATCTCTAAGTATCTTCAAGACAAAATGTAAATTATGGATGCAACAACTTTTTAATCGGTAGACACTAGAAAGTTATATATGTAATGATTGTCATTCAGTATGCTTATGTCGTTTTGTATTTCGATAACATTACCTGATTTGTTTAAGTTACATTGTACAACAGTATACATGTATATTGCATGGCGTAACTGTGTACTTTGGTTATAATTATTGTGTATGTGCATTAATGCTATAGTATTAAGAAATTTAAGCGCGTCCTAGGGTAGATTACTTCAGAACTAATTGGGTCACCCTCTATAAATAAAGAAATCTATCTATCTATATACCAAGAACTATCCACGAAGCGTGAACATCAAAAGGCCCCACAGCTAGCCAGTCAACAGAGCATAGACAAATACATTAAAAGCCTGCGAAATAACAGCGACACTCCCAACAAAGGTAGAACACAGAAGAGTACTTAACGTTCTCCGCCGACACATGTGGACGATTTGCGAGACAAAGAGTGATGATGACGTATACCATGTTATACACAACTGTATAGACTCTATCGGAATTTACCTAACGTCTAAACGCACTCAACATAATTATATTATATAATAGTACAACGTCATAAATATATAACAGTGAAGAAAATAAGTTTCCGCACTAGAATTAACATGATGTGGTTAAAATAAACTGTATACATATAGTATGTTGATGTTTTTACAGACGGATCTGTAGTCCAGTGGTAATACGCTGGACTCGTAATCCAGGGATCGCAGGTTCGATCCCCCGTCTGACCCTAATACAATTAACAGTCTTTCAGATGGGACATTAAACCGAGGTATCATGTCGGTGCTGGACACCGTGCACGTAAAAGAACCAGAGGAGACTCTGGAATGGGTCTCTGTCTGTAACATTGCACTATCCTCCAAATATCTAAAATGACTAATATATTCAGGAGGCGTCGCTCATATAGGCAACCGGTAGCGAAGATAAATAAACGTAAAACACATGTTGATGTTTTAAAACATATGAAGAATACAAATCATGCATAGATAGGTCATGCTATATGCACGTCTACTACATGCAGTTAGAACCATATGTATGTAGTATGTGCTATATTGTGTTTCAGCATTCGGTAGTCAATCTGTATGGCTATATATTGTGCTTCAGCATTCGGTAGTCAATCGGTATGGCTATTATGCTGTAGCAGTGTATTTCAAACTACTGTTAATAACGGACTAGCCTTTTATTCAATCCATTGTTGTACATTGCTGTGTGTGTTTTGTGTACAATTATTGTTAGCTACCTCTATCATACCATCTGATTTACGAGTACAATTGCTATGAATACTAGCCTACTATTTTCGATTATAACTACATTTTACAATATTGTTACGCGCCATCCGGGGTCAATCCAGTGGGCAGACGGGAGGACGGACGTTCTGTTTGTTTCATAGAGCAACGGTCAAATTCCTATAGCGCTGCCAGTAAACATGCATCACCACACTCCATGGAAACGCACATGGTGAAAATAAAGCTCAGAGGGTAAGCTAACACCTAGAGTGTTACATCATATTGTGCTTCAACACACAGTAGTCACTTCAAAGCTTTATATATCAGGTGGTGTAAAGTACAGACCAATAACCTAATAAACTGATAATTTACAATTATACATAAATATAAGTATTAGTTCTTGTAGCTTAAATCTTATTTCCTATGAAAGTGTTACTGGTTACTGTTTACATGTTTCATTATGCTATTTCATGTTTTAATTTGTTGAGGGCCTCATGGTAGATTGACTTAATTGTTCGAATGAGTTCTCTCGTTAAATAAAGTCGTTATTAGTAATATTATTATTAATAGTGTTATTATAGTCAATCAGTACGGATGGTATGCTGTAACGGGTTTATTTCAAACAACTGTAAATATGGAAAGCTGTAACATAAGTTATTATCTCAAAGTAATTGTTGTACATTTTTGCGGGCTTTAGTTTGAATCTTTATTAAAGTCTCATCTATGTACATACATGTAATGCAAACACAAATGTAAACAATCAAATTAAAAGTACATAGCCAGTCTGAATAGAATTATAAGAGACATATTGCAACAAAACATATCACATTATAAAATCCCACACTACTTTATGTATCAATATGTTTTATATCATTCAATCTACCTGTATCATATCGTCTGGTATTGGGTAAAATTATTATGAATAATACGGTTGATTATAATTATATTTTATACTCTGATGACGAATAATATTAATTTGATTTCGCTAAATGCACAAGGCTTACGGGATAATACGGGATAATTAAAACATAATGGTAATGCAATGAGCATAACCAGTAACTAGCCGATGATTTATTGGTATAATGACTGTGTGCCGCTACATATATTTAGAAACTTTACTATGCTGAAATACTGGACAAAATTGTTAGCTAAAGATGAATCATCTAACTTTTAAGATGTACTCATCAATGAGAACATGCAGACAATAATGTTAAATATCGAAATAAAAATTGGGCTATGTATGTTAAAAATATTCTTGATGAGCATGGGTTTGCGTATGTATGGAGGGACCAGGTTATTGATAACCACACTCTTATGTTAATTAAACAACGTATATTTGATAACTATTATCAGTCATGGTATTCGGACATAAACAATTCCCCGCCTCTACAGTCATACTGTATTTTTAAACATAATGTTGACCGCGAGATATACCTTGAATGTATACATGAGAGAAAATATCTTATTGCGCTGTCTAGATTTCGGGTGTCTGCTCATCATTTATATATAGAATCGGGTCGATATAGCAATATACCTCGGGAACAACAACTCTGTATATCATGTAGTATGAAAAAACTTGAATCTGAATTCCACTTTTTACTGGTCTGCCCTAACTACAGGGATTTGAGGATAAGGTACTTTAAGCCATATTTCTGTCATTGGCCAGCCTAAATAAGTGTGCCTCATTGTTAAATTCTACCTCTAAAATTGTAATAAATAATTTGTCAAAGTATCTCTACTTTGCAAATAAGATAAGGGTTTCTGTTTGAGTTTGGTCAAAGAACATGATTGTCTATTATGTATTATCTATATTCGTCAAAATCTACTTGGTACATGCAACCGTTTTTCTGAATTTGTATATGACCTTCAGAAAATGGTATCTATATAATAACATGTCTTCTCTGAAAATTTGTATATAACTCTTTAAACATTGTAATAATGTTTTATGTGAAATAAATTGATTGATTGATTGACTAACCAGGGATCGCAGGCTCGATCCCCGATATGGCCCTAATAATATTATCAGTCTTTCAGATGGGACGTTAAACCGAGGTCTCATATCGGTGCTTTACACCGTGCATGTAAATGAACCAGAGGAGACTCTGGAATGGGTCTCTGTCTGTAGCATGCACTATATATGTAAAATAGCAAATACAATATGATTTAGAAAAACAACATCTAAATGATTAATTTCTTCAGGAGGCATCGCTCACGTCGGTAGCCACGATACATAAACGTACAACACACATGCATTATTGGCACAAGAGACACATTTCACGTCTCGTTTATATAGAACGTTACAGTCTGTATTCGTAGATTGGGAACTATCGCATTCGTATTGAAGCACACAGAGTAAAGGTTAAAGAAACGTTAAACTACAATCTCATAGATGTTATAAATGATGACAATGGGCGATATGTGTTAATCAACCTTGAACTTTCAAATAACGTCTATATATATAACATAATATAATATTTATTCAGCATAAAATAGCATGTGCATATTTATAGCCAATACAAAACAATGGTAGAAGAAATTCGAAAAGACAAAAACATGAACCGTACAAAGTCATATAATATGGTGTTTTCAAGGGAAAGCTAAGTATATTAAAGTGGATTAGTCATCAGTTCTCATTTTAAATGCAAAGTATATGAATTTTGATATGTTGTTTAAAATTACAGTAGATTTGGTTGTCATTAAATTGGTAAACTTATTCATACTTGGCCAACTACAATAGTAAGGTCGCATGTACTGTTTACGTAGCTGTCTATACTTCGGGCAAACTAGTAAGAAATGGTACTCGGATTCCACAACATGTAAGTTACAGTTTATACAAATGCGGTCTCTTCGGTCAGTATTTAGATATCGTCCGGTCTCGATGGCAAGGTCATGTGATGAAAGTCTGAATCTGGTAAGGCATGTTCTATATTTAGAATAGTTAATACAGCTAAGATACTGTTCTAACTCAAAATCATGTTTAAATATACAATATGTGTCAAGTCTAGTCGAGTTATTAATGTTCGTGTACCAGGTTTGTCTATATATATCAAGAATACGTTGCTTAATCGAAGCATAATTACAATAAAATGGGATGGTATGTTGATAACGTCTATACAATACTAAATATATATGCCTTCAATGATCATTAAGATATGATTTGTTCGCATCGGTGCATAGCTAGCTAAGTGATAAATCACAAGGTGTAAACATAATTACTGGTAATTTTAATGACACTTTAAGCAAACATATTACATATAATTAAAAAAACAAAATACAAAAAGAAAAAATGTAACGGTTAAAAGCTTAACTGATTTTATTAAATAATTTAATTTAATTGGCATATTGAGAGAACAAAGTCCTGATTTAATGCAGACAATAAGGCAGCAATAACTTGTTTTTAATTGAGGAAAACTTAGTTCCGTTAATATGTAGCACATACACCAAACCAGCCCTAATACGGTATACTGATCATTTAACAATTTCCCTAAAAATAAAATTACTAGTAATAGAGAACACGGGTTCTGGAAATTAAATAATTCATATTTAAATAATGAAACGTACACTCTACCAATACATATTAAAGAAATACATCAATATGATATGAATATTCAGACATTCTGGGAATGCTGTATATACGAAATAAAAGAAAACTCATTTGCGAAACGTAAAACAAAGAAATAAATTACTTGATGATCTTGAAACAACACTAACTAACTTGCATGCTTTAAACAGTTATGGAAATGACAATATTATCTCCGAAATAGAAATTGTAGAAACAACTAATAGAATATAATTATATATACAGTTACAAAGCTAACGTGGCTCAAATAAGATATTGAATACAATATATCGAGCAAGGGGAAAATAGCATAACGTGTGTTGGTCTTGCAGAATATAGACACATGGAGAAAAGTATTGACATCTCTTAATGTAAATAATGTGACAGTTTCTGATCCTAAAGCTATCTTGAAAGATGAAGTCAAATGTTATGACAAACTATATAAAACACAACAAGAAAACGACGTGGAAATACACAATATTTGTCTAACATCACACTAGTCTAGAACACAAATTAAGCGATAGAGATGTAACACTTTGCGAAGGTAGACTGTCTTATGAAGAATGCGAACAAGCAATACGTGAAATGAAACTAGATTGCCTGTGTATGAACAACATACCATTTCAAAGCGTTGCCCCGAGGGAATTAAAATGGCGTGTGTGTGTTTACGTTTATTTATCGTCGCTACCGGTTGCCTATATGAGCGACGCCTCCTGAAGAGATTAGTTATTTTAGATTTTGGAGGATAGTGCATGATACAGACAGAGACCTATTCCAGAATCTCCTCTGGTTCTTTTACGTGCACCGTGTAAAGCACCGACACGAGACCTCGGTTTAACGTCTCATCTGAAAGACTGTTAATTTTATTAGGGTCAGACGGGGGATCGAATCTGCGAGCCCTGGATTACCCGTCCAGTGTGTTACCACTGGACATTTAAAATGGCAAATGTTATTTGATATTTTATAACTACTTATTTACTCAATAATATAGACCTCCACAAGCCGTAAGTAAATCCATATCAATAAAAGCCAATTTCACGACGTGTAAAGTACACGCGTGTACCGGTGAATAGGTCAGATTGGAAAAAGTTAGGATTTGATTTGTAATATTTATCGAATATTCGAATACCATTTAGCAATTCGGTCCCATCCCTAGTAAATACCAAAACAGCCAAAGCAACTTAGGTAACATTAAATGCACACAAAATCAATTAAATCGTTAGGAATATACTTTGGTCATAGTAGTGACATATGTGAACAACTTAATGTATGTATATATGTTCCTTTAATGTCAAACCCCTCGCGGGGACTTAGACATGTTTTCCTGGGCAGGCTTAGCCGACCTAAGCGATTAACCAGTACTAACCATTGTGTGTGAGGTGCCTTTCTCAATGGCACTACATACGTGGCCTGACCGAGTATCGAACCCGGGACCGTTCGATTCCAAATCTGACGCTCTACCACTGGACCACGGACGCCACGAATACAATTAATTGGGAAACAAAAGTGAAACAATGTAGAGTAATTATTACCTTATGGACACAAAGACATTTAACACTTTATGGGAACATACAAATTATAAAAACGCTATTGATTCCAAAATTTACTTACATTATACAATCAGATGTCGTCTCCAGATAAATTATAAACAAGATAAATTGCATTTATTTTGAATTCTTATGGCACGAGACACTCGAAAAAATTAAATGAATAAGAAGATTTTATTTCATCAAGTACAAACAAATAGTATACCACTTGAAGTAGGTCAAACATGACCCGTGATCAAATATGGTCTAATAATACAATGTATTTCGGCGGTGGTCTATTCTATATAGTTAAACACGTAGAATTTAAGAATACTATTATGGTTGAAATTTATAAACTTGAAAATATATGTGCTTAATCCAAGAAAGCTAACATTAATATACATTTACGTATAACTAAGCATGTGAATACCGAATCAAGACAGTATCAAAGTAAATACATGTTACATGTAATTTGTGTATATTATATATATATATATACGTATTTGTAAAATGTATACTTTAATAAATAAAGTTTAAACTAAATATATGTTACAATGGAAGCAGCTAGTGTGTTAATATTATCCTATTTTATACCCTACAATGTATGATACTAGTAAGTTGATCACATTCACAGTACATGTCATCTACAAAAATCCAATACGAAGCTACGGCGTACCATAAGTACGTAATTTTTGTATGTACATATTTTTATGAAATTTGACTCATGCGATATAAAATGTAGCAATTATATAACTTATGTCATATGACAGGAGAATGTTACAAATGAAAACAATAAAATAAGTATGTATATTTATAAAGTAATTCAAAAGCGACACTTCTCTTGTGTGTTTTACGTTTATTTATCGTCGCTACCGGTTGCCCATATGAGCGACGCCTCCTGAAGATATTAGTCATTTTAGATTTTGGAGGATAGTGCATGATACAGACAGAGACCAATTCCAGAGTCTCCTATGGTTCTTTTACGTGCACGGTGTAAAGCACCGACACGAAACCTCGGTTTAACGTCCTATCTGAAAGACTGTTAATTTTATTAGGGTCAGACGGGGGATCGAACCTGCGATCCATGAATTACCAGTCCAGCGTGTTACCACTGGACTATAGATCCGACACTTCTCTTTAGCTCAAGTCCTTTAAATACCAAACATGCTAAGTTCCTTAAAATATTTCTCTGTTTTCTGATTTTAACAGTTCAACTATTTTTTAAATGTTGCATCTATTTCGGAAATATCGTTTAAAATAGATTATTCGTACATCAATGAGAAGATGACACTCCAATAGAAAATGATATTCATCGCCATGTTTATTACAAGTAGGGCATATCCGATCTTGACGAGAAATGCTTTGTGCCTGTCTCAACAATTTCTAAACGATAAAAATAAACTCTTAATTTAGTTAATTTTTTAATGCTAATGGTCTAAATTCCAATGACATGAAAGCTACCTAAAAAGATGCTATAGTCGATTCTCTAATACGAGATTCCCAGTTGTGCATGCAATTATTTTGAACAAATTATGTAATAAAGCGAATTGGATTTTTGAAGTACAGATCATAGTTAAATCGATACCATGCTCTTGGAAAAATACATTAACAACTAACGATTCTGTTCACGCACCAAAAACAAATCTTGAAATATTCAAAAAAAATTCAATTAGATTATTCTTTATTAACTCAGATCATTTACATGGCACATGAGTATACATGTAATTAGTTAATAGATGTTGTGACACGCGTTGATATATAAATAACAAAGAGGACAGTATAGAAAAGAGTTTGGAGATGGGAAAAGAGCGGGGAATTCTATTATTTTGTTTCATTTACGTGTTGGTTTGAATGTATTATGAATATCAACACTAATATGAAGTTTTCTATTATGGTAAATACAGATTCCTATCAAATCATAGTACAAAAGAAGTTTGAAAGCCATATGTACATACTAGATATTGGGAAACACATTAAATTGTAACATAAACTGGACTGTCTTTTATACAGTTCTAAATAAAAATAACTGATAACAGGGTCAAACAATTCAAATATATGACTATTCACAGAATTGTACCGACTATGGAAAACCCATTTAAACAGAAATTGTATACAGCTCCAGAATGTGCAGAGAGAAACAAATGAACATATGCTGCTTGCTTGAAAATGTCGACACATTCTGCTCTGAGATTTTTTTAAACTTTATTTATTTCACAACGATTGCGAAGCAAGTTTTAACAACTTATATTAATCACTCTCGTTGGCGCGGATGAAATCGTATATGGGGTCATTCATGTGGGAGGAAACCGGAGTACCCGGAGAAAACCCACCTGTGGAATCTCCGTAAACATGAGGACTGTAACATTTATTATTATTGGATATAAAATTGAACATAAACAATATCTAGATTAAATATAACCATGAACCATATTGCTTTTTCTACATATAAGTCTCATGTTATTAGCAAAAACAGAACTGTATATCATATTATATATAGATAGAACTGTCCTATCTCTTTACAATATTTGTCTTCTTCTGCCTATAACTTATCTAGGTTCTCTTTCATTTGATTATGTGAAAACCATTCTATCAATGATAAACTATCTTTTTCTATAAAAGTGTTTGTTTATTAAATTATTTATGAGACACCTCTTTTTATGAACATCAGTACTTCCCGAATCCTATGCTTGTATGCCAGTCGCCAGGCTTGTAGGCAATCGGTAGCCATTATTTAACTAGCTGGCGGCTCACCAACCGGCCATATCAGAACGAACCCCTGGCGAGATTCGAACCTTCCGTAGGCGGACGTCTTAACCACTAGGCCACACAGACTTTATACTTAGGCAGATACATATATATTGAAATGCTAATTGAAAGATATATGGCCTCTTCAAAACCATAGATGTGGCTTGCAATAATATTATACTAACGTGGCGATACTTGCCATTGTCTAAGGTACTGTTCTTTTTATCAATTGGCGCCACTTGACCTTCTTCCAATGTATCTGGGAACACTGCCTTACTAATGGACCTATTTACATTAGAAGTAATAAGTTTATAAATTACCGATTTTGCAAGTTCCAAGAGCTTTGAAGAAATACCGTCATGTCCAGTAGGCTTTTTGACATTTCAGTGTATCAATTTGCTTACTAATATATCTTATCTTATTAATTTCTTGTCTTATTTCTCTGTATTAGTCACAGTCTAATATAAAATGCATCTCACTTTCTACAACGTTTATTACACAAACATTACACAACCTTTGCTCGACATTTTCTCCTACATAACGTCCAGTTTCAGTTCTAATTGGTAATATAACAAATCGAAAGTGACACAACATAGAGCGTTCAAAAGTGTCTAAGTTTAGGCTGATATATTCTTCACGTGAGTAACTTTGTTTGAAAAGCTTGTATGTTTTAAGTTTTTTGAGCAGTTTGTATGTCTTGCGACCACTTATTGGCCTACATGTTATTTATTAGTTCATTTGCTGTGGCTAATTTGATCTTTAATTTATCACGAAAGTACTGTGGTAAGCCTATGTCACTATACATTTGTTTAGCATCACTACTCCAATTGTAAAAGTATATTGAGAGCCGAAACTAATGTTGTTAAAACTTGTGGCCCAACCCATTTGCTTCAACATATATTGACAACCCTTGTACAAACAATGTCATGAATCGTATATTATGTTTACTTATATAATCTGTTCATTTGTCTTGTATTGTACATTGTATATATAGAATAAATGCAATAAAATATTATTAAACTATATAATCTTACTTTGACTCTTTCCTTCGACTCTCCGAGCTGTAACTCCGTTTCCAAGTAACAAATCACAATAACTAGCAATTTAACCTGCGTAAATCACCTTCAGCTTGTTTGATTACAAGTGCTTGTAATAAAACGGAACGTTAGCATGAAGTGTAATTCAATGTGTTTCTGAACTAAGCAGGAATATGGATTCGACTGCCATATTGCACTAACATTGCATTGCATGAATATATTAGTGGCATTGTAACAACCAATTCTTAAAATATTCACCTTGTTCCTGTAGACGAAACAACTCGCAAAATATGCACCTTGTTCCTATAGACGAAACAACTCGCAAAATAGTCACCTTGTTCCTGCATACGAAACAACTCGCAAAATATGCACCTTGTTCCAATAGACGAAACAACTCGCAAAATAGTCACCTTGTTCCTGCATACGAAACAACTCGCAAAATATGCACCTTGTTCCTATAGACGAAACAACTCGCAAAATATGCACCTTGTTCCTGTATACGAAACAACTCGCAAAATATGCACCTTGTTCCTATAGACGAAACAACTCGCAAAATATTCACCTTGTTCCTGCATACGAAACAACTCGCAACATATTCAACTTGTTCCTGTAGACGAAACAACTCGCAAACTATTCAACTTGTTCCTGTAGACGAAACAACTCGCACAATATTCAACTTGTTCCTGTAGACGAAACAACTCGCAAACTATTCACCTTGTTACTGTAGACGAATCAGCTCTCAAACTATTCAACTTGTTCCTGTAGACGAAACAACTCGCAAAATATTCACCTTGTTCCTGTAGACGAAACAACTCAAAATATTCACCTTGTTCCTGTAGACGAAACAACTCGCAAAATATTCACCTTGTTCCTGTAGACGAAACAACTCGCAAACTATTCACCTTGTTCCTGTAGACGAAACAACTCGCAAAATATTTACCTTGTTACTGTATACGAAACAACTCTCAAAATAGTCTATATGTTCCTTTCTGCGATAATACAAGAATGAACTATAACATTAATTTACTGAAATTCTCCTGAATAGTATTATGCTTAACACCGTATTTAGGTATACACAAAACTAACAGTTCATAAAACCCTGCAGGTTTTCCATCACCATCACCATCACAGCGTAAGCTATAAGCTGATCAATTAATCCGATTTTATATGCAGAATGTTCATTATGGTAGCATCTATTTATGTAGCCTTCCTTATATGCAGATTTCCTTCCAGCCAGATGCAGTTCATTCCTTCTCTTTATCGAAGTTACCATGACAACGGGGGAAACAAGTCTACTTGTTTTCTTCATAGAGATAATGATAAGCACCTGATGGTGAACCTCATGATCAGGATTAGGAGCGACTAAATACTAGTCTGTTAATATGATTGAAAAGTGCTGTGCTGATGAGGTTGCCGAGGCACGCATGCTCACTGAATAAACGTGGATGTGTGAACTACTACAGAATGTCGTCATCTAAACTACATGTGGTAATATCGATATTTACTGTTTACGATCATCTCTATATGTAGCGCCATTAGTTGGCTTGGAATTCGGATATAGCTATTAGATTAATGCTAAGGCCGGATAATGTATATTTCTTGTTTTCCCGGCCGCCAGTTTTTCTAATTTGAATATCGTTAGAACAACATACATGTATTTGAATAAGTTCTTTATTGTGTTTATTTGCCGAAAGATAGTAATGTTTATACAAATATATTTTAGCTCGATTGCGGAAACAAGTGCTTATAACTTATACTAATCACTCTCGAGACCTCATTCCTGATGGAATCCATCGCCACGAGGGAGATAGAAGAGGCAATGTGGAATTTAAATACCTTGCCTAAGGGTACAATCGTAACGGCTAGAGCGGGCTCGAACTCCGAACCTTTCGAACCTGAAGCGAACGATGGTAATGAAAGATTGAAATGTTACATAAAGTTGCAATATTAATAACTCATGGTACTACCAATAGTCACTGCTTCATATCATATCTATTTATCAGACGAACTAGCTTACAAGTATTCAAGGGGCACACACGAAATGGAATCACGTGATATGTAGCACTCTGCGGGTTTATAGACTACAATGGACGAACACGCGATTCCTGTATTGCACATGTTTTCAGTTTGAAGACTACCCAGTATTGATATGTTTTATTCATTATAACTGGCCGTCAGTAGCCTCATTTCAGTACAATACACAACCGCACAACCACATATGTTAGGATCAGTATAATGTTCAAATTAGTTTCTGTTTGCTGTCAAAAGTAAGCACGACAGACGAAACAAATTCATTAGAATATATTACTTTATAATTAACTATTTATGATAGTCAGAAAATAGTTCAACGTACATATAACCGCGGAGAAATACGAAACGCATACAGTTGCAGAACAAATGACATCATCCACTGTTGCGGATTTTTCTTTCACTGAGAAAATGAATCATGTATCGGAAAACATACAAAAATATTATTCCTAACGTAATTGAGAACTTATTTGCTATCAGTTAACAGTGGTGTTGCGATCAAGAACCTTAAAGTTTGAACACTTAAACGTATGATTTTCCAAAAATGGCCATGCACGCCCTGGAAACGACAACATATAAACCTATGTTTAGTATTAGATTCTACGATTCAGTAGAGGTAATCACATAATTATACTGTCGCTTAGGAACAATTTAATCATATTAGTCCAACATTAATTACGACAATAATGTGGACAGGATGGTATAGTGGTAATTCTGTAACTACATTCCTCGTGGTTGTTGGTCGCATTGAATGTCCGCTGTCTTCAACTTTGTTATTCACGTGGTGCTTACCAATATGGCTTTGAGAATGCCTACAACTACTTGATAGATCGTATATGAGGGGGTTGTTTATTAACTTAAGAACAATCGAAAATGAGTATCACTTTCTTTTAATATGCACATTGTACACCGATATACGAAAAAAATACATAAAGCCGTATTATTGCAGTTGGCCAACTTTATATAAATTTGATAAACTTATGATGTCAAGAAATAAAAAGGAAATCTCAAACTTATCAAAATACATATATTTTGCCAGTAAAGTCCGAAAAGAGTTAGATCAAATCAATAATATTCCTTGAACTATAATACTAATGAATACTAAAACAAACTAAGCTTCTCTTTAAAAAACCCCAAAACAACAACAATTTAAAAAAAATAAAATATGATAATTATGATAATCTTCACTTTGCTTAAGATACCACGTGTAGGACTCATGTTTCATGTTGTCATTACATTACATGTTATGTTTATATACTATTTATAATAGACTAGAAGCACCGTAAGTTTGCTTAATGTTGAATACATGTTGTTGTTGTTGTTTATTGTTGGAATTAAATTTGGAAAACAATAATACACTGTAATATGAATTTATAACCTAGAGAAACCTGGTATATGCTTACCAAATAATGTACGTCATTTCGTTATAATGGCGTTGTACACTATAATTATATGAGCATTTTTCCGTACGGTAAGTAAAACGTTCGAGACAAGTCATCCATTCAAAGTATCATATTGATAGAATAGTGTAAAACGTCTCACTTGCTGTTGTGGTTTATTGTAAAGCAGGTCCAGGTTGTTCAGCCTTGTTACATTTACATCGAATAACAAAAACATAATTTGACACGGGAAGCAAAAAGCGTCCAACCAGCCGATATAATCACAGCTGCATGAGAGATTTGTCATTCTACACTCCCCAGATAGTGGACATTCTCTCTCATCGATTTACACAAACACCACACTATGAACTATTTCGAATACATTTCTCTGGCTCTATTCGTTACTGCCTTTCTCTGTCTCAACGCATAGCAATGGAATTAATGTGTGTCAATCACTTTTAGCATGTTTAGGGTTATACATATTTATTTGGTCTCGATTGCGAAACAAGTTCTTGCAACTTATATATTAATCACTCTCGAGACCTCATCCCTGATATAATCCACCGCCATGAGGGATAGAGAAGAGACACTGTGGACGTTACATGCCTTACCTACGGACACACTCGTAACAGACGGATATGTAGTCCAATGGTAACACGTTGGACTGGTAATCCAGGAATCACAGGTTCGATCCCCTGTCTGACCCTAATCAAATTAACAGTCTTTCAGATGGGACTTTAAACCGATGTCTCGTGTCGGTGCTGTACACCGTGAACGTAAAAGAACCACATGCGACTCTGGAAGGTGTCTCTGTCTGTATCATTGCATTATCCTCCAAAATTCTATAATGTATATTTGATGACTAATCTCTTCAGGAGGTGTCGCTCATATGGGCAACTGGTGGCGACGATAATTAAACGTAAACACACACGCACGCACGCACGCACGCACGCACGCACGCACGCACGCACGCACGCACACACACGGTGGGAATTTCGCACATGAAGCGAACATGTTTGATTAAAATCGCTTGCATAACGGGTCACTAGCGAAACATTGCGTTCTTATTCATTTTACTTAAAACGCGTATATTTCTGGGAAACTTGAGTAATGCTTGTTTTGTAACTACTACAATTAATGGTAAAGACTTTTATAAATATTTTTTTCATAGGAAAATAACTTTATTAATAACTATTCGTGAGACTTAAATACATAGTAATGCATATTGTCTTCTTCATCATCCGGTTTAGAGTACGCATACATCGGATTTGTTGCTAGGCGACGTTACAGATACGTTGGTATTATCTCTGAGACTGTACTTTAAATTCAAAACAACGGCCTTAATATGTAGCTTAGAGTTGTTAGCTAAACCTATAATCAATGTGATACTATGAAGGTAATTTTATAGAGTACTCAGCTCACCAACATCCGTAAATGCCAAACAACATTCTCGCATATCTATTCCATATTTCCCAGTTTACCAACTCATTAATTATAATGATGCAACTGTCAAATGACAGCGTGTAGCATGCCGTGCTGAACAACCGTCAGGAAATAATGTACATTTACTAACATTATCAATTCGTTTTAAGTACGACGTAAATGCTTCTAGATTTTATTCAGGTACAAGCATAGCATTGCATTTGTATCATTTTGCTTGTATATTTATCATGTTTATATTTGTAATGAGAGACATCTCTAATTTTCTATTATCTCCCTTGGCAGAAAAAGTCTGATTTATTCCAATATGTGAATATGTCCTTTTTGTTAGAATCCTTTGTTTTTACCGTTGTTCCCTAACCAGATGTTGCGGTATGATACATGTCATTTGATCCAAATCGTGTTAATGTACTGATAACATTCTTTAGAAATAAGTACCCATTGTATATACTGTATGAGATCTGTTGAGATATAGTAATTTAATAATCACAAGCAGCGATAGTAGAATAACAGTGTTAGCATGCTGTGCAAATGAAACAACGATAAAAATAGAGGAAAACACTTAATAGGACATATCTACGTATAGGGAGTATTCAGGGGCAGTAACTGTGTCTGATCGATGCCCCTCATTGTAGTGTATATAAACAAGCAATACAATATGATACAACTAAACGTAAGTACTCACTGTGTGTGCTACTGCCTCACATATATCTCGTTTACAACTTAATTCACTGTGTAGATTTAGCACTCATTCGTCGAAAATAGTATACAGTTGTGACAATGAAGGAGCTTTTCGACACTGTTGATTTTAAATACATTATTGCATTTTTAAAAGAATCACATCTTTTCCATAAATTGTAAGTTTTACAACTGGTGTTTTATTATCATTTTTACAACTTGATTAATTGTGTTGCAATTGACCTCTCGTTATTACAGTTTTAATACATACAGTATGTTATCTACATAATATTTTTAATTGTAGATATCTTGTATACAATATACTTAACCCGGTGCGATATAGTCTGAACTGTGCTGATGCGCCGTTAAACCAAATACTCACTCACTCACTCACTCACATCTCGTTTACATTGGAGGAGAAATGTTATGATAACTGTGCCCGCCTCTGAGGTCAAGTGGTTAAGGTTGCTGACTTGTCACGGGTTCGAGCCCGACTCATACAGTGTCCAATTGTATAAAACGGTTGCAGTTTCTTACGGAGGTTGGTGCACTAAGTACTGGCTAACTGCTGGAGCCTGCCAAGGAATGGTGTTGTTATGTAAATAGTTGCTCATATGGGCACCCGGTAGCGACGATAAATAAATTAAAAATGATAACTGTTATAGACGGATCAGTAGTCCAGTGGTTAATACCATGGATGGACTGCGTATCCCGGGGTCGTAGGTACGATCCTCCGTCTGACGGGATGGGAATTTAACCGCGGTATCGTGTCGGTGCTGTTCATCGTGCACATAAATGAACTAGAAGAGACTCTGTATTGGATATATGTCGTTATCATTGCACTAGCCTCCAAAATGACTAATCCATTGATGAGACGTCGCTCATATTGGCAACCGGTAGCGACAATAAATACATGCAAACCACACATGATAACTGTAGATCCGAGGTAGTACATTGTAAGCAATAATTGCTAATAGAATATCGGGTTATGAACGACCCTAAAATTGTTTTTTAATTACCTCATAAAACTCTCCATTAAAGAAAGTTAAATATGTAATTAATGAAGTCACACTAACTGCACTCAGATGTGTAATGGTTTAATGGTGTTTTAACAACTAATAATCATTCTAAACACACATAATGTAGGGTTGACATGAAATAATGCACAACATGTTTAAAATGGTTTACAATTTTTTTTAAGTCTTTCAAACGAGTTACACACGTATAGCCAGCCGCTTTCCTGACATTCACTTTGAGAATAATACACAATTCCAAGTATGAAGTGTGTTATCGGAGTATTTATTCTGATAGGTAAGATACGTTTCTTAAGTTGTACATCCATTAATGTAGATATATGGTTCTTTATGCACATTGCATGGATATTATAACAACGACATTCTGCGTAATGGTGGGTGTGTTTTACGTTTATTGGACATTAGTGGACATTCGTATTAAAATAAATGATCGATCGTAAGTTATTATCGACAGTTCGAGCATAGAACATGTATATGTACATGCGTGTCCTTGTTTCTGGAACTTTGTTTGTTTTACGTTTATTTATCGTCGCTACCGGTTGCCCACATGAGCGACGCCTCCTGAAGAGATTAGTCATTTTAGATTTCGGAGGATAGTGCATGATACAGACAGAGACCCATTCCAGAATCTCCTCTGGTTCTTTTACGTGCACTGTGTAAAGCACCGACACGAGACCTCGGTTTAACGTCCAATCTGAAAGACTGTTAATTTTATTAGGGTCAGACGGCTGCGTAATGGACTAATACACATCACATATATAGGATCTTACACCAGTAGTTATCTCCTACCATATTAAATATGAAATGAGTTTTGGAAGCATAATATTTATTTTAGCTCGATTGCGAAACAAGTTATTTCAACTTATATAAATCACTCTCGAGACCTCATTCCTGATGGAATCCATCGCCACGAGGGAGAGAGAAGAGGCAACGTGGAATTTAAATGCCTTGCCTAAGGGCACAATCGTAACGGCTCCAGTGGGGCTCGAACTCCGGACCTTTCGCACCTGAAGCGAACGTGCATCCACTGCGCTATCACGACTTCCACTACGTGATATTAAATGAGCCCTATGGCGAACTTAATAGCAGAATTCCAAAACAAAAGTTTCATAAAATATGGTGTGAAATCCGCACGAGTGTCATCACGTTACCATGTAGCGACGTGTGCGTTTTCTCTTTCTCTAGTATACTTATTGACACAGCTCTACTATTATATATATTCTCCTATTTAAATGGTAGATTATGCGTACTCTTGTTAGTCAAAATAAACCCGAGTTATTTACAACATCTGTCCAACAGTTAAAGTAATTATCTATCCCATAGTCCGAACTACTGTTCTGGCCACAGCCAGGATGTACGTGGCAAACTATTTCTTTTTTTGTTGTGGACGTGATGATGATGATGATGCTGATGATGATTGAGCTTATTTAACCTCGCCTCCGCCGAACCATATGGGCGAGCGTACCTATCGGATCAGCAAGACACTGAAAACATTGTACTGGGGGTCACTTACTTCCCAATAAGATTTCCAGAACAATTAAATTGTATAGCAAAATATATTGTATATTTATGGACCTATTTTGATATTGATATTAGCTTCAAAAAACAAATGGACATAGTGGAGTATTATATATCACTTTATTATATTTATACTAGCCATACCTATATCTAGACCGCTATTATATTTATACTAGCCATACCTATATATATTGACCGCTATCATATTTATACTAGCCAAACCTATATCTAGACCACTATACTTTCAGGTTGTGTTCACATCGTGCGTTCTCTGCAGGTATGTTCACATCTTAGCTCTTTGCCGAATAAATCATTAGCATTACATTGCTTTATCGATATGTAAACGAGTGTGATTAAGTTACACACTATTTTCTTAGACGTGGCAGGCATTAAGTCGCCAAATGTAATCATAGTCTGCTAGTGACTGTACCATTATTTAATTTAAAATAGTTATTTCCTATATTGCGATAATGCGGACATAAAAATAGAAAATGATATTCATTTCTAATCAATATTTGTCATATTACAGGATTTTCAAATTCTCACTTCACGAAGTACGTTGTCATATCTTCCCGTTTTAATAAATATGGACAATGACAGATACATCCGATTAATCAGTTTTTGGTTTTGTGATATATTCTCATGACTTGATATTTTCAAAGTAATTATAGATTAGCCATATAAAGCGTTTCCACCGACGAAGCCCACACTAGTGAAATAATGGTATTCTATGTGTTCTAGTTTTGATGAAAGCTTGTACATGTTCCATACTCGGCCATTTCCACCAACAGACTAGTAGTCTGGGTAAAATTACGAGTTGATTTGTGAACACTGTAAACACTTTGTGTGTTTTACGTTTATTTATCGTCGCTACCGGTTGCCCATATGAGCGACGCCTCCTGAAGATATTAGTCAGTTTAGATATTGGAGGATAGTGCATGATACAGACAGAGACCCATTCCAGAGTCTCCTCTGGTTCTTTTACGTGCACGGTGTAAAGCACCGACACGAGACCTCGGTTTAACGTCCCATCTGAAATACTGTTCATTTTATTAGGGTCAGGCGGGGGATCGAACCTGCGATCCTGGATTACAAGTCCAACGTGTTACCACTGGACTACACATCCGTTTGTGTACTGTAAACACATGGTTTATATTCGAATATATGTATGAAACGTGACACAAACTACAGGTGGTATATTTAATACTTTGCTGAGTTTTTTTTTAATGATATCATTTTAAAATACTTACTTACACATGGACACACATAAGGTCCACGGTTATGTGGAACAGACCATATGATATTGTGAACTGATATTAATATATTTTTAGTGCTACGAGTTATCTTGTAACAGGACAAACTGTCTAGGAACGGAAGTATCCAACAACCCATTGCTGATCAAGAAATGCGACCGGGTCATCTACAAAGGCTGCTATGTAAGTTGAGTTTCGAACTTACGACCAGTAGGACATTTTTTTAATACCAATTTATTTTAGCTCGATTGCGAAACCAGTTATTTCAACTTATATTAATCACTCTCAAGACCTCATTCCTGATGGAATCCATCGCCACGAGGGAGAGAGAAGAGGCAACGTGAAATTTAAATGCCTTGCCTAAGGGCACAATCGTAACGGCTCCAGTGGGGCTCAAACTCCGGACCTTTCGCACCCGAAGCGAACGCGCATCCACTGCGCTATCACGACTTCCACCAGTAGGACTATGCAAGTATGCTCGACTTGGGTATTAATTTGATAGCATGGACATGAGGCTGTTCAGACACACACACATTCGTGGATTAGACACCCTCTCTCCCACACACATTCTAGAAATACGTATTTCATTTTCTCTTATTTTGTTATTTTGTTATTATCATGTCAACGTGGTGTCGTTTCTCACCATGAATGAACATGCAACAACATTTATATTTATATCCCGGTTCGATACTCCGTAAGGGCACGTGTGTAGTGTGCTTCAGTACGACACCTCACACACATTGCTTAGTACTGGTTAAGCGTTTATGTCGTCTAAGTCTGTCATGGAAAACATGTCTAGGTTCCCAGAAGGGCTTTGACCTAATATCAATATGTGCCAGGATGTATCATTCAAGACAACGAAATTAACGACATCATTTCTACATTAATGTTAAATAAGACAGTAGGTCAATTAGTCACAGAATGTTGAAAGCAACTCGAAATTATGTTAATAAACCGATATGTATTTTATTTAATAGATTCTCTCCTCGAGTGGAGAAATATATACTTACCACCGTAAAGACATGTTTTATCTGTAAGTACAGACGTATCCAATTACCACAGTAAAGACATGTTTTATATCTAAGTACCGACGTATCCAATTACCACAGTAAAGACATGTTGTATCTCTAAGTACAGACGTATCCAATTACCACAGTAAAGGCATATGGTTTGTCCTTATATACGGACGTATCTAATTACCACAGTAAAGGCATATGGTTTGTCCTTAAATACAGACGTATCTAATTACCACAGTAAAGGCACATGTTTTGTGCTTACGTACATATGTATCTAATTACCACAGTAAAGGCATATGTTTTGTCCTTAAGTACAGATGTATATAATTACCACAGTAAAGGCATATGTTTGTCCTTAAGTACAGACGTATCTAATTACCACAGTAAAGGCATATGTTTTGTCCTTAAGTACAGACGTATCCAATTACCACAGTAAAGACATATATGTTGTCCTTAAGTACAGACATATCTAATTACCACACAGTCAATTCCTTGTGTATTGTCATTTCCACGTGTTTATTAGCAATTTCACGGGTAAATATGGTCCGTTTCACGTGTTTGTATTGTCATTTCCACGTGTTTTATCAGCAATTTTACGCGTAGATATGGTCCGTTTCACGTGTTTGTATTGTCATTTCCACGTGTTTTTATCATCAATCGCATGTATTAGTAGTATCAGTCTTTCATTAGTTCCATATGTTCTACCACAGACTGTGAGCACCATATTCAGCGGGTTTTCCTTGACGACGACTGGCTGTGTTGACCGACTATTCGATTGCTCTCCTGGGTCCTGTTCCGGTACATTCGTCAAGACGGAAGTGACGTGTTGCAACAGCGATCTCTGTAATAATGGAATCATGTCGTCTGCTTCAACTATGAGGATCATCACCACTGCACGGGCGATATTTATTATAAGCTTAATTTTTCGAAATTATGTAATGTAGACTTTCAGGGTTTAGGAACTTTCAAACAATGTGTGAAGAATTCTCATTATTTTAAATATCCGTATTTTCTTACTATGTTGTGTTATACGGTTGAAATGATTGTGGGCTGTAGAATAGATAATAAATAACATACCGTCTCTGAAATATTATTAGTCCCTCAGCCTCCCTGTTCCATGACTTTTTTGTTTTTGGGCTTAGTTTATACAAATTTATTTTAGCTCGATTGAGAAACAAGTTATTTCAACTTATATAAATCACTCTCGAGACCTCATTCCTGATGGAATCCATCGCCACGAGGGAGAGAGAAGGAACAACGTGGAATATAAATGCCTTGCCTAAGGGCACAATCGTAACGGCTCCAGTGGGGCTCGAACATTTTGGGCTTAAGGATGCACCAACAACTTTACTCATATGGTGACTATCCAGCTATTATTGATGGAGGAAGATTTCGCGTGTCCCTTACTTAGAGCAGTATTTCAGGAATGCACGAGCACCCTGTTAGAACCACCGGCCGCCCACAAGCCAGCTGGATAGATTGCTCACCTAACTCACCAGTGGGATTCGAACCTACATCGCTGAGAGGGAAAATGATATAACGTCAATTCGGCACTGGAGGCCCAGCCGTGCACTCTTCCTGTAACCAGTAATTACGTACAGCTTTGATTCAACATAATTGAACAACATAGAACATAAGAACGGTGGACAACATAATCATTCCATGAAACCCCAAACATGTAAATTAATGTCCAATCATATTACTAGTAGTTGGTATGATATGAGATTAAGCACGCTGATACACAGACGTCACAGTATGATATGAGATTAAGCACGCTGATACTCAGACGTCACAGTATGATATGAGATTAAGCACGCTGATACACAGACGTCATAGTATGATATGAGATTAAGCACGCTGATACTCAGACGTCACAGTATGATATGAGATTAAGCACGCTGATACTCAGACGTCACAGTATGATATGAGATTAAGCACGCTGATACTCAGACGTCACAGTATGATATGAGATTAAGCACGCTGATACTCAGACGTCACAGTATGATATGAGATTAAGCACGCTGATACTCAGACGTCACAGTATGATATGAGATTAAGCACGCTGATACTCAGACGTCACAGTATGATATGAGATTAAGCACGCTGATACACAGACGTCACAGTATGATATGAGATTAAGCACGCTGATACTCAGACGTCACAGTATGATATGAGATTAAGCACGCTGATACTCAGACGTCACAGTATGATATGAGATTAAGCACGCTGATACTCAGACGTCACAGTATGATATGAGATTAAGCACGCTGATACTCAGACGTCACAGTATGATATGAGATTAAGCACGCTGATACTCAGACGTCACAGTATGATATGAGATTAAGCACGCTGATACTCAGACGTCACAGTATGATATGAGATTAAGCACGCTGATACTCAGACGTCACAGTATGATATGAGATTAAGCACGCTGATACTCAGACGTCACAGTATGATATGAGATTAAGCACGCTGATACTCAGACGTCACAGTATGATATGAGATTAAGCACGCTGATACTCAGACGTCACAGTATGATATGAGATTAAGCACGCTGATACTCAGACGTCACAGTATGATATGAGATTAAGCACGCTGATACTCAGACGTCACAGTATGATATGAGATTAAGCACGCTGATACTCAGACGTCACAGTATGATATGAGATTAAGCACGCTGATACACAGACGTCACAGTATGATATGAGATTAAGCACGCTGATACTCAGACGTCACAGTATGATATGAGATTAAGCACGCTGATACTCAGACGTCACAGTATAATATGAGATTAAGCACGCTGATACTCAGACGTCACAGTATAATATGAGATTAAGCACGCTGATACTCAGACGTCACAGTATGATATGAGATTAAGCACGCTGATACTCAGACGTCACAGTATGATATGAGATTAAGCACGCTGATACTCAGACGTCACAGTATGATATGAGATTAAGCACGCTGATACTCAGACGTCACAGTATGATATGAGATTAAGCACGCTGATACTCAGACGTCACAGTATGATATGAGATTAAGCACGCTGATACTCAGACGTCACAGTATAATATGAGATTAAGCACGCTGATACTCAGACGTCACAGTATGATATGAGATTAAGCACGCTGATACTCAGACGTCACAGTATGATATGAGATTAAGCACGCTGATACTCAGACGTCACAGTATGATATGAGATTAAGCACGCTGATACTCAGACGTCACAGTATGATATGAGATTAAGCACGCTGATACTCAGACGTCACAGTATGATATGAGATTAAGCACGCTGATACTCAGACGTCACAGTATAATATGAGATTAAGCACGCTGATACTCAGACGTCACAGTATAATATGAGATTAAGCACGGTGATACACAGACGTCACAGTATGAGATTAAGCACGCTGATACTCAGACGTCACAGTATGATATGAGATTAAGCACGGTGATACTCAGACGTCACAGTATGATATGAGATTAAGCACGGTGATACACAGACGTCACAGTATGAGATTAAGCACGCTGATACTCAGACGTCACAGTATGATATGAGATTAAGCACGCTGATACTCAGACGTCACAGTATGATATGAGATTAAGCACGCTGATACTCAGACGTCACAGTATGATATGAGATTAAGCACGCTGATACTCAGACGTCACAGTATAATATGAGATTAAGCACGCTGATACTCAGACGTCACAGTATGATATGAGATTAAGCACGCTGATACTCAGACGTCACAGTATAATATGAGATTAAGCACGCTGATACTCAGACGTCACAGTATAATATGAGATTAAGCACGCTGATACTCAGACGTCACAGTATGATATGAGATTAAGCACGCTGATACTCAGACGTCACAGTATGATATGAGATTAAGCACGCTGATACTCAGACGTCACAGTATAATATGAGATTAAGCACGCTGATACTCAGACGTCACAGTATAATATGAGATTAAGCACGCTGATACTCAGACGTCACAGTATAATATGAGATTAAGCACGGTGATACACAGACGTCACAGTATGAGATTAAGCACGCTGATACTCAGACGTCACAGTATGATATGAGATTAAGCACGGTGATACACAGACGTCACAGTATGAGATTAAGCACGCTGATACTCAGACGTCACAGTATGATATGAGATTAAGCACGGTGATACACAGACGTCACAGTATGAGATTAAGCACGCTGATACTCAGACGTCACAGTATGATATGAGATTAAGCATGCTGATACTCAGACGTCACAGTATAATATGAGATTAAGCACGCTGATACTCAGACGTCACAGTATGATATGAGATTAAGCATGCTGATACTCAGACGTCACAGTATAATATGAGATTAAGCACGCTGATACTCAGACGTCACAGTATAATATGAGATTAAGCACGCTGATACTCAGACGTCACAGTATAATATGAGATTAAGCACGCTGATACTCAGACGTCACAGTATAATATGAGATTAAGCACGGTGATACACAGACGTCACAGTATGAGATTAAGCACGCTGATACTCAGACGTCACAGTATGATATGAGATTAAGCACGGTGATACACAGACGTCACAGTATGAGATTAAGCACGCTGATACTCAGACGTCACAGTATGATATGAGATTAAGCACGGTGATACACAGACGTCACAGTATGAGATTAAGCACGCTGATACACAGACGTCACAGTATGATATGAGATTAAGCACGGTGATACACAGACGTCACAGTATGATATGAGATTAAGCACGGTGATACACAGACGTCACAGTATGATATGAGATTAAGCATGCTGATACTCAGACGTCACAGTATGATATGAGATTAAGCATGCTGATACTCAGACGTCACAGTATGATATGAGATTAAGCACGCTGATACTCAGACGTCACAGTATGATATGAGATTAAGCACGCTGATACTCAGACGTCACAGTATGAGATTAAGCACGCTGATACTCAGACGTCACAGTATAATATGAGATTAAGCATGCTGATACTCAGACGTCACAGTATAATATGAGATTAAGCACGCTGATACTCAGACGTCACAGTATAATATGAGATTAAGCACGCTGATACTCAGACGTCACAGTATGAGATTAAGCACGCTGATACTGACGTCACAGTATAATATGAGATTAAGCATGCTGATACTCAGACGTCACAGTATAATATGAGATTAAGCATGCTGATACTCAGACGTCACAGTATAATATGAGATTAAGCACGCTGATACTCAGACGTTACAGTATGATATGAGATTAAGCACGCTGATACACAGACGTCACAGTATAATATGAGATTAAGCACGCTGATACTCAGACGTCACAGTATGATATGAGATTAAGCACGCTGATACACAGACGTCACAGTATGATATGAGATTAAGCATGCTGATACTCAGAAGTCACAGTATGATATGAGATTAAGCACGCTGATACTCAGACGTCACAGTATGAGATTAAGCACGCTGATATTCGGACGTCACAGTATGATATGAGATTAAGCACGCTGATACTCAGACGTCACAGTATGATATACGATTAAGCACGCTGATACTCAGACGTCACAGTATGATATGAGATTGAGCACGCTGATACTCAGACGTCACAGTATGAGATTAAGCACGCTGATACACAGACGTCATAGTATGATATGAGATTAAGCACGCTGATACTCAGACGTCACAGTATGATATGATATTAAGCACGCTGATACTCAGACATCACAGTATGATATGAGATTAAGCACGCTGATACTCAGACGTCACAGTATGATATGAGATTAAGCACGCTGATACTCAGACGTCACATTATAATATGAGATTAAGCACGCTGATACTCAGACGTCACAGTATGATATGAGATTAAGCACGCTGATACTCAGACGTCACAGTATGATATGAGATTAAGCACGCTGCTACTCAGACGTCACAGTATAATATGAGATTAAGCACGCTGATACTCAGACGTCACAGTATGATATGAGATTAAGCACGGTTATACACATACGTCACAGTATGATATGAGATTAAGCAATGTGATACACAGACGTCACAGTATGATATGAGATTAAGCACGGTTATACACAGACGTCACAGTATGATATGAGATTAAGCACGTGATACACATACGTCAGTGTACGTTATGAGATTAAGCACGGTGATACACAGACGTCACAATATGAGATTAAGCAGGGTGATACACATACGTCACATTATGATATGAGATTAAGCACGGTTATACACATACGTCACAATATGAGATTAAGCACGGTGATACACAGACGTCACAATATGAGATTAAGCAGGGTGATACACATACGTCACATTATAATATGAGATTAAGCATGGTGATACACAGACGTCACAGTATGATATGAGATTAAGCACGGTGATACACAGACGTCACAGTATGATATGAGATTAAGCACGGTTATACACAGACGTCACAGTATGAGATTAAGCACGCTGATATTCAGACGTAACAATATGATATGAGATTAAGCACGCTGATACTCAGACGTCACAGTATGATATGCGATTAAGCACGCTGATACTCAGACGTCACAGTATGATATGAGATTAAGCACGCTGATACACAGACGTCACAGTATGAGATTAAGCACGCTGATACACAGACGTCACAGTATGAGATTAAGCACGGTGATACACATACGTCACAGTATGATATGAGATTAAGCACGGTGATACACAGACGTCACAGTATGAGATTAAGCACGGTGATACACATACGTCACAGTATGATATGACATTAAGCACGGTGATACACAGACGTCACAGTATGAGATTAAGCACGGTGATACACAGACGTCACAGTATGTTAAGCACGGTGATACACAGACGTCACAGTATGATATGAGATTAAGCACGATGATACACAGACGTCACAGTATGAGATTAAGCACGGTGATACTCAGACATCACAGTATGATATGACATTAAGCACTGTTATACAAATACGTCACATTATGATATGAGATTAACTACGGTGATACACAGACGTCACAGTATGATATGAGATTAGGCACGATGATACACAGACGTCACAGTATGAGATTAAGCACGGTGATACTCAGACGTCACAGTATGATATGACATTAAGCACTGTTATACAAATACGTCACATTATGATATGAGATTAACTACGGTGATACACAGACGTCACATTATGATATGAGATTAACTACGGTGATACACAGACGTCACAGTATGATATGAGATTAAGCACGATTATACACAGACGTCACAGTATGATATGAGATTAAGCACGGTGATACACCGACGTCACAGTATGATATGAGATTAAGCACGGTGATACACAGCCGTCACAGTATGATATTAGATTAAGCACGGTGATACACAGACGTCACAGTATGATATGAGATTAAGCAAGGTGATACACAGACGTCACAGTATGATATGAGATTAAGCACGATTATACACAGACGTCACGGTATGATATGAGATTAAGCACGCTGATACACAGACGTCACAGTATGAGATTAAGCACGGTGATACACATACGTCACAGTATGATATGAGATTAAGCACGGTGATACAAAGACGTCACAGTATGAGATTAAGCACGGTGATACACAGACGTCACAGTATGATATGAGATTAAGAACGGTGATACACAGACGGCACAGTATGAGATTAAGCACGGTGATACACAGACGTCACAATATGATATGAGATTAAGCATGGTGCTACACAGACGTCACAATATGATATGAGATTAAGCACGGTGATACACAGACGTCACAATTTGATATGAGATTAAGCACGGTGATACACAGACGTCACAATATGATATGAGATTAAGCACGGTGATACACAGACGTCACATTATTCACTATTTATAGTACAATTATTATACCTTATATTAATATGTATGTTTATTTATCAAATGAATGCTGTTTTTCTGCGTTTCATCGAGGTATGAAATGTCAGCTTTGTAAACCCAATTTGCTTAAATCGCACAAAATGAACATTCAATTTTTATAAATGCAACAAATATTTTACAAATTACAAGAACTTTTTGTTTCACACCATGCACAAAGTAGTCCGCTATGAATGTGAATATAATAATTATGCAATTCATTGTTCTATGACCGGCGAATTAGCCAATCGGAGTCGCCCCTTGCGAGATGTTGTAATTAATCTAAAATGTTGTCTCACACATGTGCATGCTTTCTGAACATCTGTACAAGAACATACGCATACACGTTGTACCACATACCAATGATAACAACTGTACTATTGTTTGTCGGACTAACAGTAACTGTCAGGGAGCTGTACCGTCCGCCCCCCCCCCAATAAGTGTAGCGTCCATAGTCCAGTGGTAGAGCGTTGTATTTCGAATCTGACATTCCCGGGTTCGATACTAGGTCAGGCCACGTATGCAATGTCATTGAGCAAGGCACCTCACACACATTGCTTAGTACTGGTTAACAACTTAGGTCGGCTAAGCCTGTCCAGAAAAACATGTACAGGTCCCCGCAAAGCGTTTGACTTTAATGGAACATACATACTTCCGAGAATGCATAATATATGCTAAAATGATTTACCAGAACGTCATGGTGCTGTCCGTCTCTCCATCATAATTATCTTAAAATGCTAACTCTTACAATTTCAATTTGACGAACAATATTTACATTTAAAACACTGTCGTGACGTCATACCTTTGTACTTATAGTCCATTATTATTAATATTGGACTGCTGTCAAACGGCCAGACTATTATGTTAAATACTACGCGTACATGTACGAACTTAACAATTTTAATTAGTAGGATATTGTTATATAAGTGTGTGTCTCACGCGCCTCATACAGTCCAATAATTTACATATTGAATATGTTTCTGCTTATATCCTATACAGCTATTGCATTTCATTCGATGAACGTTTGTGCTCTGTTTGTAATCATGTTCCTATGAATTTCCTCACTAATGATATGCAGCTGACATGCTCACTCGAAGATACAGGCATGCGCATTCACAGTGTTTGGCCACGTTCCTCGCAAAAAAGGCGTGTCTTACAGTTCATGCTGTTCCAAGACTGATCTATTTAACAGGTGGTCAGGCACGGTACGTCTCAAATGTGGAATAAATACATTTGTAATGCAATGTGTACTATATTTTGCTTTGAGTCATTGAAAGGAATAATCAATGTAGTCGGCCTCCACACAGTTTAACCACACCCGATGTAGTTCATACCCCGATGGACACTATTAACCCGGGATTCATTTCTTATTTAATGTTCACAAGTGCTGCACACTGCCGGCTAGTTGGATATATCGCTCGTGGATTACTGTGTTGATGTGGACATGTTTAAATCTACATTTCTAACTATCTCCAATTCAATTCATAGTAGATGTCAAAAGTAGTGTACCAAATATATATACAGCTATATGTCCCAATTAATGATTCTAAATCAGCAGTTACTACGTTGGGGGGATACCCAAATATGTGACGGATAATGAGAACCAAATGTTACACCACCCCTAAATGCAATAAATACTGCTATGGATACCATACTGTAAAAATTGGTTCAATTAATTAACACGATTTTGATAATATTACATTTATCCTAACGCAACATCTATTAGACGACAACAGTAAAAACAAAGGATTCCAACTAAAATGACCAATATACATTTAGGGATACATCCATCAAGGGAGGTAATAGAAAAACCAGTTATGTCTCTCATTCTGAACTAATTCTGTGATAAGTATTACAGGAACATTGTTTACTCGCAGTTCTAATACTAGGGTGGATGATTAGACAGTAAGTCAGTAACATATACGTTGAGGTACATACTCGATTTAGAAAACACATAGGAAGTATTAGTATTAGTTTAAACAATATTTATTTCTTTGAATAAACATAGTCAAATATAAATAATATGTACATACATGTAGGATTGAGGAGAAAGCAATATGCTTGTATTCTTACGTCTTTGTATTGTATGATAAACAATTGTTTGAACAAAAAATGCTAATTTATACTGTGCTTTCCTAGATTTTCGAAGAGCCTTTGATTATATATCTGGTGATGTTGTATGGTATATGTTGATACAATGTTGAGCTTGAGGCAATATATTAAATGTAATAGAATCAATGTAGAGCAATGTAACATTGTGTTAATATCGTACTGTGAAACTTTTAATTTTAATTGATGTGTTTGACAAGGCGAAAGGTTGTCACATATCTTATTTAGCATAATTATATTTGAATGAATGAACGATTAGAAATAAATAGAAATAAAAGAATAGATGATATATATTGTATATATGTTGGTATGTTGAAACTATGTTTACTTTGTATGCTGATGATATTATTATATCTGCAAAAAGTACAGTAGTTACAAGAATCACTCAAAGTGTTGAGTGAATATTACGACAAGTGGAAGTTAACAGTTAACACAAGAACAACGAAGGCTAAGGTATTTAGAACATCCGGTAGATTACCGAGATATTTACGTTTTATGCTTAGATATCTGGAATTAGTATCAAGTTCTATGTATCTTGGTATTTTATTTACAACAGGGGAGTCATTCAATCAACATGATGTATTGTTATCAGGGCAAGCAGGTGTCAAATGTTACGTTAGTATTTACTAAGCTTGATTTTGAAAATGTGTAGTTAGTTCAAGGTGCTGAGCATAAGGATTTCGTCCTTACACCCTTAAAGTTTTATTTTTGTTCTCTAGATTTATTGTTGATAGATCTTAATAATAAACTTCTGAGCATTCGACAAGAGCAGTTTTAATAGAGCAATCCTTTATTTCAATTTTAGTGAATATTTAGATGTTATCACTATTCGTAAATACAGAATTGAGATATCATGTTTAGGAGTGTCATCTCTAGATTAGCTGTTGAATCTGGCAGATAGTGAAAACCAGTACATGTTCCTGTAGAAGAACGAGTATGTCAGTTTTGTAAAGTTTTAGAAGAAGAATATCATGTTGTACTTAAATGTATTATGTTAAAATATCTTCGTGTAAAATATATAATATATACACTATTGGAATCATCCTAGTAATTTTAAGTTTGTTGTATTATGTTTCAGACATACATTCGAACACTAACATTGAATTGAGTGTTTCATGGTCTGCAAACGTTTCAAAGTTGAAAGTAGGATTTCATAATAACGGTCATACATGCTCATGAATTGACGTTTGTTTGCCACCTGAGTCAATACTAAACACGAGACAATGTCGTTTAGAGATAATATAACTAAGATTAGTCTACAAATAAATATGCATAGACACACATGTGAGTTATAACGGTAAATCTGTACCATAAATCGTGTTATTTGTACTACGTACGCATGTCGAAAAACCGCGTATACGACATATGTTTATTAATTGAAATACTCAGTATTTGAGGCTAATATTTGGAATAAACTATACCATATAATAGGAAAATACATTCTGTAGCAATTTGCGTTTTCACTGATGTAGTGTCACTTTAATAAACTAGCCTTGCTGTGCACTACGTAGCTATGACGCATGTGAGGTTCGAGCAAGTGTGCCATATGAAGAATTTAGGGGTGGCTTTAGTTTTGATTCTAGTATCAAGCACACATATATATGATGCACATAATTGATAAATAAGTGACCGAGGGTCAATGTTTGCAGTTCTCCCAAATTATCAGTACGTTCTAAATAAGCTGATATTCAATCATTTGACCTGGGGCTAACATAATCGTATATTACATTTACCAGATCTGACACGAGACGTATGGATATGTGTGTAGTTTAGGTATATAAACCCTAGTTGGGTTGTGAACCTTTGACTAATGTTTTTTAGATTTACTCATCTCTTGCATGTACAATTTTCATGGTTACATGGTTGTACTTGTTACTAAACCCTTAAGGATATTTTATAAAAGTAGATAGAGAAATAAAGTGCATGCTCATATTCAAGATGTCATACTCATTACAGGCTAATATTGTAAGTTATTTCTGTTTTTTTCTTTTCAAATTAAATTCGTATTTGATGTCTGGTTCAAAACTAGCTATACCATATCGCCGTCGTTTCAAACCTTTTCCTCAAGGCATACGATCTGGTCGTACCCTATATGTATCCCATCCGACCTGTTTACGAATGAGCGGAGACGTTCTGGCGATTAATTTAAAATCTCCATTCGAAGGATATTTCATTTCACTTGAAGCGGATTAAAATTATCCAACTAGTCCATTCCAAACTTGGTCCGCATCAATTTCTTTCAAGCTAATATGTGCTAGTACATTCCAGATATCAGATAGATAGCACACTGAAGAAGGAACGGAGCAGTGCAACTAGGTTATAGCGCATGCGTTTGTGTGAGCGGTTATTTGAATATATTACATACACAGATGAAATGGCACTAGAACAGAAAACTACAGAGAGCGAGGAAGTGAAGCCAGATGAGATTATTGAAAACATCGGAGGTTGTGGAAGATACCAGGTGCGTCTGGCGATCGTCGTTCATCTTATGAAAACCGTATTCTGCTTTAACTTTTCAAATCTGATCATAGCTAGTGCCTCGCCAACATGGTGGTGTATGTCCGACGCTACTCAGACCAATCTAACATCATGCAAACATGCAGAAAATAGTTCGGAGCCGTACTGCAGTGAACAGTCATGCAATAGTATCAATAATACAAAATGTACAGCGTTTCAGTTTGATGACAGATTGACTACCATAGTTAGTGAGGTAAGCCATCTATTTATATTACCAAATATCAGTTTCCTTAGCTGTATCCGAGATTCCTACGATTAGACTAATATTATATGAACTTGTTCGCCAATCTAGAACTTCGAGCCCCACTGGAGCCGTTACGATTGTGCCTTTAATTCCACGTTGCCTCTTCTCACTCCCTCGTGGCGATGGATTTCATCAAGAATGAGGTCTCGAGAGTGATTACTATAAGTTATAAGAACTTGTTTCGCAATCGAGCTAAAATAAATTTGTATAAACTAATCTAGAAAACATTAATTTGCATGAACTAAATAGAGTCATGAATGAGACACGTATCAAAGATGGTCGTACACTCGCTAATTACTTCCCTTCCGAGTAGAAACACATTTCGGAATCATTCAAAACGTTTCAATATAATAAGAATGCTTCCTTTGTGACTCTAGTTTTGAAATTGTATCATTATTTTGTAACATTTGTTAATATATTTGTATATAATTTCAGTTCGAATTATTGTGCGAAAAAGATTTCATCCCTAGCACGATCAACTCCATTTTTATTGCCGGACAGTTGGCTGGACATGTAATTGCGGGACAACTAGCTGACATGATTGGACGAAAACGTCCCTTTTTCGTGTCAATCTTATTTATACTGACGTCAAATTGTATCGGGTTTCTCTCTGCCTCGTGGGAAATGTTTGCCGTTTCAATGTTTTTCGCTGGTATGGGTTCTGGATTCTTTCTAACAACACAGTACAGTCTGCTGTCGGAGTTTTCCTTAGCAAAATGGCGTGTATGGATCATTGGATTTCCGTCGTGGCCACTACAGTCCTGCATGTATGCACTATTTGCTTGGCTGATTCACGATTGGCGCTACCTCCAGTTACTGACGGCTCTAATGGCACTGCCTTGTTTACTTGCTTGGTGGTAGGGACTTTTTTGTTTGTTTTTATTTCAATACATTCAACACATATCACGTAATCTGACCATATACATTTACTAGTTTTATCATGTTACGCATCCTGAATGATTTCATCTAGATATTCCAGACAGGCATTTTATTAACGATTGTACAATTTCATAAATTATTTGAACTTGATTTTGATAATATTGTATTGCTATATACAGCATACATGTATGTCACATTTACAATCACGTTACAAATACATAATTACTAATGAGCAATTGGGTTGGGCCACAAGCTCTACTAACATTATTGATTAGCCTCCCTCATTATTTCATAAATTATATTACACTTAACACAAGCATAAGTATAAGTTAATAGTCATATCATTTTGAATAGGATCATGTGCAACGACAAGCAGGGAAGAACATGCAGTTATTATATCATTTCAGTATTGTACCCGAGAGCTTTCGATGGTACATATCACACGATAAAACAGAAGAGGCGAATAGGATAATACGGTCCATAGCCAAATACAATAATCACGCAGAGGTCACTGTTGAGAAGAACTTGCAAAAGCCTATGGTCACTTCGAATCGGAAATACACATTGTTATATATGTTCAAGTCAAGGACGCTGGTCAAAATAACGATCTTGTTGATGTTTAATTGGTGAGTTTCTGTTAATTGTGTTGCTAAATATTGGATAAACATATTTACGGACATCATCCCATGACCTAGCAATAGAACGAGGGCGTTACACAAACGTCCCACGGAATGAACGTATCTTTATACATTGTAATTATAGAATGATTGAAAGCGAGTATCATTTTCTTCTTATTTGTCCTAAATTTAGAAATTTAAGAAAAAAATATCTGAATTGCTACTATTATACTTGGCCTACCGAACAACAGTTTATTACCTTACTTACACAGACGAATAGGAAAAGTGTTCAAAACCTGTCCACATTTATATATTACGCAAATTTAGTAAGAAATTAATTTTTTTTAGACACCACAACCATCTATAAATTATGCTCTTCTGAAAATGTATCCATGTCTTTCCATTGTACTTTGTTTATATATGTATTCTTTGCTATAAGTATGTTGTCATATTTAATGCAATACATATATTGAATTGAATTGAATTTAGCGAATCAAACATAAGTTCTAATGTAGGACGTTAGATACACTATACTATTTTATATATAATATATATTATTACACAAATACCGCCAACATATCTTATGCAAGAAACGTTGACCCTTAGCATTCGAGTCGAATCTACAGTCAAACCTGTGTTAGTGGTCACCCCCATTAAGCAGCCAACCTGTATTAAACAACCAGTTTCCAGATTCCCCAATATGTTGCTTTTATTATACATGTGACCTCTATTAAGCAGCCACCTGTGCTAAACAGCCACTTTCTGTGGTTCCCTTGGCTGGCTGATTAAGACAGGTTTGATTGTATATGTATTATACACTGGTTAATTACATACTAATGTCCGTTATATACAAATATATGCTTTGCACATATTTGTTACACATATATGTTTCAGTATTGCTATACATGAGCTTGTTTCAGTATAAACAACGGCTGTGAAACAATCTGTAACAACTTAATATATTAATCACCCATATTGGCGCAGATGAAAGCGATTATATGTTGTCATTCGTGTGACTGGAAACCGGACTACCCGAAGAAAACCCACTAGCCTTATCTGGCGACAATCATACAATCTGCTTGTTCGTCAAGACTATTAGCAAATTGTTCTAAGCGATTAGCATGATACAAATCTCATTCCAGGAATAAATGGAGTTCATCTTCAATGATATTGTTGTTACAAATTGCGCACATTTGTTTATTGAATGTTCCTAAGCCTGATTTACATATATACTGAATAGATAATTAGATAGACAGTTATGAGATGTGATAATCGTATTAGTACAATACAGTTTAACAATGGCTTGAGTTTAAATATGCAAGTCTGCTTGTGTAAGTCGTGATAACGCAGTGGATGCGCGTTCGCTTCAGGTGCGAAAGGTCCGGAGTTCGAACCACGCTGGAGCCGTTACAATTGTGACCTTAGGCAAGGCATTTAAATTCCACATTGCCTCTTCTCTCTTCTTCATGGCGATGGATTCGATCAAGAGTGATTAATATAAGTTGAAAGAACTTATTTCGCAATCGAGCTAAAATAAATTTGTTTAAACTAAATCTGCAAGACGTTCAGCTTTGCATTAGGCATACACCAACAGTGTGTTTACTGGTCATAGTTTATATTCATGTTAGTCTTAATT
>CM026390.1:58537483-58650052 GCA_014843695.1 Archivesica marissinica
TGTGCGTGTGCGTGTGTGTGTGTGTGTGTGTGTGTATCTGGTTATAGTGTGTGTATCTGGTTATATGAACGAACGTGAGATCAATGTGCTAATGACATTACTATGTGACAGCCACATCTACATCTAATTTAAAATAATGTGATACATATATATCATTAATTCCTCAGTTTCTAATCACTCATAATAATACATATATAACACTCTGCAAATTACAGTCTGGTGTTTTAACACAAATTCCCACATACGAATATAACAGTCTGTGAAGTACAAATTGCAGAACTGGTCTGCATTGTATACACTGTTTGCCCCATAGACATATATAACTGTCTGCAGAACTGGTCTGCGTTTTATACACTGTTTGCCCCATAGACATATATAACTGTCTGCAAGTTGCAGTCTGCAGAACTGGTCTGCGCTTTATACACTGTTTGCCCCATAGACATATATAACTGTCTGCAAGTTGCAGTCTTCAGAACTGATCTGCGTTTTATACACTGAAAACACAGACTGCAAGTTGCAATCTGCAGAAATATCTGCATTTTACATCTACCCTGTACAAATACACCCATCATCTCCTCATTGTATATCCCGCTAACAGTATTACACTTATATAAGGGAGATAGAGAGATAGAGAGGGAGACAGACATAGAGAGACAGAGAGAAGAAGGAATGCAGCATATGAGTTATGGCTTAAATAGAAGTAGACATCGTGTGATGGCACAGGTTCGATCCGACGTCTGAAACCTAATAAAAGTACGTCTTTTAGATGTGACTTTAAACAGCGGTCTCGTGTCGGTGCTTTACACCGTGCACGTAACAGAACCAGAAGCTACTCTGGAATTGGTCTCTGTCGGTATCAATGCACTATCCTCCAGAAATCTAACATGACTAATCTCTACAGGAGGCGACACTCATATGGGCAACCAGTAGCGATCGTGCGATAAATAAACGTAAAACACACATGTATTTTATTATTTGTCTCGAATGTTTCCGTAACTAGCATAATTATTCAATGGAGTATTAACTAGTATAAAGAGACACACTGTAGCATACATGATGCATACATTTGGTAACTATGAAAGGTATAACAGCGAACAATACACAATGTGCATATCAACTTTACATGTAGATAATAAATTAATAATTTCTTATTCTACCTATTGCATTCCACTGAAGATCCCATTTTAATAACCTAACAACAGAATGCCTCATTTTCTTATTATATTAATGTTGATTATATATCTACATATTATTCATACAACTGGTTGTCCGATTAATGCAGTGGTTAGCAGCTCGCTTCTCACCAGTGCAACCCGGGTTCGATCCTCGGACCGGGAAGTATGTGAGATGGTATGGTGGTCGCTAGATCGGACAGGTGGGTTTTCTTCGGGTAGTCCGGTTTCTTCCCATATGAATGACCACAAATACGAGTACGCTGTCATCCGCGCAAACGAGAGTGATTAATATAAGTTGTTGCAGCTTAATTCGCAATCGTTGTAAAGTAAATACAGTTGATACATATTATTATATAACCTACTTGGAATATTGATATAGTATTTACCTTTAGTCTAAAGCACGTCATAATTTAGCTATCCCAATAATATTATTCGTAACATGATTGCTGGTGTTCATATATAAACCGGATATATGTATAGGATATAAGCCGAAATGAGGCGCGTAGCGCCGAAGACAGTACCTACATTTTACATATTGGATCCATTTGAGACTTATACCTTACTTAAACACACATTTATATGACATGATCCTACTATTTAAAATTGTTAATTTCGTACATTTACACGTAGGATTTAATATAGTAATCTGCACTTTTGACAACAGTCCAATATTAATAATAATGGACTGCAAGTACAAACTGTTAGGTATAACGTGACGAAAGTGCTTTAAATCCGGATATACCAGACCAGGAAGCCATGCAACTAAGTTACTTTTATTATTTGCAGAATTGGACGTCGCTACACTTCCATTCTTTGTTTCGGTATTGTTTCTGTCGCAGGCCTTACTGTTGGGACGTTGCACACACTGGGTACATGTTTTTCCACATATTCTGCATTTTCACTTTTATTATTTGAACTAAGTATATCTAATTAGTTCATCTCTAATTAACATTCGTAATTCTACACCGATATATCTACATTTAATATCCACCATTGTGACCTGCATTTCTTCCAACATTTCACACACACTTTATATTTCGTCAGTGGTGCAATATTCCTCAAGTTATTCATTCCTCTCATAAATGTACCAACACTAAGTTCAGAGCAAATACCATAACAGTGTCATCCAATGTGTCAGGTTTTGTCCGTCACATATATCATGTTGGATCCATGACATTATGTAGTAGTAATCTTTATTTACATCTCATCATTGTACGTACACTATTTACAATAATATTACATGTATAGTTTACATAATAAAAGTACAATGCCACTCCCAACATGGAGTTATAAGAGATGAACAAAATTATACATACTCATTTATCACAGTATGTTAGGGATAAAGCTGCAATATCCCTGCTAATGGGATATTAAAAACTGCTCTAAGACAATTATAAAACACTGAAATACAAAATAGGTACTATTGCACACTGATTATGAATTGGTCATATGAAATCTAACTTCGCTTTGATCAGATCATAGCGAATATGATTAGCAGAGATATTACAGACGAACTAAAAAACAATGCAGTTAGAAATACAAGAAATAATGACATTATTCACAAATTAAAAAATTATTTACATAATAAAAACTGACGCCTCTGTAGAATAATAAAACAGGTTTTGGCACAATTACGAATCATCTCTTCGCTTGAAAACAGGAAACAATATTTATCATAATCAGACATTGAGTAGAAATTGATATTACACGCATATGACTTTGAGAATAAATCTTGTCTTAAATCATTGTAAACTGGACAATTCAATATTACATGCATCTCATTTTCAATAGTAGCAATATCACAAAACGGAAAAATCCTAGATTCCTCTGGCAAACCTTCATATCGACCAGTCTCTATCCTAATGGGGGCAATCCCCAGTCGAAATTTGCAAAAAGCAGAACGATGTCTGTGTGGTAATACAACTTTGCAATATTGCTCTGCAATATGGTCAGTTTTAAATAAATTGTATACTCTCAATTTATTCCGCCCGCGTCCAGAGGGACCTATGACATTGTTTATATTGGTTGACCAAGAGTTTATATACTTATCATATGCTTTGACCTCTATATTATGTGTGAAAGAACGAGATATAGGATTAGCAAAGCTAGTGTACATAGGAAAATCATTAGCCTCATAATAGCTCTTAACATTAAAATGCCAATTTCTACATGAACGACTAGCTTTACTATATGCCCAGAGTGCCACTCGCTTATTGATCCTTGCGGTATCCATACCTGAAAGTCTCGACCAATAAAGCGAGATACATTTCCATTGTCGGACTATTGGGGGTTTCCAACCCATATCTCCTGAAATACCATTGTTTGGTGAATATTTGCCGACGCCTAGAACATACCGTAACCCATTCAACCCCAAGTAACTGACATGGACTGGTGCCTGATATTTAACCCATTCAACCCCAAGTAACTGACATGGACAGGTGGTGCCTGATATTTTCAGACCAATAAATTAATAAGAAAATTACCTTTAGACCAGTTCATTTATCAAAATGGGTAATTTTATCTAAAAATAATAATAATTATTACTGGCAAAAAAGTGCAGATCCTGATGAGACGGCTCGTCACGAGCCGGCTCATCTGGATCTACACTTTTCATAAGCCTATTTAGAGGCCTGTGGGGTTGAAAGGGTTAATGCCCTATTATGGACGGCTTCGATACACGAATATGATCGAAACCCCCATAAAGGAGCATTATAACTGATTACAGGCCAAACTACCGAATCGTATAACTTTGTAAAAACATCATAGGGCACACCGCCCATTAATTTACATTTTGCAATAAGTAACTGTAATATTATTATCCAAATGTTCATGCAAAACAACACCTAAGTAAGTATATCTGTCAACAATATTAATCTGATTTATTCCACACGTGAACCTAAACTGTGTGCTTAATTCTGACTTGGGACGAAGGTGCACACCATTACTTTTAGACGCATTTACAGTCATATCATTTAGAGCACACCAATCATTTAAAGCATTCAGTAGCACTTGTAAATCATCAACAGACTCCGCTATTAACACAATATCATCAGCATAGCGCATTATACAAACTTTCTCATCCCCAATTGTGATACCAATACCAAATGTCTTAAGATATAGAGACAAGTCATGTATGTATAAATTAAACAAAAGAGGTGAAAGTATACAACCCTGACGCAAACCGCACTTGACATCAAACCAGTATGTCTTAAATTGTTTAACCCTTACACATGACTTTACAGATGCATATAATGATTGCAATGGGCCAAACATTTTACCAGATATTCCTATATCAGATAAACGTTTCCATAAAATATTTCTATTAATAGTATCATAGGCCTTCTTAAAATCTATAAATGCACAGAACGTGGATTTGCGTAACTTTTGTCTTGACTCGATTATATTATTTACCCCAAGTATCTGGTCCGTTGTACTTCGACCTCTTCTAAAACCATTTGATACTTTATCATTTGCCTCGGACCAAGTACTTAATCTACAGTTCAAAATGGAACAATATACTTTATACATAGCAGGGGCAAGTGAAATACCTCTGTATGATAACGGGTCCCTTCTGTACAATGTAGAAGATTTTAGTATGAGATTAATTATACATTTACTCCAAACTGATGGTACAATGCCATTATCAAAGCATATATTAAATAAAATGTGAGGAAACGATAGCGCTGCATCGTTATTAAGTACTTCTACAGGGATACAGTCTATGCCACATGCTTTGCCTTTATTGACAGAATTAATAGCTTTATGAACTTCTAACACCGATACATGATTATTAAGATTAGCATCATTATCAAATATATTGCTGGTAGCATTAGTACCAGTAACATTATGTGCGGTTTTGAACAGAGAGCTAAAGTCATTTTTCCATCGTAATAAAACAAAATCGATATCATTAGAAACAGACCCATCCTCTAAAACAACTTCCATTGGAATTCTGTTATCTTTCTTACAGTTTACTCCAATGTTACCAATTGATTTCCAAAATTTAGTAGTATCAACATCGCATTCATCTAATAGTTGAGATTGTAATGAGTACCAATGGAAACGCTTAGCTCTCTGAACCTTGCGGTCAAACAACTTACGAGTACGAACATACTCAGATGTTAGTGTAAGCTTATTACTCTTATCTGTACATGATAACCAAACCTTTTCAGATTTACAAACGTTATTCCATAAATCAGTCAATCTGTCCGACCACCATGGTTTACATGGGCGGCGTTTTTTATTATACATACCATATTTAATTATTTCCGTACAGTGTAAATTATCAGACATATTATGTTGGACAATCCCACACCAATCTTTGTAAACATCATCAATATCAGATTGAGTTCGAAAACTACATTCCAGTTTTGAAATTGTTTGGCTAACATGAAACAACGATTCTTGACTGAGCATAACATCAGATGGAACATTAGTAACATCATAGTTATAATGGCTATCTTCCTGTTTATTAATATAATGCGGTAAATGATCATGAAGGTAACTATCGATCATAATAGTCCACATAAGTAGCGAATGATCTGGCAATGCACTAGATGTAATAGAAGAAACATGTTTGGTTTTATTAATAAGATCTGTCACTCTGATAACTTTAAATTGTTCAAATTTAGATAAACAGTCATGACTGATAAAGCAATAATCCACTACAGAACTTCCTTTAGTAGAAATAGAGGTAAATTCATTACCCCCATTACCACGACCATTCAACATACACATATTTACATTGACTAAAAAGTTTAACAATAATTCACCATACTTATTAAGACTAAAATCAATTACTTCCCGGTCAGTTACAACATCGATTCCTTTAATGTATTCATCATCATCTCCACATCTACTATTAAAGTCACCACATATATACATAGTTCCGCAATCTTTATACAAGTAAATAATAGAGAGCAGCGAATCATAAAAGTTATTGACATCAAACATCCTAGACGAATGTTCAGGAGGAAGATAAAATACACAAGGCAGGATTGTAATATTATCTGACTTGTGACACAATTTAAGCAGTAAAATCTCATTAGAATTATCAACTATATACACATGTTCAAGTAAAGTATTTCTAATAAAAAATCCAACACCGCCGGAGCCGATCCTGGCATTTCTATGAATGCGAGTTCTGTTGTGGCCATACCATGTAAAACCCTCCAAGCGAAGCACATCGTTGGCAAGTAAATGGCTCTCGGCAATACCTAAAATATCTAAGTCATTTGATAAAGCACACGAAGACCTAAGCATGTAATTGTCAGAGTTCTCATCTGCTTTCCAACCTCTCACATTCCAAAACCCGGCACGAATCTACCTACGCCCACGGTTGTAACCACCAGTGCGGTCCCGAGAAAACGAACATCCAGACCGACCATATCCTCCAGCCATGCCCCACTGAACACGTTGGACATCCCGGTGTTCGTCAAGACGATTATCTCGGTTTTCATTACGGTGTTGATCGTCTTGGGAATCAGGGCGGTTTTCCCGATGGTTCACAGAGTCATGCGGATTGTGGTGTCCAGAGGCGTGACTACGATTATCCTTGCTCTCGTAGTTCCTGTTAATGATTCGAGATCCCCTCATTTGTAAATTATCAGCGTTCAGGGCACCTAAAATAGTGGCAAAGTTCACATTCGCAGCACGATCAGTAGGGGCTTAATCATGATGAATGAACACCTTGGGGGGAATTGACGGCTATCCCTTAACTGAGATTTGGCCTTCATGATTGCTTGCTTGTCACTCCTGGTCCTTAACGTTGCAATTATCACACCATATTTAGAGTCACTATAAGACTTCTTTCGGTCGGCTTTGCTCACAGTAACGTTGGCAAGTTTTAGACCATCTTTGATCAGGCCATTAACTTTGGCCTGTGTACTCTCGCTGGCACTCTCAGGCATGTTGCGAATAACAATGTTCAGTGTCCGATCATAAGATGTGTGTTGTCCTGTGGAAGATGTAGAAGAAGTTGGAAGAGATGATATATGATCACGTATATCAGTAAGCTCAGCAGTTAGTTCTGCTTTCATAGATTGTTTGAAAGATTCATGTATGTCTATCCCTCTGTCACCACTGTTTTGTCAACTTCATAACATCTATGGTTATGCTAATTGGTAATATAAGTAGTTCGTGTAGCATATCAATAGATGTTGTAGTAAAAAAAAAAAAAAAAAAAAAAAAAAAGTAATCATATGTTCTGGTTGTATGAAAAACAATCTGCGTGGCATGTGGTCGTTGGTTGGAAAAGTGCGCAAACAACAGGGTTTTCTTATAACTCATTAATTTAATTACATTAACAAAAGAGATATGAAGTGTCAAGCAATACATATCCGGCTCATTACCCATCATACAGAGATGAACCCGATTTTCTATGGCAAAGAACAAAATGGTCAAGCCATTCTTACGAGAAATTTAGTCATTCCATCAATACTGACATCACCATGGATACCAATCAGATGTCACTAGGCGAATTAATCCTGACATTCATCAAATATCGCTACTTAATCATGCCAGCAAGCTATAGATAACCTGCGACACGATGTCTATTATTTAGGTTTTAATTTGTATGCAAGTTTACAATATGATGAAAACGCCATACAACCGGTTTTAGCGAAATTATCAGCGTTTTATAAAGTCACATATTTCATTGTTTTAATTATTTACAGACAACAATATATGACATCAATCATGTGACCTCATTTACCTTGGGTTGTCCACAAATCGGAAACACATGTGGTATAAGCCACCACATGAATCCATATAAAGTATACATAGTAAACGATGGAACCAAAACCTATACACTCAAAATACATCAATGCACCCAATAAAGAAATCAGTTTCGTAAGTACACTGCGAATGTGTTACACAATCAGTTTAATGTGCAGGCATTAGTTCCAGGAAAGTGAATGCAGTGTTTGTATTTCTTCAGCTTCACAGATTAGTGTGGATTTGCATTTTTGATATTTCTTAGGTTAATCTTATTTCGTAACTATTTCAGATTCACCGTACAAGGACAAACTGACAAACATATTAAACATCATATCAAATATAGGGATAAGTGCTGCTTGGTCAACTGTACAAACGATGACCATAGAACTGTATCCAACAGTAATACGGTGAGTAGATGTGGGTGACGTTAGCAATGAACAGTGTACTGCCAGTGTACAGTGGTACTGCTGACAGTAAGCAGTGTACTGTATTTACGCATCATTCACTACTGGAATACACCACTCACTGCTGGAATACACTGGCAGTACACTGTTCACTGGTAACTTCACCCACATTGTTAGCAATGAGCAGTGTACTGCTGCCAGTGTACTGCTGGCAGTGAGGAGTGTACTGTATTTACGCATCATTCACTGCTGGAATACACCACTCACCTCTGGAATACACTGGCAGTACACTGTTCACTGGTAACTTCACCCACATGGTTAGCAATGAGCAGTGTACTGCTGCCAGTGTACTGCTGTACTGCTGCCAGTGTACTGCTGGCAGTGAGCAGTGTACTGTATGTACGCATCATTCACTGCTGGAATACACCACTCACTGCTGGAATACACTAGCAGTACACTGTTCACTGGTAACTTATCCCACATGGTTAGCAATGAGCAGTGTACTGCTGCCAGTGTACTGCTGTACTGCTGCCAGTGTACTGTATTTACGCATCGTTCACTGCTGGAATACACCACTCACTGCTGGAATACACTGACAGTACACCGCTCACTGCTAACTTCACACACATAGTAAGTAGCGTCTTTGTTGTGGAACTGTGTACCATACTATATAACTTGCACTTGATATGTGGTACTTGATACGAGTTAGCATACACTATATATAACATGTATATTGCTTGCATCGGATGAATCTGAACTTGCCTTTAAAGGTAAGAGTATTTATTATTATTTTAAAAAACTTCCACTCATCACCAACGCGCCCCTGTTTAATATAAATGAATTGTGTCCACTGCAGTTTTCAACTTGAATGTCATTGCTCTCTACTCCATATATGGGATGTAGGCATATTGCTCCTATGACGTATATTTCATTGATTTTGAAGTCAGCTTTGTATTGATTTTCCCCGTTGATATGTTGCCGATTTCATGTTATTTTGATAAGTTATACTTCACCAAGTGACCATATATTTGCATGAGATCGCTTTGAGGATTTGCTGTATTTATATTAATATAAATATTATTTTGAAAGGAATGAAACTCCAAAAAATCAGTAGTTTTAATTCAACCTTTCGCCCATGTTGGACAGGAATAATATTAAGCGAGTTGTTGATGCCAAAGTTCCATATAATGTTTAATAACGGTTATATAGTGTGTTGCAATAGATAGAAATCAAAAGCTCAATTTGCTAAGTTTATCTTTACGGTTATGAGAGCGCTGTAAGCAGATAGTGTGTTGCAATAGATAGAAATCAAAAGCTCAATTTGCTAAGTTTATCTTTACGGTTATGAGAGCGCTGTAAGCAGATAGTGTGTTGCAATAGATAGAAATCAAAAGCTCAATTTGCTAAGTTTATCTTTACGGTTATGAGAGCGCTGTAAGCAGATAGTGTGTTGCAATAGATAGAAATCAAATACTCAATTTGCTAAGTTTATCTTTACGGTTATGAGAGCGCTGTAAGCAGATAGTGTGTTGCAATAGATAGAAATCAAATACTCAATTTGCTAAGTTTATCTTTACGGTTATGAGAGCGCTGTAAGCAGATAGTGTGTTGCAATAGATAGAAATCAAATACTCAATTTGCTAAGTTTATCTTTACGGTTATGAGAGCGCTGTAAGCAGATAGTGTGTTGCAATAGATAGAAATCAAATACTCAATTTGCTAAGTTTATCTTTACGGTTATGAGAGCGCTGTAAGCAGATAGTGTGTTGCAATAGATAGAAATCAAATACTCAATTTGCTAAGTTTATCTTTACGGTTATGAGAGCGCTGTAAGCAGATAGTGTGTTGCAATAGATAGAAATCAAAAGCTCAATTTGCTAAGTTTATCTTTACGGTATGAGAGCGCTGTAAGCAGATAGTGGTTGCAATAGATAGAAATCAAAAGCTCAATTTGCTAAGTTTATCTTTACGGTTATGAGAGCGCTGTAAGCAGATAGTGTGTTGCAATAGATAGAAATCAAAAGCTCAATTTGCTAAGTTTATCTTTACGGTTATGAGAGCGCTGTAAGCAGATAGTGTGTTGCAATAGATAGAAATCAAATACTCAATTTGCTAAGTTTATCTTTACGGTTATGAGAGCGCTGTAAGCAGATAGTGTGTTGCAATAGATAGAAATCAAATACTCACTGTGCTAAGTTTATCTTTACAGTTATGAGAGCGCTGTAAGCAGATAGTGTGTTGCAATAGATATAAATCAAAAGCTCAATTTGCTAAGTTTATCTTTACGGATATGAGAGCGCTGTAAGCAGATAGTGTGTTACAATAGATAGAAATCAAAAGCTCAATTTGCTAAGTTTATCTTTACGGTTATGAGAGCGCTGTAAGCAGATAGTGTGTTGCAATAGATAGAAATCAAAAGCTCAATTTGCTAAGTTTATCTTTACGGTTATGAGAGCGCTGTAAGCAGATAGTGTGTTGCAATAGATAGAAATCAAATACTCACTTTGCTAAGTTTATCTTTACGGTTATGAGAGCGCTGTAAGCAGATAGTGTGTTGCAATAGATAGAAATCAAATACTCACTTTGCTAAGTTTATCTTTACGGTTATGAGAGCGCTGTAAGCAGATAGTGTGTTGCAATAGATAGAAATCAAATACTCACTTTGCTAAGTTTATCTTTACGGTTATGAGAGCGCTGTAAGCAGATAGTGTGTTGCAATAGATAGAAATCAAATACTCACTTTGCTAAGTTTATCTTTACGGTTATGAGAGCGCTGTAAGCAGATAGTGTGTTGCAATAGATAGAAATCAAATACTCACTTTGCTAAGTTTATCTTTACGGTTATGAGAGCGCTGTAAGCAGATAGTGTGTTGCAATAGATAGAAATCAAATACTCACTTTGCTAAGTTTATCTTTACGGTTATGAGAGCGCTGTTAGCAGATAGTGTGTTGCAATAGATAGAAATCAAATACTCACTTTGCTAAGTTTATCTTTATGGTTATGAGAGCGCTGTAAGCAGATAGTGTATTGCAATAGATATAAATCAAATACTCAATTTCCTAAGTTTACCTTGCCGTTGGTTACAAAACCGCACGATCTCTGGTGTTGTATGTTATTTTTGATTTATAATTTGCATTATATATATAAAATCGCACGTTCTCAGTACGTCAAATGACTAAGCGGGAATCTGGAAATATTCTTCTTTTCTAAGCTTAGGATATATATATACGAGACAATATTTACTACGTAGCTTTAAATAATCCACATAATTATATGGCATTTTAATATGAGCTAGCTACCAATATGCTAGTTTCCACTGTGATTATAATTATATATTTCAGCACAATGGTTATTTCTAGAATTCGCAAACATTCGATAGTCTAATGAGATACATTCCATATATGGAACGTACTAACGAGAAAGAACTCATTGTTCCTGCTAAACTACGAGCATAATATTAAGTAGAACATAGAATAATAAAGACGTACATTAGTTAGCAATACATCAATTAAAACCCAGAAGGTTCATGCCGACACGATTGCGTTTGGGGAGGGCACTGTTACACCGCATAGAGCTCCTAACACATAGAGCTCCTCGAGGAGCTCTATGCGTTGTGGCAATTCAATTCAATTCAATTCAATTCAAAATCTTTATTTCCTCCATCAAGAAGATATGCATGGTATATACAAATATAGACAATGATACAATATTACTATAATATAACTACAATATACATACATCGCACATATATAGTATATATGCGTAAGTTAGATTATGCTACCAATACACATGTGTGTATCATGCTGACGACCTGGGCTCCTTGCAGGATAGTTTAAGTCGTTTTTATATAGTTTTGGTATGCAGTTCACCAGTATCAGTCGGATTGTTCACATACAGGTAATGAATCTGTTCATACATTCAAACACGTATCGGTATGAACGCTTTAGGAATTGTATTTGGTTATCACAATCGAGTATTGCTCCAATAGGCGCCCCTAATAGCTTAAGGGTCCACGTTTCTTTATCCAGTATGAGCAAGTTATTAATAAATAAGCTATTATGTGTGCAAAATAGATCGTTGACAAAGCAGGAACGCAGATGGTAAGTACCCTTGCAATCACTTACCACGTGCGTCACCAGGTCCATACATATTCTATCACACATTAGACACACAGATAAGTCATTAGTCATGGATCTGGCCCATATGTTGGCTACTGAGCGCATTATATGCCTTGACGTACTATCTCTATATACGGTATATACAATAGCAGGACTAATGACTGGGTGTAGTATACTGAAATAGCGAAATTCGTCATCAGCTGTAACACGCCGAGTCCACTTGTCTGATTCTCGAGAATAAACTAACGACTTAATTAAATTTTTCCAGCAATGTTTAGATGGAAGGGCCATAGGGTTAACTAGTACATCGTTGATAATGTGCCCGATGCCATAGAGCTCCCCACTTCCGATAATTAAGATGTTGAGATGACTTGTACGTGCACTTGTAGATACAAATGCACGTACGCGTTGTAGGTATTAACACCTAATACCTATTCACACCTACATGATATGGACCGGACACGAAATGTAGGCACTTGACATTTGACCTCAAAGTGCGACCTTGACGTTGAACCTACATGGCTGGAACAAGGGTTCTGCACGTCATCTCGATGAGGTGAACATTTGACCCAAGTTTCGTGAAAATCCTTCAAGAGGTTTAGGAGATGTGGACCGGGCACGATGGGATGGGCGGACGGAATGACGGATGGACATCGACCAATCCTATAGTCCCCATTACCGGGTCTTCGACCAGTAGGAGCCTAACAAGCCTTTAATAAAGTGAAAATGGGACATAATTCAGTAAGTACAACACAGCGAGTTATGGTTCTTGCGCTCTGCACTCCGGCTCATTGCCCTCTATCATTGTTTCAAGTTTCTTTTTATTACCTTCAATACTTTTCGAGTTATGCTCCGGACAAGCACATACTAAGGTGAAAAGGGGAGCTAATTCAGTGGGTACATCACAGATAGTTATTGTTCTCGCGCTATGCACCGCCTCATTTCCCTCTATCACCGTTTCAAGTTTCATTAGATTTCATTCAATACTTTACGAGTTATGCTACAGCAAGCATTCAATAAAGTGAAAATGGAGATAATTCATCAATGACAACACAGAGAGTTATGGTTCTTGCGCTCTGCTCTCCATATCAATGCCCTCCATCACAGATTCAAGTTTCATTTGATTTTCTTCTATGCTTTTCGAGTTATGATCCGGACAAGAAGTACCCGGACGAACGAATGGACGGACGAACAAACGGACGGACAGACAAAATGGCAACTATAATTTATGCTCCCCCTTTGGGGAGCATAAAAATAGTCAGTAGTTTAATATGTTTTAGTAGTTGACAACAGAGGAGTTCAATGCGGGACGATCGGGCATATTAACGCATTGAAGCTCTATCGGACAGGAGCTCTATGCGGTTCTTTAACGACGCATAGAGCTCCTCGAGGAGCTCTATGGGTTAGGAGCTCTATGCGGCGTAACAGGGCACTCGCTAATGTTGGTAAAACTTGTTGCCCAACCCATTTTGCTTCTAGATTGTATTCGTGCACTGTGCAAGTATAAGCATAGCATTGCAGTTGTATCATTTTGCTTATATATTTACCATGTTTATATTTGTAATTGTATTGTAAATAAATAAGCAATAACATCTGATTAAACTAAACACGATTGCGTATTTGTGTACATGTAGTAGGAACTATTTGTGAGGGGCCGTATTGTGATAGTTTGTGGTTATGTCGTGAAGACAAGTTTGGTGTTCAGAAATCCTTAGATTTGCTACTGGCGGTTTGTGTTATACTAGAGGACATAGAAAACGCACACCTACATTATATGATTAGTATTACATGAACTCGAAATACGAAGGAGTCCATCAAAGATATATCACATCTTTATTACAAAACACAAACTGAACAAATAAAAATATTCCAAAATGTTTAAAACTATATATTTATATAGTTATTGTATTTCATGTAAAACACACTTATCCGAAGTGTGCGTTTTCTATGTCCTCTAGCATATTATGATAGTTGCGTTTTCTATGTCCTCTAGCATATTATGATAGTTGCGTTTTCTATGTCCTCTAGTATATTATGATAGTTGCGTTTTCTATGTCCTCTAGCATATTATGATAGTTGCGTTTTCTATGTCCTCTAGCATATTACACTTAACAACTCTTATAAGTGTGCATCTTTGATTTCCGTATAACTTTTTTATTTATCAATATTTTTGCACGAAATTTTGTGTACTAGCTATTGACTACATTTTGAGTATTATCCCATGCTCCACGTGTTCAATTTAATCGATACGGCACGTTGAACCACGCAACGTCAAAATCAACACAATGCACGAGGAAATGGTGCGCTGGCACAAAATAAAACTGCATTTGGTCGTTGTGGACTTGATTACGATCCATACATCAGAAAAACATGACATGGGCAGGCTGACCATAGCGGAACGGGAAATAGCCGTCGGCTTCATCAACGCCGGTATACACCAAACAGAGGTACGTCTCAAAGTTAATTTAATGGCACTCATTAATAAGTTTCTTTGTGTTATAAAAATTGAAAGTCACTAACATTCAGTTATTTATCGAAAATATCCATAAAAAATAATTTATATATTTTAATTACTAATTTCATGTTATCCGTATCATTTGCAGGTTGCGCGACGCATGGGTGTACACCGCAACACCATCAGCAAGCTGATGCTTAAGTACAGAGCGACTGGCAACGTTTGTAACCTCCCTCGCAGACCACGTGGGCGTTGTACAACAGCTGCACAAGATAATCACATCGTACATGTGCATCGTCAGCAGAGAACACGTACAGCTGTCAAGACGGCCGGAGAAACGCGTGGGACGCACGGACGCCATATCTCTGCGCAGACCGTTAGAAGGCGTCTTCGATCGCTCGCCAACATGCGGTGTAGACGGCCCTTTAAGGGTATTTATTGTACTGACTCAGAGGCATAGGGCACTGCAAGATCGTTGGGCTCGGCGTCATCTTAGAACAACACAGGCAGAATGGGGGCAGGTCCTGTTTACTGACGAAAAGAAGTTCTGCCTACAGGAAAACGACTGTCGTTCACGGGTATATCGACAACGGGGAAAACGGTTCAACGACAACTGCGTCATCGAACGAGTTAGGTACGTTGGTGGGTCAGTAATGGTGTCTCCTTACATCACAAGACTAACATCGTGTTCATTAACGGTAATCTAAACGCCGCCCGGTACCAACATGACGTGTTTCAAATGTACCCATGTTTAGGAACACTAGAGGATTGCGGTTGCTGCAGGATGGCGCACCAGCCCACAGGGCTAGGGCGACAAGATTCTTTCTGAATGCTAACCACATCAATGTGATGGACATACCACCGAAGTCTCCCGACTTAAACATTATAGAAAATCTATGGGATGAATTGAATCGCCGCGTAAGAAGGACCGGCGCAGTGCCACATACCATCGCCCAGCTCCGTGCGAATATTGGGCAAGAGTGGGCAAATCTACCCCAGAACTATGTACGACGTTATGCGACGACGTTGCCAAGCTGTGATCCAGTCAGGGTGGGCATACGCGATATTAGAATAATTAATTCTCATCGGCCTGAGTTTTATCATTGACACTATCATTTTGCAACATTGACTTTTTACGCACCATCACATTACTTAGTCATGTGTGTTAAATTTGTGTTTGTTATGAAATAAAATAAATGGAATATCATGAAATATATCTCAATTGTATTTGCTGAAAATTTCATCATTATCGGGTCAATATTGACGTTGATATGAGACCATTTATACATGCACACTTATAAGAGTTGTTAAGTGTATGATAGTTGCGTTTTCTATGTCCTCTAGCATATTATGATAGTTGCGTTTTCTATGTCCTCTAGTATATTATGATAGTTGCGTTTTCTATGTCCTCTAGCATATTATGATAGTTGCGTTTTCTATGTCCTCTAGCATATTATGATAGTTGCGTTTTCTATGTCCTCTAGCATATTATGATAGTTGCGTTTTCTATGTCCTCTAGCATATTATGATAGTTGCGTTTTCTATGTCCTCTAGTATATTATGATAGTTGCGTTTTCTATGTCCTCTAGCATATTTGTGTTGCGTTTTCTATGTCCTCTAGATATTATGATAGTTGCGTTTTCTATGTCCTCTAGCATATTATGATAGTTGCGTTTTCTATGTCCTCTAGTATATTATGATAGTTGCGTTTTCTATGTCCTCTAGCATATTATGATAGTTGCGTTTTCTATGTCCTCTAGCATATTATGATAGTTGCGTTTTCTATGTCCTCTAGCATATGGTTGGTTTTTTGTTTGTTGTGTTGCGTTTTCTATGTCCTCTAGTTATGATAGTTGCGTTTTCTATGTCCTCTAGCATATTATGATAGTTGCGTTTTCTATGTCCTCTAGCATATTATGATAGTTGCGTTTTCTATGTCCTCTAGCATATTATGATAGTTGCGTTTTCTATGTCCTCTAGTATATTATGATAGTTGCGTTTTCTATGTCCTCTAGCATATTATGATAGTTGCGTTTTCTATGTCCTCTAGCATATTATGATAGTTGCGTTTTCTATGTCCTCTAGTATACATGAAGTGTGCGTTTTCTATGTCCTCTAGCATATTATGATAGTTGCGTTTTCTATGTCCTCTAGCATATTATGATAGTTGCGTTTTCTATGTCCTCTAGTATACATGAAGTGTGCGTTTTCTATGTCCTCTAGCATATTATGATAGTTGCGTTTTCTATGTCCTCTAGCATATTATGATAGTTGCGTTTTCTATGTCCTCTAGTATATTATGATAGTTGCGTTTTCTATGTCCTCTAGCATATTATGATAGTTGCGTTTTCTATGTCCTCTAGTATATTATGATAGTTGCGTTTGCGTATATGTGTATTATGTACAATATATATTTCTAGGAATATTTCGTTTGGGTCTCTAAGTCTCGTTGGCGGAGTTGCTGGAGTCCTTGCACCGCAGTTGGTGTATCTGGTAACTATGTGTGGCTCATACAACATGCATTATCTCACGCTACTAGTAACAGTATAAATAAAATAAATAATTAATTGTAATTGGTTGTACTAAGCTTTCCTTTTTTCACAACTGAGTGGTTCATCAATAAAATGAAATTTTCGATTTCAATATATACAAGTGTTTATGAATACATGAATACTAAAACGTTTCGATTCATGAATGTTATATACATGTAATTTGCACACACTAGCACATTCGAAATTTAAATGATTCATAATCATTCATATATTAGGGATGGCAACGAATAGCGATTATACTATTGGAATATCGGTCGGGAATGTATTCGAATGTTCGAATATTCGATAGAATTATATCAAAAACTCAAAATGTTACGCGTAAACATCATCTTCTTCAAATGATTATTCAGATAGATATTGTAGCCGAATATGGTAAATCCAATTTGCATAGATTACACCTAGCAGTTTTCTTATTCTCAGAGGGATTCAACGATTCAAGCATTTCCAAACGTGTGACTCAGCGGTTGGCAGTTTTGAGGACAATATAATATTGATTACCGAATATTCGAATATTGGAATAGTATTCGGATATTGGGACGTTCGGGTGAATATTCGAATATTCGAGTATCTGTTGCCATCCCTATATATAGGATCTTACATTCATACCACATTTTCTGAAACCAGTTTTGGAATGTTGCTATTTTAAAAGCGAGCCGTTTGGCTTAATAGCACAATTCTAAAACTAGTTTCAGAAAATATGCTATGAAATAGTCATGCGTGTATGGTCCTTGTTTTCGTATTATCACAGCGCGCTCCTATTAATAATTAACATTGTTACTTTTATTTTGACACATTGTGAGATAGTGTAAATTGTCGTGACGTCACTAAAGCGTCATTACGTCACTACGCAAAGCAGCGTTATATTTATGTTTTAAACGGCGTTATAATCGCGTCGATGCTTCTTTTAAATCGCAGTGTGTCTTACCATTAATGTTATCAATTCAAATAGAAAAATGCATAAAGTAAAGTTTAATTTACACATTATAAGGATTATTCTCTAAATAAATCAGAATCCTTCCAGGTATTAGTTCACGTGTGTACATATAAGAAATTATGTGATGGCTGTATGAAGCTTAATACAAGCAAAGTAATGTGACAAATACATATATGTCGTGCTTGTTCCAGGAAACATACGTGTCCGGACTACTGTATTACATATGTGGTGCACTGGGTGTCATATGTGTGCTTAGCACCCTGGCTTTACCAGAGACAAAGGACAGATACTTGGACGATAAAATTGTTGAAACACCAAAACCAGCAGCGCCTAGTGTTATCAGTCTCTGAGAAGTTACGATATCAACACAGGAGGGCCACTCTAGCGCAGAAATGCAGACACCCCACTCTGTGGCTCTAGTTACCTCCCCTGACATTTTGTCCACATAATTAAGCTATATAAGGAATGGCTCTAGTTACCTTCCCTGTCATTTCGTCCACATAAGGAATGTTAATGACGTGATAATAACGTTCACATGTTGGACTAGAATATAGACAGCTATATTTGTGTCTGTATCACAGATGCACCTACATGGTTAACCCACATGTTAGTATATACACATTTATTTTAGCTCGATTGCGAAGCAAGTTCTTTCAACTTATATGAATCACTCTCGAGACCTCATTCCTGATGTAAATCCATCGCCATGAAGGAGAGAGAAGAGGCAATGTGGAATTTAAATGCCTTGCCTAAGGACACAATCGTACTTGATTTCTATCTATTGCAACACACTATCTGCTTACATCGCTCTCATAACCGTAAAGATAAACTTAGCAAAGTGAGTATTTGATTTCTATCTATTGCAACACACTATCTGCTTACCAGCGGTGTTCGAACTCCGGACCCTTCGCACCTGAAGCGAACGCGCATCCACTGTGCTATCACGACTTCCACATGTTACATACACACTATGTGCACACACATACGTTATGAAGATATTCAGTTAGCTCGCGGAATGTCTGTGGATTTACCTGAATAATTGTTCGAAAAGGTCCCTGAGGTATTCCTCCACCAATAGTAGCTGGAGAGTCGCCATATGACCTCAGCTGTAGGTGCGACGTTAATCCCAAAGTGGACGTTGTGCGGAGTTCGAGCCCAGCTGGAGCAGTTACGAGTGTACCATTAGGCAAGACATTTAAATTCCATGTTGCATCTTCTCTCTCCGTCGTTGCGATTGCTTCCATCAGTAATGAGGTCTCCAAAGTGATTAATATAAGTTGTAAGACCTTGATTTGCAATCGATCTAAAATAAATGTATAGAAGAGTAAACCTCAAAATAAACAAACACATAGACATATGTAACGAACCACGAATCGCGTACCAATAACAAGGGTAGAACGAAGGACAATGCATTCATTATTTCCATTACTGGCATACCATTGAGAGGCATCAAACTAGCAAAGTATCACATAGCTCATTATAAGCAACAACTAATGAGCTAATTCTAATTCTAATCCTCTTTCAGTACATGCATTTAATTATAGAAATGTACAACATGAATCAATGATGTCTGATATATATATATTCTCAAAATGCCTACTATGCACATCAGCAACAATCGATTTATACATTTAAATCATTTAAACAATTCGTTCACGTCTGATTTGTTGTTAATGACCACTGTCAGTTTTCCCCCTTACCCACTTCCAGTTGTATTGCTTTGTTCTCATTTATTTTTTCTTTGGCACTGTCAACATAAACACGTATGTAGTTCCTTTTATGTGTAGGCATAGCTACCCACCTGACGCATATGTAATACAATTAGCTTAAGTATAGCATCGTGCTTTAAATAATATTCACACGTCATACTGCCTTGTTACGTGTGTACAGTATCTGATTAAAGTACAGAGCCACACAGAGTGATTAATATAAGTTGAAATAACTTGTTTCGCAATCGAGCTCAAATAAATTTGTATAAACTAAAGTACACCATGTCTTTCTACATGGCCATGTGCATATATTTATTCCAATAGCTGTGCTATTCGGCTACTTTCGATTAGTAGTATGGAGAGTATATGGAAGAGATCTATGCAGGCGATGTTTTGGAATTATTCAAATGTCATATAGGCAGTGTTGACACGTGCGCACGTGAATTTGACGATGCAATGTGATTTTGCTCCATACGTAACATATAATGTATACTGTACATGGTTCATCCGCAGTTTCTTTGTGTTTATATCTTCGCTAGGATATATGCTCATTATTCACGTAAATATTAGATTAATTACCAATGATTTATATGTTGATCATCATATTTAATGTACGTCATACAAATAAAAAATAACTGTACATTATGCTATATTTCCCAAATTCATATATGCTGCCTTACTCATTGACTCGATCCGCACCATGATATTAAAGCACACTGCACCCACACCGTTCAGATGGGACTTATCGTTATGGGGCATATCGTTTAGCATATATAGACACTATCCGGAACACAGTATGTGTTATTTTGAGGTCGAGCATTATTGTGGATTAACATTGCAGAACCTTGATACATTTAATAGTGTTTATGCCAACATCACTTGGCTTTACATACTCTCAAAGCTCGTGCTATGTTTGTTAGTAAAAGAAATTGAAAATAAAAACAAGAGATGGTATTGATTGCATTTATTGCAATGACGATATGGCAACATATATCGATGTTTGTATTTATTCCAATGACGACATGGCAACATATATCGATGTTTGGATTTATTGCAATGACGATATGGCACCATATATCGATGTTTGCATTTATTGCAATGACGATATGGCACCATATATCGATGTTTGCATTTATTGCAATGACGATATGGCAACATATATCTATGTTTGCATTTATTGCAATGACGATATGGCAACATATATCTATGTTTGCATGTATTGCAATGACGACATGGCAACATATATCGATGTTTGCATTTATTGCAATGACGATATGGCAACATATATCTATGTTTGCATTTATTGCAATGACGATATGGCAACATATATCTATGTTTGCATGTATTGCAATGACGACATGGCAACATATATCGATGTTTGCATTTATTGCAATGACGATATGGCAACATATATCTATGTTTGCATTTATTGCAATGACGATATGGCAACATATATCTATGTTTGCATTTATTGCAATGTCGATATGGCAACATATATCTATGTTTGCATGTATTGCAATGACGATATGGCAACATAGATCTCTGTTTGCATTTATTCCAATGACGACATGGCAACATATATATATGTTTGCATTTATTGCAATGACGATATGGCAATATAGATCTATGTTTGCATGTATTGCAATGACGATATGGCAACATAGATCTATGTTTGCATTTATTGCAATGACGATATGGCAACATATATCTATGTTTGCATTTATTCCAATGACGATATGGCAACATGGATCGATGTTTGCATTTATTCCAATGACGATATGGCAACATGGATCGATGTTTGCAGTTCTTCAAATGAATATGATACGAAACCAAAGATGTGTACAATAGAACGCCACCAAAGCTTGGTGATCGATTTCTCCCCATCCACCACATGTGAGAGCTCAACACCAGGAAGCAATTCTTAAACAATTACAATTATAAACATCTTGGAAATTATTGCGAACATTGTAAGTCGCCATAGATACACACTTAATGGAACACGGCATATCCATGCATGTCATTTCATCTACGATCAGTGATCGGCATGGGCGGCAACACTGAGGAAATGTTATGTGAATATGCAATTACATTTATATGATCACATACAGCTGTACAAACTTGAAACTCCCTCGGTTGACGAATTTACATAATCAATTTAACCTGTTATAGAGTGCTCGCCATTGATTCTATCTGCAAGCTATGTTACGCCGCATAGAGCTCCTAACCCATAGAGCTCCTCGAGGAGCGCTATGCGCTGTGGCATGACGCATAGAGCTCCCAGGTATATGGGTTAGGAGCACTATGCGGCGCAACAAAGCTATTTGATAAACCTCATGATGTGCTGAACTGGCATAGCACAATACAGAACTAAATAACAATGCTAATCTCCAGGTTTGTCAACTGATTGATGGAAGGGCACATTGAGTTAATTTGTGTGTTACTGTAATGTATATATATGTGTGTTGTACGTTTATTTATCGTCGCTACCGGTTGCCCATATGAGCGACGCCTCCTGAAGATATTAGTCATTTTAGATTTTGGAGGATAGTGCAATGATACATAGAGAGAGAGACCCATTCCAGAGTCTCCTCTGGTTCTTTTACGTACACGGTGTAAAGCACTGACACGAGACCTCGGTTTAACGTCCCATCTGAAAGACTGTTAATTTTATTAGGGTCAGACGGGGGATCGAACCTGCGATCCCTGGATTACCAGTCCAGCTTGTTACCACTGGGCTACAGATCCGTCTGTATGTATATATATAACTATGTTATACGTATATATAGCTATAAGTGTATATTATAGTTCGGACACCACTGGGGCTGGATATATGACATGAGCATGAATGATGGTTAATGTATGCTTATTATCACTACAGTATGACTAAAGTATCTCAAATACTCGCATGCATCTGATAGCATAACACAATACTAACGTGTCTGCTCTTGGATATGTCAATGGAGAGGTGGGGCTAAGGTATGCATATAGTCACTGACTGACAACTACATGTATCAGACACCTACATTAATGACGAGAATGTAAGAACGTAAGAACATATGTACATAGCCCAGTTTGTGACTTGCAATCTACAGAATTGGATACACAGTTGAAAAGGTTAATCCGCCTATATTTAAAGCGACATTACATTGCAAAAAGCAAATAATATGCATTTTTGCTCGTATAAATGCATTGCCACTACAAATTATTCTGAATACATTCGAACACTAACATTGAATCGAATTAACAGTGTTTTGTGGTATACAAACATTCAAGCGATACATTACGATTTCATATAACGGTCATCCCCGCTCCTGAATTGACGTTTGTTTGTCATTGGAGTCAATACTAAACACGCGATACTTTCGTTTAGAGATAATTTAACTAAGATTAGTCTACAAATAAATATGCATAGGACACATGTGAGATATCACGGTAAATATGTACCATACCGCGTGTTATTTAACTTATTCAGGATAAACGCGTTTTATTACGCACGACCCTACTTTGCAAATAAGATAAGGGTTTCTGTTTGAGTTTGGTCAAAGAACATGATTGTCTATTATGTATTATCTATATTCGTCAAAATCTACTTGGTACATGCAACCGTTTTTCTGAATTTGTATATGACCTTCAGAAAATGGTATCTATATAATAACATGCCTTCTCTGAAAATGTGTATATAACACTTTAAACATTGTAATACTGTTTTATGTGAAATAAATTGATTGATTGATTGATTGATTGATATTTACATTATTTTGTTATGTCAACAAACCGCGTATACAACGTTTGTTTATTTGTTGAAATACTAAGTTTTTGAGGCAAATATTTGGAAAAATGTATACCATGTAATAGCAAATTACATTCTACAGACATTTGCGTTTTCACCGATGTAGTGTCGCTTTAATAGATATCACACTATGTTACCTTAATCTTACAAATTAGACAAGGAGCACTACAAGAACGTTACGATTTTGACGTCATGTTGTTATGCATAGTAAAAAAGCAAGATTTTCTTCAAAATACGACTAATAGAAATAAGTATGCATGGCGTATAGACATTTTGCTTGTCTGTTGTGTAATTATACACAAAGGTGGTATGCGATTCTTGCAGAATGTACATTTATGTCAGCGACATTTATAAATGCTTGATACCACATTAACTCCATACAGAATGCTATGTCTTCATGGTTACACCAAATTTTCGAATTAAATTTGAAATTACTATAACTATAATGTTCATCCTCTATATTAATTAAGAACTAATAAGTATCAACCGTGGTATATCGCAGACTAACCCGAGGCGATATACCACGGTTGATACTTATTATTTCGATTCGAACACGACTTACTATGATAATCAAAGGAGTATTTTCTTCAAACGCCGTGCATATTTGGCTTTCGAAATTTCCTCCCGCGTAAGGGTGATGATGTTATTTTTTATCAATCTAGTGCATAAATGAACAAAAGTTGTAACTGATCAATAATTTTATTTATTTTGTGAAATAAAAATGTAAAGAATAGTAACTGAAACGTTACTTAACAGAAAAACAAGACGGACAAGAGATTTTCTGATTCTAAAAATAGCTCACTTCCGTGAATTCCCACGATAGTATTTACAAACATCACGTGACTTTCATTTATAAAATTGTACACGCATTATATAAATGGAATAGCCAAAACACGGTGCGCGCACAGCATAGTTCAAGGTAGGTATATCGCAGAATAACCCGAGGTAGATTTTACTCTACAAGTATGTATGTTATTAGCTGGGTCGTGTTAGAATTAAAAATACATTACCAATTGAGAAGTATTGCTGCCACCAGCTAGAGATCGATTGTTGCATGATTTTGTTCTTGAGTCATCGTCGTAAATAGAACTTGATGATTCATGATAGCCTGGGTGCCAGTCTGTCTATTTTTCACTTTTTAACTTCTGGCAAAATGACGTTGATATGATCAGAAACTCAACACGGCCCAATTAATAGTCTCGGTGTAAACATATATTTATTTCACTGACCAGCAAAATATATCGACGCCTGTTTCCAGGCTAGATTCATGCAAGAAATCATGTCTGTGCATACGCTGTCTATCGGAGTTCAACTCCTTTGCACTCACAATGTTTCGTTATGGAACGCTACAGCCACATTATGTTGTTGCTGAATACACTATTACGATCAACTGTCCCCATTTTGTATTAGTTTATACAAATTTATTTTAGCTCGATTGCGAAACAAGTTCTTGCAACTTATATTAATCAGTCTCGAGACCTCATTCCTGATGGTATCCATCGCCACGAGGGAGAGAGAAGAGGCAACGTGGAATTTAAATGCATTGCCTAAGGGCACAATCGTAACGGCTCCAATGGGGCTCGAACTCCGGACCTGAAGCGAACGCGCATCCACTGCGCTATCACGACTTCCACTGCGCTATAACGACTTCCACTGCGATATCACGACTTCCACTTCCCTATCACGACTTCCAATGCGCTATCACGACTTCCACTGCGCTATCACGACTTCCACGTTGTATTCCCAACGATGTAGTTTAGCCTAGTTCATATATAAACCACCTAGGAACAAGGACAAGTCAGGTTTGACAGTCCCATGAATTGATTGTGCTCACCGTATGTTACGAGCAGTGCATTATGTCAACTCTCAGTTATCACCATGGCAACCAAATTGGGCAACATATCTAGTACTGTAGGTTTAAGGAGCTTAATGTTTAGTGTCATACGTTTCACTTTAATAGTCAATGACAGCGAGCTGTTTTATACATTTATTGATGTCTTCATTTTGTACCATTCAAGTCTATTTAGGCCAATACGATAATCAATAGTAATGAATGACGACATATACGCTTTCCAATGAGAGCGATTTAAACTTTTTTATTTTACAACGATTGCAAAGCAAGTTCTAACAACTTATATTTATCACTCTTGTTGGCGCGGATGAAAGCGTATATGTAATCATTCTTGTGGGAGGAAACCGGAGTACCCGGTTAAAACCCACCTGTCCGATCTGGCGACAATCGTACCATCTCACATACTTCCCGGTCCGACGATCGAACCCGGGTTGCATTGGTGAGAAGCGATCGCACTAACCACTGCGCTAATCGGACAGCCACGAGATTGATTAATATAAGTTGTTAAAACTTGCTTCGCAATCGTTGTGAAATAAATAAAGTTTAAACTTTAAAAAGGAGTTCATATAAAATATTATTGCAATTCAAAGGAAGCAGTAACACGGTTATATTTGCTATACAATCCGTGTTGCTATGGATATGGAAGGTTGACCATCTTTGTTTCCAGATATATGACCTAAATTTAGGATACAGCTTTAACAAACATGACACTAGTGATTTAGCCAAGTATTAGATTGTGTTGTGCTTAGCACGACGTGTGTTGATGTATGCAACAATGTTATGGCAACAACTTCTCGGTTACAGTACATCGATTAGTAAGAATGATGTTCAAAGTCATTGCTGTAACTTTGACAACAGGTAGAGCGCAATAGATCATTATATTTTAATGTTGATGTTTCCGTTAGATGTCTTTTTGTGTGTGTCAGCTTCTGATGCGAAAGGTCCGGAGTTCGAGCCCCGCTAGAGCTGTTATGATACGTTGCCTCCTCTCTCTCCCTCGTGGCGATGGATTCCATCAGGAATGAGGTATAGAGAGTGATTAATATAAGTTGTAAGAACGTGTTTCGCAATCGAGCACTATCCTCCAAACATTTAAAATGATTAATCTCTTCAGGAGGCGTCGCTCATATGGGCAACCGGTAGCGATGATAAATAAACGTAAAACACACACACACACTGATAATTTTCTATATTTCATTGAGAAACATAATAAAAATACCACGTAATGATATAGACGCTGACATTAAATTTTAGACTGCATACTATTAGAAAATCGACACAAAGCAATTATAGCAAAGATCACATTTAGTCTCCTGAGTATTGGTATATATATTGGTAAATGGCCATGGTAATTCTTGGAGATGCAAATATGGTAAGAGTTAATAATATTTCATTGAGCTGAATGATAGGTAGATGATATAATAATGTCTCTTACATACAAGTCTGTATTTGACAACAGACGATTGGTGTCTGGACCTAAGCTCCAGGTAGGCGGTTCTGGCCCCAAACTAGGTCTTGTATTTGTTGATGGACAATTCTTATGATACACAATAAGCTTGACACTACACACAAACAATTTTAATCGGTATCCAAGCATAGAGTCAAGCCGATGGTGTATCATAATGTACACTAACTATGTTGGAACCAGAACCGCCTGGCTGATGATCATTTGACCAGACCCCAAGCGTCTGTGTACTTGACTTCTTCATTTGTTATGCTACATACAATAGATCAATATATATTACATAAACACAATGGACTCATAATGATGATGGACTGGTAATCCATGGATCGCAAGTTCGACACACGTCTGAACCTAATAAAATTAACAGTCTTTCAGATGGTACTTTAAACCGAGGTCTCGTGTCGGTGCTGTACAACGTGCACGTACAAGAACCAGAGGAGACTCTGGAATTGGTATCTGTCTGTATCATTGCACTATCCTGCATACATCTAAAATGACTAATATCTTCAGGAGGCGTCGCTCATATGGGCAACCGGTAGCGACGATAAATAAACGTAAAACACACATGCTTTAATGTGTGTCAGCTTAATTACGCGTAACAAGTATGTATTTTGCAAACAGATTTTAACTCTATAAGGGCTGTATATATTAACTAGCTTTCAGTGCTGGCATAGCACATATCTTCATTTTACATCACATATTCCAGGAAATTGCACTGCACCATTTGGTCTTCAATTGTTCAATTTTCTCAGGAGGAGCATGCCCCCGGACCATCCTATGATTGGCCAACGGCGGCGGTCATGCCAAATGTGCTGCCCGGGGCTGGTGGTAGTATCTTAGTACCCCATCCTTATTTGTTTACCTGGATACGCATCTCAATGGGTCTGTAATAGTTTCAATGATGGCTGTAGCAATAGCGTACACATACGTGTTCCTCACATATCTATCAATGCATCAATGTATGAGGACATGTGTTGCTTAATATGAAATGTATATATCGATACATGAATGTACATATTACAATCGTTAGTTGGCAATTTTGACACAATATAACGTATAATATTTTTATGAAATGGCAATTGTCTAAGGAAAAACACTCTGTCTAATAGATTCAACTTTATTTATCAATTGTATAAAAACAATGTAACATTCATAAGGAAGCAAAAATGAAGCCAATAATAACAGCGAACGTTGATATATCCGTACATTAATCAACACACACGAACAACTGACCAGTTCATCATCAAATCATTTTAAGCATGAATTGCGGTCAACAAAATTGCAAATAATATAGAAAAGTTCTCATATACCTGACACTAGTTCTATTTTATAATTACATATATATTCATGTTGCTTGCTTACTTCCTTATTACCTGACTGTCAAGTGCTGTTTCCAGTGATCACTAGGATTTCACAAACCAGGTTTACCCAATGTTAAATATCACGGAACGGTATAGTTCGTTGTTTGTTGTTGCTTAAAGTAACATGGCGACTCTCCAACTATTATTGGTTTGGAGAAGATCCCGTGTGCCCCTCTGAGCAGTACTGTTAGTCACGGACCCGGATAGAACCACCGGCCTTCCAATGGTAAAAGCAATCGCCTGTCAGATAAGTAAAACAATGATATGTAAAATGATTTGCCATTATGTATAATATTATGTAAAGAGATGTCAGAAATGTAAAGTCATAATTTGCCCCAAAATGTCAATTCAAATCTCGCAAACATTTGTTTTACATATAACGGTAAATGCTGATTTTACATTTTTGACAAGTCTTTGCATGTGTGACATTTCTGTTTACATATACAACGTTTTTTACATATCTGATACTGTTTCATATAGTGTTTCTTTCAGTAGCCACCTGATAGTTTATACTGCTATAAACTTAGTACTGCATTTAAGACGTGATTTAGTAATGGCGTCTTGCAGTCAGACACAACACTATACATGTGCCGTCAAATACTCGTTGCACCATTGGTTAATGAAAACCGTCTGTTTCTGTTTCCATTGATCATATATTTCTTTCCAGTTGTTATTGGTGAGGAAGAACCCGGTTGCCCCTCCGAGCAGTAGTTTAGGCACGCATCGGCACCCATGTATAACCACCGGCCTTCTTGATGGCTTCCTCACAATGAACAAGTTGACATCGCCAATTGGATTCGAACCTACAGCAGTGAGTGGCAAGAGCTTTGACGTAAACGACCAGAACCTTGGCCACCGATACCTCTCCATGAATTGTTAGCCCATGTGGTATGTACAGCCCCTGTGGTATGTACAGCCCCTGTGGTATGTACAGATAAAGTATGAAAGGCCGCGGTAACATAGCTCATCACGCTTGTCTAGATTTAATTTAGCACTTTCCCAATTTCAGACTAGAGCAGTCACCAATTGACTTGTCAGAATAACTAGCTGCCCCAGATGGTAACAGACAAAAACATCTTGAATGCAGCTATGCCTCACCGAAAACGTGTTATCTAATGTTTACAAATTCTTCATTTCAAATCTGCTTTTATCATACCCATTTTAAGTCCTTTCGAAACAATTTAATAACTTTAACTTTAACGAATGTGGTCATCGATTCTTTTCCCGTAACTTATTGCGCATTAATAATAGGTTTGTAAACTGCCAAATGCGAAGCAGGTCAAACCAGTCGAAATAGCGTCAGGGTAAAGCTGTAACAAATGTCTTTAAAATAGTTGTTGACCATGGATTACAGGTATATATGACAGTATATAACCCTAATATGTTATTGAAATATTAAAGCTAAATATTGCCTTACACGCAGACGGACGATCTAATATTGAGTCTATATTGTGACCTTAATTGTACCGATTGATTGTAGAGACGATACAACAATATACATGATCCACAGACAGACTAGACAAGCCGCAGATATCCATTTCCCGACAACTTTACCCCCTAGTTCTGCCCCGCCAAACCACCAATGAATCCGTCGGCGTAGGAATAACAATATTATTGTGAACACCGCCGTCGATAAATATAGAATGACGCTGAACACTAAACTGCCGGCAGGGTATTCGAATGTTTCGCCCTGAAAAACAAAATAGAAACTAAATAAATATTGAAAGTGTCAGTAATACTTGTCATGTGAGCAGATTATAGGTCAGAGTCTATCATGTAACTAGTAAAGGTTTGAGACAACATAACGACGTATTCCATTGCATATTGTTTTCCGAGCCCTCACGTGGTGTTCATATATCTACGTTGAGGCTAGGTGGTCAAGTTGTTAACCCGTTACTGTAAATGCAGGGGTCGTGGCTTAAGCCCCACGCTAGAGCATACTACATACTTATTTGACTAGATATTCAAACAGGTCTCGTATCGGTGCTTTGCATCGTGTACGTAATGAAGACGTGGGGTTGGTGAATCGGGATGTGTCCATCATTGTACTGAATCATAAAAATGACTAATCTGTTCTGGTGGGCGTCGTTCATGACTGATGCTATGACTAGAATCACACTGTTGCAGAAGTGCATCCGCGGTCGAATGTAGTCCCAATAACTAATATAGTTCAATTTTAGTTTTGGTAAACGTGTATTTTCATGACAGGCAGTGTATAGTTTTTGTGTTATCAGACTAGTTGATGTGTAGAAAAGATGCAGTATACGAATGCAGGCCATTGCAAACTGAAGGTTGGTATACTGTATTATTTGGCGGAGGAATACTGTGTGTAAACACAGTGCCGTTATTCACAGGTAAGAACTGGCTATGTGAAATCATTATATTTTGAATGTTCTTGCTGTGTTCCAGTTTGATTTGAATACATCTTCACAGTGGATGTGGTATCATAAGAAATGAAAGATTGGAAATATAAACGAACAGACTGTATTGTTTTACTTTTTACTATGTATTTAATAGGCACTTGATTTGTTGTTTTACAACCACAACACACTGTTATGGTCACACACTCCCATTTTAATATACATTCTTGAAAATAAATAAAGAACTATTTCATACTATGCATCTTAAGTATATATCTATCAATTGATTCAGTTCTACATTAGACATATATTTAATTGAATAGTATGTGTCTCATTCTTGAACAGACGGATCTGTAGTCCAGTGGTAACACGCTGGACTGGTAATCCAGGGATCGCAGGTTCGATCCCCGTCTGACCCTAATACAATTAACAGTCTTTCAGATGGGACGTTAAACCGAGGTCTCGTGTCGGTGCTTTACACCGTGCACGTAAAAGAACCAGAGGAGACCCTTAGATGGGTCTCTCTCTGTATCATTACACTATCCTCCAACAATCTAAAATGATTAATCTCTTCAGGAGGCGTCGCTCATATGGGCAACCGGTAGCGACGTTAAATAAACGTAAAACACACACTCATTCTTGTGGAGGTAATAAAGATATATATAGATAGTGTGAAGTAAGCTTAAATACTTATATGTGTTAATATGCTTATGTGCTTGTTCTTCCAATATATTAGTATATTCCAGGGTAAGCGGATTGTATAGCCATGATGATGGTATATGTATTAAAGTAGTATTGATTGTATCAGTTAGCCTTATCTACAGGATCCACCGGCCGCAATGTATCAGTTAGCCTTATCTACATGCTCCACCGGCCGCAATGTATCAGTTAGCCTTATCTACAGGATCCACCGGCCGCACTGTATCAGTTAGCCTTATCTACAGGATCCACCGGCCGCAATGTATCAGTTAGCCTTATCTACAGGATCCACCGGCCGCAATGTATCAGTTAGCCTTATCTACAGGATCCACCGGCCGCAATGTATCAGTTAGCCTTATCTACAGGATCCACTACCGCAATGTATCAGTTAGCCTTATCTACATGATCAACCGGCCGCAATGTATCAGTTAGCCTTATCTACAGGATCCACCGGCCGCAATGTATCAGTTAGCCTTATCTACATGATCCACCGGCCGCAATGTATCAGTTAGCCTTATCTACATGATCAACCGGCCGCAATGTATCAGTTAGCCTTATCTACATGATCCACCGGCCGCAATGTATCAGTTAGCCGTATCTACATGATCAACCGGCCGCAATGTATCAGTTAGCCTTATCTACATGATCAACCGGCCGCAATGTATCAGTTAGCCTTATCTACATGATCAACCGGCCGCAATGTATCAGTTAGCCTTATCTACAGGATCCACCGGCCGCAATGTATCAGTTAGCCTTATCTACATGATCCACCGGCCGCATTGTATCAGTTAGCCTTATCTACATGATCAACCGGCCGCAATGTATCAGTTAGCCTTATCTACATGATCCACCGGCCGCAATGTATCAGTTAGCCTTATCTACATGATCAACCGGCCGCAATGTATCAGTTAGCCTTATCTACAGGATCCACCGGCCGCAATGTATGAGTTAGCCTTATATACATGATCCACCGGCCGCAATGTATCAGTTAGTCTTATCTACATGATCAACCGGCCGCAATGTATCAGTTAGCCTTATCTACATGATCAACCGGCCGCAATGTATCAGTTAGCCTTATCTACATGATCAACCGGCCGCAATGTATCAGTTAGCCTTATCTACAGGATCCACCGGCCGCAATGTATCAGTTAGCCTTATCTACATGATCCACCGGCCGCAATGTATCGGTTAGCCTGATATACATGATCCACCGGCCGCAATGTATCAGTTAGCCTTATCTACAGGATCCACCGGCCGCAATGTATCAGTTAGCCTTATCTACATGATCCACCGGCAGCAATGTATCAGTTAGCCTTATCTACATGATCCACCGGCCGCAATGTATCAGTTAGCCTTATCTACATGATCCACCGGCCGCGATGTATCAGTTAGCCTTATCTACATGATCAACCGGCCGCAATGTATCAGTTAGCCTTATCTACATGATCCACCGGCCGCAATGTATCAGTTAGCCTTATCTACATGATCCACCGGCCGCAATGTATCAGTTAGCCTTATCTACAGGATCGACCGGCCGCAATGTATCAGTTAGCCTTATCTACATGATCCACCGGCCGCAATGTATCAGTTAGCCTTATCTACATGATCAACCGGCCGCAATGTATCAGTTAGCCTTATCTACAGGATCGACCGGCCGCAATGTATCAGTTAGCCTTATCTACATGATCCACAGGCCGCAATGGGAGCAACTGCAACAACACCTTCTTTCTTTGGTGAAATGGTCGAACATCATACAATCCTTCTATATCTACATTTAATCAACACGATCGACGGAATTGCCCCCCCCCCACATTTTAATGATCCTTATCCTATCTGTTAGAGAAATCTTTCAACTGCCAAAAGAAACACAATACATTACAAGGGGCATGTATATTCTTATGAATATGTAGCGATTACTTCAGGGATCTTCAGGTTACATGCCACGTCAATATAACAACAGTATGCACGTAGGAATGCAATGTCTGTAAATCAAGGATACATTATTTATTTCGATGCCTTAGATTCTGATTATTTGTCCTTATGAAGATGCTACTAACTTTAATTTAATAGAAAACTCAATCACAATATATTAGCCACGCCATACATCTTACCGGAACTTACTACACAGAATGTATCATTCCCGCCATTTATTATATATCATGGTATGTGGCATTCGTCGGAGTAAAATATATTTGAAATGTATTTTTACAGAATTGACTTGATATGACCTGACGCACGTAGAGAACGAGAGAGAGAGGAGAAGAGGAGAGTGACACGCGACAGTTATCTGAATTGCGTATCTCATACATTAACTGTTCAGAGAATATTTGTAGTATATTCGATAAAACTTAGCAACACTTTAGATATATACACATGGAAGCGTGTCTCTCTGAAAATATAGTCTTAGTGTGTCTCTTTGAATATTGAATTATAGTTTAGAGACGCTTAGTATGTATGTCCCTCTAGTTGACAATTCCATATATGTTTCAATTTGTTCTTGTCTATCAGGCTATTATAATATTTAGTTGGAGATTTTAATGCACTGATATATGTTCAGTAGTTTGCTTGTCACCATGCATCTGACGAACAATCACGAATCACCTCATCGATCAATCATCATATGGTATTGACGACCACCTGCCAGCAGGAGAACGAGATTGCTAATCGAGATAACTGTTACTGGCATGTGAAAGGTATATTGTACGAGTTGTCTCCATGTGTATGGTAACATTGAAATAAGTTCGATGCTTTGAACACGCATGCAGTATTTAAATCGCATTACGCTTAAATTGAACCAACCTCAAAATAAATTAATTAAAATAGAAATGGAAATAGTTTGGACTCGTGGAAGTCGTGATAGCGCAGTGGATGCGCGTTCGCTTCTGATGCGAAAGGTCCTGAGCTCGAGCCCCACTGGAGCCGTTACGATTGTGCCCTTAGGCAATGTATTTAAATTCCACATTGCCTCTTCTCTCTCCCTCGTGGCGATGGATTCCATCAGGAATGAGGTCTCGAGAGTGATTTATATAAGTTGAAAAAACTTGTTTCGCAATCGAGCTAAAATAAATTTGTATAAACTAAACTAATGTTCATAATGAAGGCCAGAATCTCATATGGTCCCAGTAATATATATGGAGGTGGGATAAATATGGTGACTACTTATCCACTGAATGATAGCTAAATGGCTGTCGTTTCTATGGAGATATAATAGTATATTAACCTACATCTCTATGAAGGAAAGGGTTAAACAAGGTAATCCCGGCCCGATTAGTACATTTCTAATATAGCTGCAGTATACATAACTTGGGAACATGCGTTGATATAGTTTGCCTTGTTCACGCACGCACGCACGTACGCACGCACGCACGCACGCACACACACACATTTGAGCATTTGATTATGTAGTACGAGATAATCGCTAGCATAGACTTATACAATTTGGAATTCGGGGAAATATTTTCTGAATACTCTGATGTGTATGTATCACGACCTAAAATCTAAAGTGAAACTGAATAATGCGACCAGTAATGAGCTTGCATACTTGTATGGTAGAGTGAATGTTTTCCCCAATTTTATGTTTTATGTTGTGAAATGACATCGAATCTGAATGCATAGAAAATTCTTCAAATGGAAATAATGTTGATAGCATTAAATTGTTTTGATTCTAATATGTATATGACGTTGCTATTTTTACAAACGATGCATTTGATTTTCCGAAATGGGTGGATGTGTTACATGATTATTGTCAAAGATGGAAAGTTGTAAATTCTTCACAAAACAACCAACACAATTATTATTCAAGGTAATCCCAGCCCGAAGAGAACAGAGCTGTTACCTCATTCACTTTCATAATAGTAAACTTTGATTCTAAATAGATGGATACAATTAACCAACTTGAAGGCAATCCCAACGCGATGAGTACATGTACATTTATTGTACTAGTGCCGCATGCCGCTAAAATAGTACAAACCTTAGTCGGTCATTTTGATTGTGTTCCTGTGCCAACTGTATGACATTGAGATATAAAATAAAAAATATGCTTTAACAAACCTGTGCTTCCCAATAGATCGACGCTATTAGCCAAGGTAAACCAAGTCCAAGGAACACATTTACTGCATTGCTGCCATTTATGTTCCCTATTGAGCTATCAGCACATTTCTCCTGTAGCGCCGCCTGACGACTGGCGAAGGTATCCGGCATACTAGTCCCTAACGCTACGAAGGTAATTGCAGTGATAAGATCGTTAAGTCCAATTAAGCATCCAAAAATGGACGCGATATCGCCGACGATAGTTGTAAGCAATCCTATCATCGCGAGTGAGAATGTAAACGTCAACCAACCACCACAATAACTTGGAGGAGGTATAAATGCGAACAGAACCTGCAACAAGACAGAAATACATATTAGAATAGTATATCAGAATCAGAATCATATTTGAAACGGATACTATCCATTTCTTCTCATGCTAATATTGTTTGATGAGGAACTACGAAAATACAAAGTTTCATATTAAAAATGTAAATAAATATGATAAATAAATACATCTAGACATAAGAAAGAGGAACGTTGAACAAGTCAGTGGCAAGCGTATTGTTTAAACTTTATTTATTTTACAACTATTCCGAAGCAAGTTCTAACAACTTATATTAATCACTCTCGTTGGCGCGGAAGAAAGCGTATATGTGGTCATTCGTGCGGGAGGAAACCGGAGTACCCGGAGAAAACCTACCTGTCCGATCTGGCGACCACTTTATCATCATCTCACATACTTCCCTGTCCGATTATAAAGCTATTGTGCGAGTTTCTTTATAAAGACAGGTATATATTATTTGGCAATAAGTCGTACACACTAAATATAAATATATATCTTAGTAATAAACCATAAATACCTTCCAAAAAAATGATAAGAAATGCATGACATAATCCACATTTGAAGCGTTTTCAATGTCACCACCGTTCACATTCATAGCGTTTTGGAACTGTTCTTTCCATGTAGATGATTCTAGTTTTAGAGAATCCAGGTTCTGCTTCGTCTGGGCAGCAATTCGAGTGATCATATCATGAAATTCTGCGTAAGGAAACGAATACTAACTTAGACAATTTATATTCGAAAAGAGATAAGACAACATATTTAAAGAGGACCGAGTTTAAGTTGTGTTATTCTGCAATTTCGGACTTGACAATGACAAATAGAGTAAAGGGCTAAGACATTTGGACACAACACGTATTGCAATCGCTGCAGTCAGGGAATGTGGACCCAACACGTATTGCAATCACTGCAGAGTCAGGGAATGTGGACCCAACACGTATTGCAATCGCTGCAGAGTCAGGGAATGTGGACCCAACACGTATTGCAATCGCTGCAGAGTCAGGGAATGTGGACCCAATACTTATTGCCATCGCTGCAGTCAAGAAATATGGATCCAACACTTGGAATTGTGGCTAAATCGTAGAAAATGGATAGAATATAAATATCTCTAAGCTGGATTGCGGAGCAACATTCTACAATATTTTTAGCTTAATGGACTCCATCCCCATGAGAGAAACAGAAGAGGTAAGGTGGATTTAAATATATTCGTCATGGACTCCACAACCGTGTTTCCACCCATTGGTTACGAATCAGATACCATTTGCATCAAGGAGGAAAATGGAAATCATAAGTATGTAGTAATTCAGAACATACATTCTTAACTGTCATAGCTTCAATTCAATGTGATTACATGTATATAGAGAAAACACTTCCTGTTCTCAATTCTTGAATTAGATACAACACATATAATATGATATCTCTTCTTGTTATTGTGATGTGTGCAATGTCTATACTTCATAGACACATGTTCGCCACATATGACGAACGTCTTATGTATTGTCTTATGTATGTGTGTGGAATTATGTAGTTACTTTGCTACATACCATCATCGTTCACCAATGTGACAATAGTTTTGCCAATTTTGCCGATCTTTGCCCCTGCAGCTGAGGTAGACAGCTCTGCACTGAAGCTACAATCCCTCTCGTCCTCCTGAAAAATAATAGTTTGCTAACAATTTGCAACGTCTACTAGCATGTTACGGTTGGACGTGGTAGCTTAGTGGTACCGCGTTCGCTTCATGTGCGAACGGCCCGGAGTTCGAACCCCGGTGGAGCCGTTACGATTGTGTCCCCATACCACACGTAACACACATAGTCGCAAAACGAACTCATGCAAACCAATTTATGTCATACAATGTACACGACCCGAAAATGTACGTCAGCTTTTTTTGCTTAGTTTGTTCATGGGTTTAAAGCCATCGCATCGTCCGCTTAGGTTGTATGGCGAAACTACAGATGTTATTTGCGGAGGATGACCCCCAGCGTAACCCTTCGACATGTACCTCAAGCACGGGTTTGCATTCTAGTAATGATAACGACCTTCCTCGAGTCATCTGGATATATTTTTCACATAGCACACCCCTCAAATACATACGAACCTACAGTGGTGAGTGGCAACATATTTGATATCAATATCCTTAACAACTCGGCCACAGAGGCCCTTAACTTACGTCAGTGTCTAATATGGCTATTTCAAGAGTCTTCTGTGTTTCGCCATGACCAAAAACGAGCGTACCCTCGCCGGAAATGTAGTCTTTTCCCGAGGCCGCTGACATATCTGTGGTCTGCCAATTAACGTTAACAACACCGTCAGCACCATTTATTCGATTTACAAATAACCGGACCTTTCCCGTACCTTCCCGAACCACGTAACTTGGTTTGGAAAATTCGAAACTTCCGGGTTCTGAAAACACAGTAATCATTTTATCATCAAATGCTGTTTTACAGAACACTCATGTACTTACTGTGCTACTTTAGCTCTACATGTCAACAACGCGGTGAATCAAGAACGAACACAATAATCAGTTGTTTATGATCAACCGTCACTAATTATGCTGCTAGCAAACGGAATATAGATAGAGATGGTCAAACTGATTCCACCCGGTCGATCAATAATGAGAACTTTCTAGAAGTATATACATACTATCTTAGACTGTACATACGGATCAAACGTGTCACTTGCCGACGAACTAAAGAAAGTATAATTAAGTATGCACTTTTTCAGCTGGTATAATGTGATATGCACCGAACGAATCATTATTGACCCAGGCGACAGTCAATGTGAAGTGAGTGATGGTTTTCAGGTGTATGTCAACATCATGCATAACAGCTGAACATGTCATAGATTTTTACTATATTAACCTGCTTCATTTCGAAGAAAATATGTTGTCATTAATCTAGCGAGATCTGCCAATGACAGCTCGCAAACCTTTGTTTATTTCCCAAATTATTCGTTATTTACATTTGTCGTTTGGAAAAGAAATAACATGAATCTTGAAATGCAGTTTGTGTTCGTCTGGTAAGTGCTTCGAGAGGTTCCATGAAATGCAGTTTGTGGTAGTCCGGTAAATGCTTCGAGAGGTTCCATGAAATGCAGTTTGTGGTAGTCCGGTAAGTGCTTCGAGAGGTTCCATGACATGCAGTTTGTGGTCGTCCGGTAAGTGCTGCGAGAGGTTCCATAGAATGCAGTTTGTGGTCGTCCGGTAAGTGCTTCGAGAGGTTCCATGAAATGCAGTTTGTGGTGGTCCGGTAAGTTTAGTTTATACAAATTTATTTTAGCTCGATTGCGAAACAAGTTATTTCAACTTATATTAATCACTCTCGAGACCTCATTCCTGATGGAATCCATCGCCACGAGGGAGAGAGAAGAGGCAACGTGGAATTTAAATGCCTTGCCTAAGGGCACAATCGTAATGGCTCGTCCGGTAAGTGCTTCGGGATATTCCATGACATGCAGTTTGTGGTCGTCCGCTAAATGCTTCTAGATGTTCCATGAAATGCAGTTTGTGGTCGTCCGGTAAGTGCTTCAAGAGGTTCCATGAAATGCAGTTTGTGGTCGTCCGGTAAGTGCTTCGGGATATTCCATGAAATGCAGTTTGTGGTCGTCCGGTAAGTGCTTCTAGATGTTCCATGAAATGCAGTTCGTGGTCATCAGGTAAGTGCTTCGGAATGTGCCATGAAATGCAGTTTGTGGTAGTCCGGTAAGTGCGTCTAGAGGTTCCATGAAATGCAGTTCGTGGTAATCAGGTAAGTGCTTCTGGAGCTTCCATGATATGCAGTTCGTGGTCGTCAGGTAAGTGCTTCGGAATGTTCCATGAAATGCAGTTTGTGGTAGTCCGTTAAGTGCTTAGAACTAGAGGTTCCATGAAATGCAATTTGTGGTAGTCCGGTAAGTGCTTCTAGAGGTTCCGTGAAATGCAGTTTGTGGTCGTCCGGTAAGTGCTTCTAGAGGTTCCGTGAAATGCAGTTTGTGGTAGTCCGGTAAGTGCTTCTAGAGGTTCCGTGAAATGCAGTTTGTGGTCGTCCGGTAAGTGCTTCTAGAGGTTCCGTGAAATGCAGTTTGTGGTCGTCCGGTAAGTGCTTCTAGAGGTTCCATGAAATGCAGTTCGTGGTCGTCAGGTAAGTGCTTCGGAATGTTCCATGAAATGCAGTTTGTGTTCGTCCGGTAAGTGCTTCTAGAGGTTCCATGAAATGCAGTTTGTGTTCGCCCTGTAATTGGTACAATGAGGTAGGGAACACACATCAGGACAAGCGAACATTAATACGTTCCAGCAGATGCGATGCTTGCACCTGCAGAACCGCATTGGCGATTCCAAATATGCTATTTAAAAAAGACCCGTTCATATAAGCGAAAACATGTAAATATTGCATTATTTTCTTTCAAAGATCTCAGTCATAGGTCAATGGATTCTTTCCAAGATCTCAGTCATAGGCCAATGGATTCTTTCCAAGATCTCAGTCATAGACCAATGGATTCTTTCCAAGATCCCAGTCATAGGCCAATGGATTCTTTCCAAGATCCCAGTCATAGGCCAATGGATTCTTTCCAAGATCCCAGTCATAGACCAATGGATTCTTTCCAAGATCCCAGTCATAGGCCAATGGATTCTTTCCAAGATCCCAGTCATAGACCAATGGATTCTTTCCAAGATCCCAGTCATAGACCAATGGATTCTTTCCAAGATCTCAGTCATCGGTTAATGGATTCTTTCCAAGATCTCGGTCAAAGGCCAATGGATTCGTTCCAAGATCTCAGTCAAAGGCCAATGGATTCTTTCCAAGATCTCAGTCATAGGCCAATGGATTCTTTCCAAGATCTCAGTCATCGGTTAATGGATTCTTTCCAAGATCTCGGTCAAAGGCCAATGGATTCTTTCCAAGATCTCGGTCAAAGGCCAATGGATTCTTTCCAAGATCTCACTCATAGGCCAATGGATTCTTTCCAAGATCTCACTCATAGACCAATGGATTCTTTCCAAGATCTCACTCATAGACCAATGGATTCTTTCCAAGATCTCACTCATAGACCAATGGATTCTTTCCAAGATCTCAGTCATCGGTTAATGGATTCTTTCCAAGATCTCGGTCAAAGGCCAATGGATTCTTTCCAAGATCTCACTCATAGGCCAATGGATTCTTTCCAAGATCTCACTCATAGACCAATGGATTCTTTCCAAGATCTCAGTCATAGGCCAATGGATTCTTTCCAAGATCTCACGCATAGGCTCTAATGGATAAGCGTATATTTATAGTATATAATTTTATTACTACTATTGTCTTGTAAGGAAACATATTCCAAGAATAAACACATTGTTATAATTTAGTATTTCATTTTCTTAGTAATTTAAGTTTTAGTTCCATCATTTCTCATTGCTTTGTATATTCAATACAAACACGAACAATGTATAAATAAAATGAAATGGTATATATTGCTAGTGTTCTAGTTTTATCAGCTGGCCGCTGTAGGTTCGATTCCATCTTTGGGTGTCGAATTCTTTCATATGAGGACGTTTTTTCCATGTGAGGAAGTCATCCAGCTGATATGAGTATGGTTGGTGTTTCTGCCCATGAAATCCTGCAAACAGGGGCACGTCTTCCGCCACAAATAGTAGCTGGAGAGTGGACAATTACATTAATCTAAGCATTGACAAATTCAAGCGCGCAATCCGGCGATATCACCATTGCTATATGGGAGACAGGCATTAACAAAAGTACATGTGATCAGTTTCTATACTAGAGGACATAGAAAACGCACAACTATATTACTAGTATATGATAATTATTACATGAAAACGAAATTCGTAGGATTCCATCAAAGATATATCACATCTTTATTACAAAACACAAACTGAACAACTAAAACATTTTTAAAACTATGTATTTATATAGTTATTGTTTTTCATGTAAAACACACTTATCCTAAGAGTGCGTTTTCTATGTCCTCTAGTATATGTTATATATTGTCGGATTCAGCTATCGGAAATGTTAACTGCTTATAGGTCCCCAATGTCTAATTAAAATAACTGTTATTACGTTACGGAGGAAGTTTCCGCATAAAGTAACGTACGTGTTATGCCTATAACCACCTACCGTCATCATTAATAATAGTGATCTGGTTGATAGATGTTTTGCCAAGAGCCACCTTCTGCGGCTGAGCATCATCATGATCAAGGAAAAGCTTGGCGAAGAAGAATTCGTCAGGTTCCCAAATATCATCGTCTACGATTTCAATATTAATTTCTCGCAAAGTTTCGTTGGCTTTGAATTCAACTTTTGTCTTTATCGGAATGTAGTCACTGACAGCTTCCGCAGTACCATCTATTGTTTCAAGTCTGAAAACATAGTTTAAATAAATTAGATACCAGTACAAAATAGTTACTATGCATATTTTACGTCACCAATGAAATAGAAAATAAAACATACATCAGCAAAATGTTAAAGTAAAGCAAACTTATGAGGATGAATACATATTCAGAAGCAGGCAACTGTGCTATACGCATACTTACATATGAGTAAGTTATATTATTATGATAAAAATTATGTAGATCTCAGAATTTAATATGTCATCCGGCTCATGACGGGTCAACGACTTCAAGTGGCATCACCAAGCACTAGTGCTGACTTCATAGTACTGCAGGAAACTCGTGAGACAGTTACAATATTGTCTCACGAATATTATATTTCGTAAGAGGCTCGCACAACATTGCAAGTCAGTCGTGTGTTGCCGTCCAGTAGCCTGCTTCGCTCTCTTGGGAGCAACGCCACAAGTTCCTGTATTCTCCTCCTTAACCTCCTGTAGCCTTCTTCGCTCTCTTGGGAGCAATGCCACAAGTTCCTGCATTCTCCTCCTTAACCTCATGTAGCCTTCTTCGCTCTCTTGGGAGCAACGCCACCAGTTCCTTCATTCTCCTCCTTAACGTCCGAATCGGCAGCCTCAGCCGCAGTTACGGCATCAGCATGGTCACCGGCAGTCACATATTCGTCATCCGTGTCAACACGTTCATCAGCTTGGTGCAGGGACTCCTCTGTCTGGGAGTATGTCAGCCACTGGTACACCCTTTCACTTCATTGTCTTCTTGTGTGGCATCCTGGATACAATCTTGAATTCAATTTCCAAAAAGTGGAATACAATATTAACAACTGTAAAACATTCGGACGGAACTTCGATGCTTCCACTGACAAATCTCGATAGCAAATGGCAGGCAGCCTCGTATAGTCGGGAGACAGACGCACTAGGCCCCCACGAATGAAAGACGCCTGTTGTGCGGCATTCCTGTGTGCCCAACTGCCACCGACAATGCCCAATAACTCACAATGGTCCCAATACTGTCGCACGACTGACCTGCGACACATCCGCGACATAGCCACGACATATCTTTGTTTCGGTGACATCCCCATCACCAAGCAAACGTTGATGTGTCTTAACCCTTGTGAGCACTGGTAACAGTTTTAGGTCATATGGCAAGATCTGGCGACGACAAATAGTTATGGGTTTACCACAACAAATCTTACCACGATCTGTTGTCAACATTATCTACGTTGTCGTACGATGGTCTATAATAACGTAATACGGACGTACGATGGTCTATAATAACGTAATACGGACGTATGCTGGCCTATAGTAATGTATTACGAACGTACGATGGTCTATAATAACGTAATACGGACGTACGATGGTCTATAATAACGTAATACGGACGTATGCTGGCATATAGTAATGTATTACGAACGTACGATGGTCTATAATAACGTAATACGAACGTACGATGGCCTATAATAACGTAATACCAACGTACGATGGCCTATAATAACGTACAGTGGGCATACGATGGTCTATAATAACGTAATACGAACGTATGATGGTCTATAATAACGTAATACCAACGTACGATGGCCTATAATAACGTACAATGGGCGTACGATGGTCTATAATAACGTAATACCGACGTACCATGGTCTATAATAACGTAATACCAACGTACGATGGTCTAATGATAGCTATGGCTTTTAGTATCGTAGAGTAACTTCTGAATATTTCAAAGCATGACTTTCCATCGTCAATGGCTCTTAGATGCCACACCATCGTACGTACAACAATGCTCTATGATGCTGCACGATGTTCTATGATGCTGCATGATGTGCTATGATGCTGCACGATGTTCTATGATGTTGCACGATGTTCTATGATGCTGCACGATGTTCCATGATGCTGCACGATGTTCTATGATGTTGCACGATGTTCTATGATGATGTACGATGTTCTATGATGCTGCACGGTGTTCTATGATGCTGCACGATGTTCTATGATGCTGCACGATGTTCTATGATGCTGCACGATGTTTCCTGATGCTGCACGATGTTTTATGATGCTGTACGATGTTCCATGATGATGCACGATGTTCTATGATGTTGCACGATGTTCCATGATGCTGCACGATGTTCCATGATGCTGCACGATGTTCTATGATGCTGCACGATGTTCTATGATACTGCACGATGTTCCATGATGCTGCACGATGTTCCTTGATGCTGCACGATGTTCTATGATGCTGCACGATGTTCAATGATGCTGCACGATGTTCTATGATGCTGCATGATGTTCTATGATGCTGCACGATGTTCTATGATGCTGCACGATGTTCAATGATGCTGCACGATGTTCTATGATGCTGCATGATGTTCTATGATGCTGCACGGTGTTCCTTGATGCTGCACGATGTTCTATGATGCTGCATGATGTTCTATGATGCTGCACGATGTTCTATGATACTGCACGATGTTCCTTGATGCTGCACGCTGTTCTATGATGCTGCACGATGTTCCATGATGCTGCACGATGTTATAAGATGCTGCACGATGTTATATGATGCTGCACGATGTTATAAGATGCTGCACGATGTTCTATGATACTGTACGATGTTCCTTGATGCTGCACGATGTTATATGATGCTGTACGATGTTCTATGATGCTGCACGATGTTCTATGATACTGCACGATGTTCTATGATGCTGCACGATGTTCCATGATGCTGTACGATGTTCTATGATGCTGCACGATGTTCTATGATGCTGTACGATGTTCCATGATGCTGCACGATGTTCTATGATGCTGCACGATGTTCTATGATGCTGCACGATGTTCTATGATGCTGCACGATGTTATATGATGCTGCACGATGTTATATGATGCTGTACGATGTTATGTGATGCTGCACGATGTTATATGATGCTGCACGATGTTCTATGATGTTGCACGATGTTCTATGATGCTGCACGATGTTCCATGATGCTGCACGATGTTCTATGATGCTGCACGATGTTCTATGATGCTGCACGATGTTCTATGATACTGCACGATGTTCTATGATGCTGCACGATGTTCCATGATGTTGCACGATGTTCTATGATGCTGCACGATGTTCTATGATGCTGTACGATGTTCTATGATGCTGCACGATATTCTTTGATGTCGTACGATTGAGTTATGTTGGGTCGTAGCTTAATGTATGTACAATTTACCATGTATCCACACCGACCTACCTTGGACCATTGAATCAATTATTCAAACGTAATCAAAATGAGGAAGAGTGTTCATCGAAGTGTCATTAATTATTCACCGATTTATATCACCATCAGGCTTTGGACACCCACTTATCTGTACAAAGCCGACATCAAGAGTGTGACAGTTTATCCTGGCGACAGGACATTGTTATATGCTATAAATACGTAAGTAAGTATATGTTAGTTGGTAAGTAAGTAATAAAAATACATAGCATTTATATAGCGCAACATTTTAAAATTATTCTATTGCCCTTCACAATTACAGATGCAATTTTAAACATTTACATATTACAATAATATATATAAATAAAAATGTATATAACTAGGATTCTAGTAATTGGTTAAAAACATATATCATAATATATACACCGTTACAGTATATAATCCGGTAGGTAGATAGGTACGTAAGTAAGTAAACAGGGGTGTATGTAATGTGTGAATGATTATTTTCTTCACTAAAACTAGTAAAATCACTAATCCTAAACTTTGTAACGACACAATAACTCTCAATATAAAAGTGCACACCTTTTTATGGTATCAATATAGTAGGTAAGTCCAACAATATAGTAGGTAAGTCCAACAATATAGTACGTAAGTCCAACAATATAGTAGGTAAGTCCAACAATATAGTACGTAAGTCCAACAATATAGTAGGTAAGTCCAACAATATAGTACGTAAGTCCAACAATATAGTAGGTAAGTCCAACAATATAGTAGGTAAGTCCAACAATATAGTAGGTAAGTCCAACAATATAGTACGTAAGTCCAACAATATAGTAGGTAAGTCCAACAATATAGTACGTAAGTCCAACAATATAGTACGTAAGTCCAACAATATAGTACGTAAGTCCAACAATATAGTACGTAAGTCCAACAATATAGTACGTAAGTCCAACAATATAGTACGTAAGTCCAACAATATAGTACGTAAGTCCAACAATATAGTACGTAAGTCCAACAATATAGTACGTAAGTCCAACAATATAGTAGGTAAGTCCAACAATATAGTACGTAAGTCCAACAATATAGTACGTAAGTCCAACAATATAGTACGTAAGTCCAACAATATAGTACGTAAGTCCAACAATATAGTACGTAAGTCCAACAATATAGTACGTAAGTCCAACAATATAGTAGGTAAGTCCAACAATATAGTACGTAAGTCCAACAATATAGTACGTAAGTCCAACAATATAGTACGTAAGTCCAACAATATAGTACGTAAGTCCAACAATATAGTACGTAAGTCCAACAATATAGTAGGTAAGTCCAACAATATAGTAGGTAAGTCCAACAATATAGTACGTAAGTCCAACAATATAGTACGTAAGTCCAACAATATAGTACGTAAGTCCAACAGTTACTTATATATTGACAACGCGGGGACTAAGGGCGCTTGACTACAACTCATTAGTTTCTACAAATTTATTTTAGTTCGATTGTGAAACAAGTTCTTTCAACTTATATTAATCACTCTCGAGACCTCATTCCTGATGGAATCCATCGCCACGAGGGAGAGAGAAGAGGCAACGTGGAATTCAAATGCATTGTATAAGGACACAATCGTAATGGCTCCAGCGGGGCTCGAACTCCGGACCGTTCGCACCTGAAGCGAACGCACATCCACTGCGCTATCACGACTTCCACTACAACTGGTTTGATCCCTCACCGCTGTTGGTTTGGTCCCACCGGGGTTGTCGAATTATTTAAGCCGAGCAAGTTATGTAACTGGCTGACGGAAGGTCGATATGTGCTGAATACTGAAAGGCACCCGAGGTCTTGCTCTACCAATAGTAGAGTCGCCGTGTGACATAAACTGTGTGTGCGACTTTACATCCCCAAGAAACATTCAACTATATTATAATGACAACATGTGAATCAAAACGTTCATTCTGCGAATTCAAATAAACTGCACGTCTAATCGTCCATTGTTTGTGTTCTAGGAATTCGCTTACCTGACTACCACATGCAAATCTAATCTTCCAGATCTACGGATTCCAAGACGGACGTTCCCCTCATTTTCCATTACTGCACAGGAAGCCGCCGTGAACTCCACCACTGCTTTACTGCCATTCTCGCTGAGATCCAATCCAGACACACTTGTCGTATCTTTTTCGGGTGAACCAAACGAGTCGTTCGAGATCACATTCAGACATAGCTAAATGTTTAAATGATAAAACGAAAGTTTCATCAGCAAAATTAGTCTTGCTATATTGTTTAATCATATTTTATTTTGCTCTATTATGACACAGAATCTGCATACAATAATTGTATATGCAAAGAAAGCACAACTGGGTGGAGCCACACGTTCGTACAACATTAGAGATGGCTCTTTCCATATATACACTGCCTCTTGATATATACATTGTATGTGACCGAAACTGAATTCAGAATAGCTAGATGCATGTACACTGCTCCAGAATATGTTCATAGCTATTGCGTTTCTTTCCAGGAACATAAGTCTATACCTTGAATTTCCTCACTAATGCTATGCAGCTCACATGCGCATTCAAAGTTACGGGCATGCGCATTCAAAGTTACGGGCATGCGCATTCAAAGTTACGGGCATGCGCATTAAGCAGTGTTGGGCAGCGCCTCTCGCTAGAAAAGGCGTGTATTACAGCTATCACTGTTCCACGGGCGGATCTGTAGTCGAGTGGTTAACACGCTGAACTGGTAATCCAGGGATCGCAAGTTCGACCTCCCCCATCTGACCCTCATAAAATTAATAGTCTTTCAGATGGGACTTTAAACCGAGGTCTCGTGTCGGTGCTTTACACTGTGTACGTAAAAGAACCAGATGATACTCTGGAAATGGTCTCTTTCTGTATCATTGCACTATCCTCCAACATTCTAAAATGACTAATCTCTTCAATTAGGCGTCGCTAATATGGGCAACCGGTAGCGACGATAACACCAAGAGCGATCTGAATTACAGCTCTGCCAAACGATAAGTCGCAAATATGTCCTAAATACACATTAAATGTGTGATATTTCTTCTGAAGAATAAATGATGTAAATATAAGCACAGATACTAATTAACATGGGGTATTCGGCCTCCAAACTATTTATGCACGCCTGATGTAGTTCATACCCCGATGCAAACTATTAACCCGCCATTTCTTCCTTCAAACAATATTAATAAGAGTATATGTGTTTGTTTCAGTGTATGTTCGATCTATATGTCACCAACTGAACATTGAACGCATTATTATTATCACGAGTGACTCTAGCCACGATATAATAGCGATCCATATTCATGAGTGAACTATTATTCGATCATTCACTTCATCAAACTTTTAGTTTAGGCTGAATCATGTTTTTATGATAGAAAACGATGCAACCGTGTGCCAAAATGCACTAGAACATTGTTAGACGCCCATAAATGACACCGACAGCTTGAGTCCGAAAAGGGTCGCGTTGACAACTGACCGAACGAATGTCCGATTAACCGGTTAGTAATTCTGACCGGTTTTGATATACCTATATGTACATGTATGTTTAAAAGGATATGCTGATGGTCGATTCCAATTTGAGGCAATGCCTTAGTTCATATTATATGTATGACAGTTACAATGTATTTCACGCAACTGTAATGGATGTTGTCGTGTATTATGACGATGACATTAGTTACGTATACTATACCAGATGCATATTTAATGTTAAAGTGCATCGTATAGCTATGTTCATCCTAAATCAATATGCCGATGCAATGTCCCTGGTGTACCATACATATTACTATTCATAATACGTACTGAGCGCACTTGGGCATGCAGTCTATTATAAGTGTAAGCTATTAATGTAATGCTTCCTGGGAGACATGGATCTTGTGATTGTTTCTGGTGTGCTTCCTTAACTAATCTAGATTTGAAACTAGCACCATGTCGAAAGCATACAGTAACTGAGATATGTTCACTATCAGTCAACTACTGAGGTCATGAATGTCTAGGTGTGTGTGGCCATGCATGTGTGCACGGCGGTATGTCTTGCCTTTAGTCATCCTGTGTGCATTTGGACCTCGACGACTCCTACATGTAATGATATGTCTGTAATGCTATGTCTGTAATGCTATATCTGTAATGATATGTCTGTAATGCTATGTCTGTAATGCTATATCTGTAATGATATGTATGTAATGCTATGTATGTAATGCTCTGGATGTAATGTTATGTATGTAATGCTATGTATGTAATTCTCTGTATGTAATGCTATGTATGTAATGCTCTGTATGTAATGCTATGTATATAATGTTATGTGTGTAATGATATGTATGTAATGCTATGTATGTAATGCTATATGCAATGCTATGTATGTAATGCTATATATGTAATGCTATATATGTAATGCTATATATGTAATGCTATATCTGTAATGATATGTATGTAATGCTATATATGTAATGCTATGTCTGTAATGCTATGTATGTAATGCTATGTCTGTAATGCTATGTATGTAATGCTATGTATGTAATGCTATGTATGTAATTCTCTGTATGTAATGCTATGTATGTAATGCTCTGTATGTAATGTTATGCATGTAATGCTATGTATGTAATGCTATATGCAATGCTATGTATGTATGTAATGCTATATATGTAATGCTATATATGTAATGCTATATATGTAATGCTATATCTGTAATGATATGTATGTAATGCTATATATGTAATGCTATGTATGTAATGCTATGTATGTAATGCTATGTCTGTAATGCTATGTATGTAATGCTATGTATGTAATGCTATGTATGTAATTCTGTGTATGTAATGCTATGTATGTAATGCTCTGTATGTAATGTTATGTATGTAATGCTATGTATGTAATGTTATGTATGTAATGTTATGTATGTAATGCTATGTCTGTAATGCTATGTATGTAATGCTATGTATGTAATGCTATGTATGTAATGCTATGTCTGTAATGCTATGTATGTAATGCTATGTATGTAATGCTATGTCTGTAATGCTATGTATGTAATGCTATGTATGTAATGCTATGTCTGTAATGCTATGTATGTAATGCTATGTATGTAATGCTATGTATGTAATGGTATGTATGTAATGCTATGTATGTAATGTTATGTATGTAATGTTATGTATGTAATGTTATGTATGTAATGCTATGTATGTAATGCTATATATGTAATGCTATATATGTAATGTTATATATGTAATGTTATATGTAATGTTATGTATGTAATGCTCTATATGTAATGCTATGTATGTAATGCTATATGTAATGATATGTATGTAATGCTATATATGTAATGCTATGTATGTAATGTTATATGTAATGCTATATATGTAATGCTTTATATGTAATGCTATGTATGTAATGCTATATGTAATGCTATGTATGTAATGCTATGTCTGTAATGCTATGTATGTAATGATATGTATGTAATGATATATATGTAATGCTATATATGTAATGCTATATATGTAATGCTATATATGTAATGATATGCATGTAATGCTATGTATGTAATGCTATGTATGTAATGCTATGTATGTAATGTTATATATGTAATGTTATGTATGTAATGTTATATACGTAATGCTATATATGTAATGCTATATATGTAATGCTATATATGTAATGATATGTCTGTAATGCTATGTATGTAATGCTATGTCTGTAATGCTATGTATGTAATGCTATGTCTGTAATGCTATGTATGTAATGCTATGTATGTAATGCTATGTATGTAATGTTATATATTTAATGCTATGTATGCAATGCTATATATGTAATGATATGTATGTAATGCTATGTATGCAATGCTATATATGTAATGCTATGTATGTAATGTTATATATGTAATGTTATGTATGTAATGTTATATACGTAATGCTATGTATGTAATGCTATGTATGTAATGTTATGTATGTAATGCTATGTATGTAATGCTATGTATGTAATGCTATGTATGTAATGTTATGTATGTAATGCTATGTATGTAATGCTATGTCTGTAATGCTATGTATGTAATGCTATGTCTGTAATGCTATGTATGTAATGCTATGTCTGTAATGCTATGTATGTAATGCTATGTATGTAATGTTATGTATGTAATGCTATGTATGTAATGCTATGTCTGTAATGCTATGTATGTAATGCTATGTCTGTAATGCTATGTCTGTAATGCTATGTATGTAATGCTATGTCTGTAATGCTATGTATGTAATGCTATGTCTGTAATGCTATGTATGTAATGCTATGTCTGTAATGCTATGTATGTAATGCTATGTATGTAATGCTATGTATGTAATGTTATATATTTAATGCTATGTATGCAATGCTATATATGTAATGATATGTATGTAATGCTATGTATGCAATGCTATATATGTAATGCTATGTATGTAATGCTATGTATGTAATGCTATGTATGTAATGATATGTATGTAATGCTATACATGTAATGCTATATATGTAATGCTATGTATGTAATGCTATGTCTGTAATGCTATATATGTAATGATATGTGTGTAATGCTATATCTGTAATGCTATGTATGTAATGCTATGTATGTAATGCTAGGTATGTAATGCTATGTATGTAATGCTATATCTGTAATACTATGTATGTAATGCTATATCTGTAATGCTATGTATGTAATGCTATGTATGTAATGTCATATATGTAATGCTATGTATGTAATGCTATTTATGTAATGCTACGTATGTAATGCTATGTATGTAATGTTATATATGTAATGTTATGTATGTAATGCTATGTATGTAATGCTGTGTATGTAATGTTATATCTGTAATGATATGTATGTAATGCTATGCATGTAATGCTATGTTTGTAATGCTATGTCTGTAATGCTATATCTGTAATGATATGTATGTAATGCTATGTCTGTAATGCTATGTCTGTAATGCTATATATGTAATGCTATGTATGTAATGCTATGTATGTAATGCTATGTCTGTAATGCTATGTATGTATTGCTATGCATGTAATGCTATGTATGTATTGCTATGTCTGTAATGCTATGTATGTAATACTATGTCTGTAATGCTATGTCTGTAATGATATGTATGTAATGCTATGTATGTAATGCTATGTTTGTAATGATATGCATGTAATGCTATGCATGTAATGCTAAATGTAATGATATGTATGTAATGCTATGTCTGTAATGCTATGTATGTAATGATATGTATGTAATGTTATATATGTAATGCTATGTATGTAATGCTATGTATGTAATGCTATGTATGTAATGCTATGTAAGTAATGCTATGTAAGTAATGCTATGTAAGTAATGCTATGTATGTAATGTTATGTATGTAATGTTATATATGTAATGCTATGTATGTAATGCTATGTATGTAATGCTATGTGTGTAATGATATGTATGTAATGCTATGTCTGTAATGCTATGTATGTAATGCTATGTGTAATGATATGTATGTAATGCTATGTATGTAATGCTATGTATGTAATGCTATGTATGTAATGCTATGTGTGTAATGCTATGTATGTAATGCTATGTATGTAATGCTATGTATGTAATGCTATGTCTGTAATGCTATGTATGTAATGCTATGTATGTAATGCTATGTATGTAATGCTATGTATGTAATGCTATGTCTGTAATGCTATGTATGTAATGTTATGTCTGTAATGCTATGTATGTAATGTTATGTCTGTAATGCTATGTATGTAATGCTATGCATGTAATGCTATGTCTGTAATGCTATGTGTGCAATGTTATGTATGTACATGCAATCGTCAAATAAAGAATAGCGTCCACGTTAGGTACATGTTTGCATATTCTACACTTCTGGCGAAGTTGTACACATTGGGTGTATACTCCAAATGCATGTATGGCTACAGTTTCGAGAGTATACATTTTTCAATTCCGTGGTCAAATGTGTTTGTTATAAAATAGTGCGTTATCCTTACATGACGTCGTGAATGACATCACATGCTTAATGTTTATTTCCGTGGTACTCGACTAGGTCTGTTAAGTCTATAGCGATTAAACACCAGACACTATTACGATCAGACATATTCACGTGAAGATGTTAGGCGGATATAATCCATATAATGTAAATAAACACCTGCTTAGAGCATATAACAAAGGTTGATCAAAGCGGTGCGGGGAAACCGGCCATTAATCCGAGTAAATAACGGAATCTTCTCTAACGGGTTTTATGCATACACATTGTACTGCCAGCCATGCTATTTGTGGCATTTCAATGGTAGTTGGGGCTATTCTTGGCATACCACTTACGTTTTATAACAATCCGAGTTATTGTTGACATATTGGAAAGCAGCCTATATCACCCTTAGCTTTGTTGATACATCGGTTGCTTTGTATATCAACCGGCGGAATACTTTGTATATCGGTTACGTTGTATAGCTATTTTTGGCTATTTATGTTGTAAATATATCTAGGTTACGTTGTATATAAACCGGAACTATGATGGTGTATCGGTTAATGTGTATATTAACTTGACCTATTTGCTATGCTTGGGTATATCGGTTACGTTGTATAGCAACAGGAGCTGTGTTAGTATATCGGTTACGTTGTATAGCAACAGGAGCTGTGTTAGTATATCGGTTACGTTGTATAGCAACCGGAGCTATGTTAGTATATCGGTTACGTTGTATAGCAACGGGAGCTATGTTAGTATATCGGTTACGTTGTATAGCAACGGGAGCTATGTTAGTATATCGGTTACGTTGTATAGCAACATGAGCTGTGTTAGTATATCGGTTACGTTGTATAGCAACCGGAGCTATGTTAGTATATCGGTTGCGTTGTATAGCAACGGGAGCTATGTTAGTATATCGGTTACGTTGTATAGCAACGGGAGCTATGTTAGTATATCGGTTAGTTGTATAGCAACCGGAGCTATGTTAGTATATCGGTTACGTTGATAAGCAACATGAGCTGTGTTAGTATATCGGTTACGTTGTATAGCAACAGGAGCTGTGTTAGTATATCGGTTACGATGTATAGCAACCGGAGCTATGTTAGTATATCGGTTACGTTGTATAGCAATCGGAGCTATGTTAGTATATCGGTTAGTTGTATAGCAACCGGAGCTATGTTAGTATATCGGTTACGTTGTATAGCAACCGGAGCTATGTTAGTATATCGGTTACGTTGTATAGCAACCGGAGCTATGTTAGTATATCGGTTAGTTGTATAGCAACCGGAGCTATGTTAGTATATCGGTTACGATGTATAGCAACCGGAGCTATGTTAGTATATCGGTTAGTTGTATAGCAATCGGAGCTATGTTAGTATTGGTTGTTGTTGGGGTTGTTGTTTGGTTGTTGTTGGGGTTGTTGTTTGGTTGTTGTATAGCAACCGGAGCTATGTTAGTATATCGGTTAGTTGTATAGCAACCGGAGCTATGTTAGTATATCGGTTACGTTGTATAGCAACCGGAGCTATGTTAGTATATCGGTTAGTTGTATAGCAACCGGAGCTATGTTAGTATATCGGTTAGTTGTATAGCAACCCGAGCTATGTTAGTATATGCGTTAGTTGTATAGCAACCGGAGCTATGTTAGTATATCGATTACGTTGTATAGCAACCGGAGCTATGTTAGTATATCGGTTAGTTGTATAGCAACCGGAGCTATGTTAGTATATCGGTTAGTTGTATAGCAACTGGAGCTATGTTAGTATATCGGTTAGTTGTATAGCAACCGGAGCTGTGTTAGTATATCGGTTACGTTGTATAGCAACCGGAGCTATGTTAGTATATCGATTATGTTGTATAGCAACCGGAGCTATGTTAGTATATCGGTTACGTTGTATAGCAACCGGAGCTATGTTAGTATATCGGTTAGTTGTATAGCAACCGGAGCTATGTTAGTATATCGGTTAGTTGTATAGCAACCGGAGCTATGTTAGTATATCGGTTAGTTGTATAGCAACCGGAGCTATGTTAGTATATCGGTTAGTTGTATAGCAACCGGAGCTGTGTTAGTATATCGGTTACGTTGTATAGCAACCGGAGCTATGTTAGTATATCGGTTACGTTGTATAGCAACCACAGCTATGTTAGTATATCGGTTAGTTGTATAGCAACCGGAGCTATGTTAGTATATCGGTTACGTTGTATAGCAACGGGAGCTATGTTAGTATATCGGTTACGTTGTATAGCAACCGGAGCTATGTTAGTATATCGGTTAGTTGTATAGCAACCGGAGCTATGTTAGTATATCGGTTACGTTTTATAGCAACGGGAGCTATGCTAGTATATCGGTTACGTTGTATAGCAACCGGAGCTATGTTAGTATATCAGTTAGTTGTATAGCAACAGGAGCTGTGTTAGTATATCGGTTAGTTGTATAGCAACAGGAGCTGTGTTAGTATATCGGTTACGTTGTATAGCAACCGGAGCAATTTTATTGCATGTCGGTTAAATTGAACTGAAACTATTTAATTAAAAGTGGCGTCCCTTGAACTTTTAAAACCTGTTCGCATGCTAGTATGATCAATAACGTAAACATTATTTATTTTACAACGAATGTGAAGCAAGCTTTAACAACTTATATTGTTCACTCTCTTTAACGCGGATGAAAGCGTATATGTGGTCATTCGTGTGGGAGGAACCCGTAGTACCCGGAGAAAACCTACCTGTCCGATCTGGCGACCACTGTACCATCTCACATTCTTCCCGGTCCGAGGATCGAACCCGGGTGCATTGGTGAGAAGCGATAACTGATGCATATACAATGTATGCATACTGGAAACCAATACATACAGGTTAGTTTTAATATATATTAATAAATAAATACGGTAAATGTACGTTTAACAGTGGCCATCTATAATACATGGTTCCAGCTTAATTCCATGAACATATCCATAAACATAACCTTATAGCCAATATCTTAATCTTACATCTCTAAAACTATGCTTCACTTTGGGCAGCAACCTCTGACCCCCAGTTATTTTCCTCGTTGCCTGTATCCGGTACCAGCCTGAGTTATGAGACTGTTTCTGTGATAATTTAATGGCGGCAATCTTTGCAGCTTCCTCTTCAGGTATTTTGTATTTCCCAAGCTCCTTAGCGAGATGTATAATATCAACCGTGTCACTCCTTGTCCCCGTCTTACCAATATTGTTATCTATATCTATAAACGAAATAATTAAAGCATGGAATGCATGCAATGAAATATAGTTTTTCAATTAATTTTCTCTTTTCTTTGCATGGTGAACATACAATCGTAATAATTATACTGATCTAAAATCTGAACATTTAAAAATAGTTATAGCAATTGTAGAGGTTAGTGGCATGTACACGCAATTAGCACAAAGGAATGGAAGTGGTATGTCGTGTAAACAGACTCAGAAGTGTTCAGTACATTAACTTGCCATTTAGTGCTATATATACGGTTGCTAATAACTCTAGTGTACGGTATATACAGCATGTATTATACATGTGTTAATATTCTGCAAACAATTACATACAGGGTAGTCAATACTAGGAAAGTCATTGAAACTAATTTATTTAGTTTATACAAATTTATTTTATCTCGATTGAGAAATAAGTTATTTTAACATTAGACGAATCGCTCTCTATACCTCATTCTTAATGGGATCCATCATCATGGAGGAAGAAGAGGCAACGTAAATTCCTTGCATAGGGGCACAATCGGAACGACTACAGCAGGGCGCACGCGAACTCAGGGCTTTTCCTACCCGAAGCGAACGCGCTACCACTGCACTATCAAGAGTTCCACATTAATTTATTTTTAGGACATCCGTAAGATAATAAGCGAAATAAGTCAGATACAATAGCATGTGAATAGGCCATAAGAAACTGCTGCCAGTGAACATGAGATATATTTCATCCATAGTTCTCATGATGTCTTTAAATAATACAAGCATATAACAACACACTTCGACATCAAGTAAATTCCTTATATCAGAATTTCATTACAAACAATGTATTTTGTAATACATCATATCATTACAACTATAAATATAGACAGACGCCTTCCCATTAACCTAGCCGTGAGTTTTTGGATAAATTAGATTGCAATAAATTATACGTGTTTTCGCTTGCATCCATCGACTTATATATCATTTTTGGAATCTCAATTATGCTTCTCTATGTGCGTGCAAATAGTATTTGTTATTGTTTGAGTAGTACATCAAAGCGTTAAGTGGGCGTGGAGTGAATGTCTATGTGTAGTCTGCTTGCCACTTTCGCTCTTCAGTTTCCACCGCTGACTACTCTTGGCGAAAAGGAAGCAGATTGCGTAGGTTTTACCCATGCCAGTACATAACATCTCAATAGACAATCCGTACACTGCGCCGACAGTTGGCGATGGTCGCCAATTCAGTTCTCATATGATTGAAGCTGAACTGTCTCAGACACGCGGCATGCGAGGTCCACCGGCATTTGAACACGCCAAAGTGCCCATGAACAGAAGAACCAAGCTATTAGTAAATATCCCCTGCTTTACCAGGCGTTGGCTTGGATCCCGAACTAAGTATGTTATAACCCAGACATGAAACAAAGAAAGCTAAAGACAGCCGTGGTTGGCCATTTGCACTTGCTCAACAAAGCACATCAATATGCAACATCGTACTCACTATTCATCTACTAATCATATGTTGATGTTGTGATGAAGCTCAGAGATTTCTCTATAAAGATTCACTGCCTGGTATTGAGTCCACCCCACATTATACTGACGTTTCCTTCTCCATTGCGCAACAAGCCCAGAGAAGAGCAGGCAAAGTAAGTATCCACAGCAAGCCAACGAGGGGTAACAGTTAACATCACCATTTCAATGGAATGCAGAATGAATCGTTAACAAGAAGACCCAACTGAAACACATCCTTCATGAGGAATCCATCACAGAATATTGCTTTCAGTAAAGTCAGCTGCACAAAGTTAGAAGAAGCAAATGTGTTACATCCACACTATCAATGTTATCCAGACATCAAAGCATATTGATGTCTTCGAGTTCCAGATTTTGAAACTACGTAGAACGATTTCAACTTGAATATTGTGAACTTCTCTATCCGTGGAAAATGAAAAGGATCTGTCTATTGACGGTGTTCCAGCCGATTAATAAAACTTGTCGTATGTTTCTCGTATGCATTTTACAAATGCATGATAGTAGAAAGTAGATACATACTATAGAGATATGTGAAGATGTGAAATACTTCAACACTAGTATATTGAAGGTTACACACAAGTCCAGAAAGAGCTAGAAAACTAGCACAAACAACAAACTCTACTGGAGAGATGAGATGGATGAACACCAGGCATACCTGCCAGAAGCCAGTCTGTGAAATGAAGCCTATCTGCTGCAAGATATAGCAATGAACCGCAGAGAAAGAGCTTGAGATACAAATCAGAATTTATCAAAGTTAAAATTGATGGCACTAAATTGTGGATATTGGAGCAAATAACTGGTGACGAATACTTCGGGAAAGGTCCAATAATTCTGGAAGCGATGGTGAACCGTTGATGAGTACACACGTATTAGGATGTGAGCTATATCACCGTTGACAGAGACTAGAACGAGAAACCCGCAGAGAAAAGGGACACTATTAGAGTGAGGTCAGCCAGAACCTGGCACTATATGCCATACAGACAGTTCTCAGACAACTGAAGACCAAGACATCGCCAGGACCTGATGATATGACCAGCACACACATGCGCAATCTCCCAATATCTACAACATCAGCTGGGCACAATGCCTCCTTCAACATATATCAAGAGAGGCAATCATGATCCGCATGCACAGGCAATGGAAGATTCCAAATAAAGCGAAACTGTTCCGTATCGTTAGCCCCATCGTGTGTGTTGGGAAGACCACAGAGATGCCACTGGAGACACAATAAGCTGGCTTTAGGTAATTTCTATCCACTGATCCATGATTAAGTGAGTTAGCATGTGCCAAGCAGACAATATGTCATTTTTATTGTGCCATGATGTCTCCAAACGTGGAGTACTTTCTCCGACGCATGGTGATCTCGACAGATTAATGGTAACATAGCAACTTGTATCTGTACCTGGATCTTCATCATTAGGTAAGAACCTTGTGTGTTCTCTTCCTTTTTCGCATCGTTTATGGGATTTGCTTTCATGTTAAGAAAGATAAAGAACAGGTAAAGAATATGATAATTTGAATTAGCAGTTATGGCGTTCCAGGTCATAGGAGAAGGTGAAAGAATGGTGTTTCTGTATAGTAGATCATGCTAGGTACATCACGTAAAGCTTTGAAGACATGGTAACGCTAATATTTTACTTATGTAATCTTATATAACGCATTATCCTAATACACCGTGCATGCAGTCTGTGTATTTTCTGATTGTCTGTAAAACACTTAGGGTCCGCCTGCGTGGTCGAGTGGTTAAGGTCGCTGACTTGTATACCACTGTAACCTATCATCACTGATGTTCACGGGTTCGAGCCCCGCTCAGGCCGTGTCTCATTTATATGAAAAAGTTGGCAGTTTCTTACGGAGGTTGGTGCACCCAAGTACTGGTTAACCGCTGGAGCCTGCCCAGGAAAGGTGTTGTTAAGTAAACTGCCCACCGGCGATATAGCCCAAAATGGTGCTGATGCAGGCGTAAAACCCGAAATATAACATATAACATAACTGTAAAACACTTAATATACATACATACACACACTGTTCTACCACTGATATAGACATAGTTATTATAGTGCTTAAATGTATTATTTGATTTCGCTTTACATTTATATTTGTGTTATATATTATAATAAATACGCACGATACACAAATAGTCCGCTATGAATAGTAATGAGAATATATAATAGTTTTGCAACTCACAGGGTTGTGAACGGCGATCACGTGGGCTGAATCGGCCAATCAGAATCACAATAGTTCAAGAAGTTGTAAATATTACAACACAGGGAAATGCACACAAAAATATTTAGCAATGTGAAATGTTGGATAGCGAAGTTCATCATGCATTACTTTCAAACGATGCTATGCGCAAAATGATAATCAAAGCATGGCATGACTGAGAATCCCGTTGGTCTATACTGATATCTACTGAAGTAATTGCTGACAATATTATGCATCGATACATTTCAAATGTGAATATATCATATACTGTACGTTTAGGATAACTTGACAGTGACGTACAAGGGCTATACCTATCAGTACAGGTAATTCAGGTACATTTACAGTTATCGATATTATGATAATGTATTTTTTAATTTTTAATCCGAAACACCGCTTACTTTTAAGCCGATTTACCTGTCTTGTGTTGTGGACATTGCCAACGGGAGTAACTATTGAGTGACGTCAGTGTCAAGTTATCCTAAACGTACTTTTTTTATAATAGCGTTCCCAATTCTATCTATAAATCTGTTTTATATTGTCAAGTTAATGACACAACAAACGGCTTAACAGCGAAACCTCTATGTATGGTGTTATCTCTGCACTCTAATAACAACAAAAGAATGTTATCAATGAGAGATATTATCGCTAGACACCTTACGTTCTCGCGATTTCGTGTAATGCGGTTATAACGTAATTACTTATGAATAGGGGGACATGTACACCTTTCGCACATCATAGAACACTATCTACACCACACAGTGTAGTTCACTTACAAATGTAATATAAGCGTATTTGATGTTTAATTAATTTTATTTCGCATCGATTTGCATATGAAAGACTAGGGTAGAGAACAGTCGATACTGAAGTACCATTGGATCACCAAAACAAGCAGAGCCGTTAGTAATCTATACAAATTTATTTTAGCTCGATTGCGAAACAAGTTCTTACAACTTATATTAATCACTCTCGAGACCTCATTCCTGATGGAATCCATCGCCATGAAGGAGAGAGAAGAGGCAATGTGGAATTTAAATGCCTTGACTAAGGGCACAATCGTAACGGCTCCAGCGGGGCTCGAACTCCGGACCGTTCGCACCTGAAGCGAACGCGCATCCACTGCGCTATCACGACTTCCACCGTTAGTAATCCCAATGCGAAAGGCATTGCAACCCAGAATCACAACACGAGTAAACAAATACATCATTCCATGATATGAAGGCAACGATATTGATCAGAAGTAAACAGTTATTGTTTATAGCAATACAGTAACAGTTACTACTGTGCTTTCACAGTAAAGTAATAACAGTTGTAAACAAACATTCGATACACTATTGCATTATAGGTAAGTCAGGTATAACCTATTAAACAATAAATCACAGTACCTGTAAGCTATCGTATATTGCCTTACCTATACAGTAGTGTAATAATCCAACGGTATTATTACTTTACTTTGAAAGCATATTACTGTCACAGTGGTTTCTGTATAAACAATGAGTATTGTATTCGATTAGTGAACGTTGATGAAATGTAACAAGATGGCGATACAACCAACATGGTTTTCTTTCTAACCATAGAAAGGACAACATAATTGTTCATTGGATTGTACACAATCTTTGTTAAAAAGAATGTATCTCGACACCAATTATACAGAAATAAAACAAATTCAGGGGAAGCTTCATAAAACTAGCATATCTACGATATGCCATACATCAAATATAACGCTATATTTATGCTAATGGATATCTATTTTAAGGAACCAATGATATCGACCGATACAACCGAAATACGTCATGTCTCAGCCATGCCAGTATTACCAAACAATGGTCGTGACAAGAATAAAAGTCCGGCATTGCAACGGTCATATCGGACAGACTGATCTGTAGTCCAGTGGTAAGACGCTGGACTCTTAATCCAGGATCGCAAGTTCGATCCCCCGTCTGATCCTAATGAAATTTAACAGACTTTCAGATGGGACTTTAAACCGAGGTCTTGTGTCGGTGTTTTACACCGTGCACGTACAACAACCAGAGAATACTCTGGAATGGTTCTCTGTCTGCATCATTGCACTATCCTCCAAAAATATAAAATGACTAATCTCTTCAGGAGGCGTCGCTCATATGGGCAACCGGTAGCGACGATAACTAAACGTAAAACACACACAGGTTATCATATCAGGTCATACACGAAGGCCGTATCTACTGTTACCGTAAACATACAGCATGCAGTATATCTGGATATAGATTCGAATATAACTAAATACTTAATCTCTGTACAACGAAAATGATGGACATTGGTCAAGTTGATCATAGATACCACAGAAGAATGCGCAATAACAACGTATTGACGTCATTGCTAGACGATCGATTTCCAGTACTAGTGTGATAGGTAATGGAAACTTGAAAGGGAACAATTGATTTTGCATTAATTAATTAATACGGGTTTAGGAATATAATTAAATGATATAAAACATTTTAGAACATTGATAATCTTTTCGAACAAGCATATGATTGTACGGGTATACTAGACTTAATTAGTTTAAACATATTTTATTCAGTTCATAACATTGTTAAACACATACATTCAAATACACCAGACAAAAGAAAATGGATTGGAAAACAAGCAAAAAAATGCTTATATGAATTCCTTTCCATGGTGGAGTTTGCACACTATGTATTTACGCAGTGCGGTAAGTAGACATGGCGAGAGCAGTTGTGTTCGTTGTAAATTAATAAATTTGTTGCTACGTTACCAGCTTGAAAATATAATAATATTCATGTTGTTTAATAGTTCGAACCTGTTATGCAAACTAAAGGAAGTACATTGATTTGCGTTCTTACGATATTTTATTGAACTGGTAGATATAGGTTATAGTTACAAGACTTAATTGGTAAAATAACTTACACTACTTGTATTTTTTTCTGGACGAATGGGAATTTATGTGATAAGAATTACTGCTATGTATTCGTATTATAGGTATTAAAAGTGTCCAATTGTTTTCAAGGAACTAGTTCTAAGCTTTCAGTGGTGTGCACATAGAAATACAGGCTTCAGCTGGAATCCAGAAATGGCCAGGTCAATCTATTTACGTAGTTGAAATTCGGGCAGCGATAGTTGGTTCCCATATGCTTCGCGGATGTTCCAGCAGGGATGTGGTATATAATATTATGGTGGACAGGGTTTCATGTTATTGTCAAACTGTTTGCATTTAATTACTAAATTATGCACTTTATAATTTATATACATTCACGCAATACACTAACCGAGTGTGCATTATGCAAAGAGAAATTTCAATTGTCCTTCTATTACATATTTATATTTATATGTAATAGTTTTTCTTGTTATCTAAGCATGATGTAAATACACATGAATGGACTGATGTAATCAACATTTATTTATTTCGTTTTCTGTTTCTTCATAGTTTACCTACAATACCAGATATGTAGTCCAGTGGTAACACGCTGGACTGATAATCCAGGGATCGCAGGTTCGATCCCCAGCCTGACCCTAATAAAATTAACTGTCATTCAGGTGATACTTTAAACCGAGGTCTCGCGTCGGTGATGTACACCTTGCACATAAAAGAACCAGAGGAGATTCTGGAATGGATCTCTGTCTGTATCATTGCACTATCCTCCAACAATATAAAATGACTAATCTCTTCAGGAGGCGTCGCTCATATGGGCAACCGGAAGCGACGATACATACACGCAAAACACACACAGTTTTTCACGGTGCTGGAACTTATACGTATGCATGTTATTTCGAACAGACATGATTCCCAAGTTTTCTTTCGATTTATGTATATTAGTATTATTGGTTGTATACTACAGGACTATTAGAGTATATCCAAATGTCGCTTAGTTTGCTTGAGAAACCAGTTATTACATCTTATTAGTTTAATCAGCATCGAGATCACATTCATGATGGAATACATGGTAATGGAGGAGAGAGATGAGACAATGTGAAGTGATGGGTATTTCCTAACTTGATGATGATATATTTCAAATAAGTCAAACCTGTGTCAACGGTCATCACTATGATGCCGTACAGCTGTATTAAGCAACCAACTTCCAGGTTTGCTAACTGGCATTATATTACATATTTAGCCTGTATTATGCAGGCACTTGTGCTAGGCAGCCTCTCTGTGTACCTAGCTTCACTTGTAGCTATAACACATTTATCTCTGCAACCTGCCTAGTTGGACATTTTGTTCAATCCCTGCAAAGCCTATATACAAGCATATATTTATTGTATGTCTAGAAAACATACCACAGTGTGAACTGCAACGTTGGCGTTATGCTTACCTATTTAAAACACAGTTTCAGTCTGACAGAGCAAATACACGCAGGATATGATAGATAAAGATAAGTTCGGATATATTTATTTCTCCAAAAGTTCACCCTACATGATAAAGTATTTCACAATATATAAAACACGCCACTAATGGCGATTAGTAATGCTATTTGAACGACAGACGATACTACTTTAAGCTAATACTATGAACAATATTACTGAATCAAATAATAACAATTATCATTAAAACAGTATAATTCAAAGACATGAAGCATATACACAAACACAACAACTTTATTAACAGTTGGTGACTGGTGTACTGTGAACATTACAATACCTGGCATTACTCTAGAGCACACTTATAGCGAACATTACGGCATGGGTATGATTTGAGCACACGTCTAGCGTACAATACGGTACGGGCACAATGCTTGCGCACATTTATAGCGAACATTACGGCATGGGTATGGTTTGAGCACACGTCTAGCGTACAATACGGTATGGGCACAATGCGTGCGCACATTTATAGCGTACATTACGGTATGCACCACTGTTTAAGCACTTTTATAATGGATACTATGGTACTGACACTGTTTGAACATGCACTATTTGCACACATTTACATTAATTATTCTTTTAAATGACACAAAGAAACATAGCAGACTTTGCATTTAAAAATGTTTTTAGTCCAGATTTACTACCGTGTGCCGGAACAGGTAAATAGATCTTCCTTGGAACAGCGTAATCTGTACGACACGCCTTTTCTCACGGCGAGCGCCGCCTAACACTGCGAATGCGCATGCCCGTAACTTGGAGTGCACTGTGGACATCGAAGCGTATTCTTCATTAGATTATAGATACAGAAATCAGGAGAGTGAAGTCATTGTGATTGAAATATGTCCCGCTTGGAACGTCACACCGTCTATGTTGACGTCAGACAAACGTGCATGCAAAACGCTTCCCTTTGAACTATTTATTTATACGATTTTGTTCAAGAATACTTCATCACAAAGTACGAACATCAATTATTCTTCTAGTACCTGTGTAACGATTTATAAATAGTCCCTTGACTATGGACTGCATATATAAAATTGGTTGTTATGGTAATACACACATCTTTCATTAGTATGAATCCTTCATATTTACGACATTACGGACATTTCAACAAAATGTGATATGGCACACAACTACTAGGCTAGCCTGGGAGCATGCGTCGATATATTTTGCCTGGTCAGTCAAATAAATATATTTTAACACCGAGACTATTAATTGGGCCGTATTGTGCTTCTGATCATATCAACATGTCATTTTGCCAGAAGTTAAATAGTGAAAAATCGACAGACTGGAACCCAGGCTACTACTAGGCTACTATGCAACCTTTATAATGATACCCATAACTTTACTTATTTTATATGTGGTGTGTTTTTACAAGCAATTACCTCGACATTATTTTACCGCATTTGACCCATTGACCATTTTATTGTACATGTATGTGTTTTACGTTTATTTATCGTCGCTACCGGTTGCCCATATGAGCGACGCCTCCTGAAGAGATTAGTCAATTTAGATTTTTGGAGGAAAGTGTAATGATACACAGACAGATAGACCCATTCCAGAGTCTCCTCTGGTTCTTTTACGTGCACGATGTAAAGCACCGACACGAGACCTCGGTTTAACGTCCCATCTGAAAGACTGCTGCTTTTATTAGGATCAGACGGGGATCGAACCTGCGATCCATGGATTACCAGTCCAGCGTGTTACCACTGGACTACAGATCCGTCTGTTCCCCCATTTGATCAGGCACAATCTCATACTTATAATAACTGAATGGCGCATGATTAATTTTGCCTCACGTATCTGTCGCTTACGAAGCAATGTCTACTCCACTTGTCCAGATGCATACTGTGTTCATGTATTACAACAACGTATTATTTCTTATTTTAATTACGTCGAGAACATGACTGGTACGACTTATGTTCCAGGTTCGACCCCCCGTCTGACCCTAATAAAATTAACAGTCTTTCAGATGGGACATTAAACCGAGGTCTCGTGTCGGTGCTGTACACCGTGCACGTAAACGAACCAGAGGAGACTCTGGAATGGGTCTATGTCTGTATCATGCACTATCCTCCATAAATCTAAAATAACTAATCTCTTCAGGGGCGTCGCTCATATGGGCAACCGGTAGCGACGATAAATAAACGTAAATCAAACAACGTTCCAGAAACAAGGACACGCATGTACATATACATGTTCTATGCTCGAAGAGTCGATAATAACTTACGATCGATCATTTATTTTAATACGAATTTTCACTAAACTACATTGTGTATGCTCCTTTACTGACACAATGATTAATTTATAAACAAATTCATAAGAATCGTTTCCTAGATTATAAAGGAGTAGTATGCATAGAGAATGTTACAAGTGGTAAAATGTCATATTTCAGATGTTAACGGATCATTCATTAGCTTATCATAATCTACTGCAATAATCGGCACTATCAACGTGTGTTCAAAACGTGGTCAAATATACAACAGCAAATCGCGCACACGTGTACAGTTGGCACAGTTTGATTACAAAGTAGATTCTCAAATGTGAAAACATATTCAATAAGAAATACTAACGAATGCATACTGTGAAGTTCAATGCAAATATCTCTTATATTTCGTCACTAATTTAGTCGTTGTTGAAGTAGACCAAAGCTGCAATTTGTAACTCCAAAACGATAATTACAAAGAAATCGATTCTTGCGTTACAGTTATAAAGCATTATACAGTATGGTGTACGGAATAATCCAACAGTACCAGGCGTGTGTTGCACCTACAATTATATATATGGGCTTAACTTCATGCTTAGGAGCTGAAGCACATGTCACAGTTTGAATTGTATGGATGCTTTCACAAATGTGTGAATATGTATGTTCCTAAAATAATAGGTATATACGTGTGCGAGCATAGCTCTGGTACTTTTGGATCTATTCGTGTTCCATAATATACTGAGGCTGAATGGTTACACGCTGAAAACTCAAACTGGGGAAACACAATGACAACATTGGTGGAGGGGTATATCCAAGGCAGGACAAATTGCTTAGGCTGGGGAGCGGTAAGATTACCCAACATGTAAGCGTTAACGTTAACGCTGGGGCTACCATTTATTGCTTTAGCATACGTCCCTGAATCTGAAAATTGTAATCATTCATAGAATTATCATAAATTTGTTAACATATTTAATTAACTAGGTTTTGTTCTTTTGTTCTTTGGTTCTCTTTTGAATGCACATTACTGTTTTATTTTAAACAGCATTCTGCGAGTATTGTCTACAATACACTGTCCCTTATAGCTTACCAAACCTTCTTAAGATATTATATAAACTAGTCATTACTATTCATTGGTTATCAAATCACAATGTGACTGCAATAGTTCTGTGAACGAACGTTGTATAATAAAGCTTAATGTGATGTTTTATCGAAATATGTTATGGGGTTAGGAGGGGATGTTTTATCGAAATATGTTATGGGGTTAGGAGGGGATGCTTTATCGAAATATGGTATGGGGTTAGGAGGGGATGTGTTATCGAAATATGTTATGGGGTTAGGAGGGGGTGTGTTATCGAAATATGTTATGGGTTAGGAGGGGATGTTTTTATCGAACTATGTTATGGTGTTAGGAGGGGATGTTTTTATCGAACTATGTTATGGGGTTAGGAGGGGATGTGTTATCGAAATAGTTATGGGGTTAGGAGGGGAGTGTTATCGAAATATGGTATGGGGTTAGGAGGGGATGTTTTTATCGAAATATGGTATGGGGTTAGGAGGGGATGTGTTATCGAAATATGTTATGGGGTTAGGAGGGGATGTGTTATCGAAATATGGTATGGGGTTAGGAGGGGATGTTTTTATCGAAATATGGTATGGGGTTAGGAGGGGATGTGTTATCGAAATATGGTATGGGGTTAGGAGGGGATGTTTTATTGAAATATGGTATGGAGTTAGGAAGGTATGTGTTTATCGAATTATGCTATGGTGTTAGGAGGGGATGTTTTATCGAAATATGTTATGGGGTTAGAAGGGGAAGTGTTATTGAAATATGGTATGGAGTTAGGAAGGGATGTTTTTATCGAAAAATGGTATGGGGTAAGGAGGGGATATGTTATCGAAATATGTTATGGGGTTAGGAGTGGAAGTGTTATCGAAATATGGTATGGGGTTAGGAGGGGAAGTGTTATCGAAATATGTTATGGGGTTAGGAGGGAGCGTGTTATCGAAATACACAGTGGGGTTAGGAGAGAAAGTGTTATCGAACTATGTTATGGGGTTAGAAGGGGGTGTTTTATCGACATATGTTTTGGGGTTAGTAGGGAAAGAGTTATCGAAATACGCTGTGGGGATAGAGGTAGTGCAGACAAGTTTGTGTCTGTTAAATATATATACATCAATGGGTCATACACATCGAACAATAATACGTGCACGTCTATTTCATTCTACAGCTGGGTGTGCATCTTTATCGAAATACCATATTCATTGGACACCAGGTCGGTGTATACTGGCATTGTCTGAAAAGGTATTTAAATATGTATACATGTTGGCGTCCACAGAAACTTGTCAATGATTGCAGCGATTTCCTATGACGTAATTAAACAGAAATAATGTTGCCGTCACCAGAGACGTCAACAGAACATGGTCAAGAATTACAGCGATTTCCTATGACGTAATTAAACGGAAATAATGTTGACGTCACCAGAGAAGTCAACAGAACATGGTCAAGAATTACAGCGATTTCCTATGACGTATTTAAACGGAAATAATGTTGGCGTCCACATAACGTGGTCATTGATTGTAACGATTGTCTATGACGTAATATGAAATAAGCGTCGTATCTATCAAAGCCAATAAAGGGTTGAAGTCATAGCTGTAATATGAGTACATACCCAAGAGGGGATTGACATCTAAGGGATATACAATGATGACAACGAGTATGCTTTTCTTGTAGACGTTAACATTATATACAGAACACTTATTATCATCGACAACTAAAGCGCTTGATCAATTGTATTATTGTATAGAGGGTCTGTAACTTGCGATCAATCCGGTGTCGTGAACAAGTCCATAACGGTGACATCGTGTAATTTATCAACTGTATTAATTGATCAGTCCATGGACGTTTTAGCGAGTATTGTAACTTTGGACAATTGATTTATTAGTGTTTTGTTCGTTTTGTGCCTACATATGTCTGGTACAATTTATCTATAGTCGGTTCCGGTATTAAAACGGTCGATAGCACAATTAACCGTAACGTTTCTTTACCGGTCGTATACCGTTAATAATATCAATATTAATGAGGCATGCTGGGTAAAATAAAGGCTATAAATAGTTCAAATTTATTGTAGCAGACGATAATTCATTAATGCGTGTTTCTTATTTGTAGCTGAAAACCCTGCAAATATGCTATGAAATTATATTATAAATGTGTCGTTATTTTCACCACTAGCGTGTAAGGAGTTAATGAGGAATTATAGTGTGGTTCTTTGTAAGGAACCCTTCGTCGCATACCACTGTTGGAGGTAGGAGCACATGTAATGAGTGTGTGTGTTTTACGTTTATTTATCGTCGCTACCGGTTGCCCATATGAGCGACACTTCCTGAAGAGATTAATCATTTTAGATTTTGGAGGATAGTGCAATGATACACAGACAGGGACCCATTCCAGAGTATCCTCTGGTTGTACGTGCACGGTGTAAAACACCGACACGAGACCTCGGTCTAACGTCCCATCTGAAAGACTGTTAATTTTATTAGGGTCAGACGGGGGATCGAACCTGCAATCCCTGGATTACCAGTCCAGCGTGTTACCACTGGACTACATATCCGTCTGTACATGTAGTGAAACAATGCAAACACTCTTTATGACAACGAAGACAAACTCTTCATTATAGATAATGGAACCATGAAGAAATGTAAGCTTATTGTCTGGAAAGTTTAGAAGCTACCATTGATATAAGATTAGTGTTGTACTAACTGTCTAAGAATGTATTAGTTTACATGAGTGATTATCGCGGATTTGTTGTTTTCGTCATACTAAAGTACGGTGTGAGGAACGAGGGAACCATAGAAACGGGCCGCTTTATCAGCAATCTTACATATATGTGAGCATATGTTGAATACTAGATTATATTCAAAGTAAGACGTACGATGTTAAGTTGCATCCAAGGTGATCATATAAACTCATCGATAATATACACTAAGCCATCGCACATTTGTTAATGTTATTGGAAGGTTGTAATACTATAAAGTCTTAATCGAAATTTGATGAGCGGTTTCGCTCTTCCAGATGGTTCGCTGGCGGCGAGGGTATTTAAGCTAACTGTTCAGCATTGGTCGGTTTAAGAAATGAACCACCCATAAGGAAAGTGTGACACAGACATACAGACAAACTGACACATTGTCAGACAGATGAAGGGGAGTGAAGAGTTAACTCCTGTTTCAATAAGAGAGGATAAGGAAAACGGGTTTTACAAAAGAAATGTGCATTTTGTCACATTACAAACGTTCACGAGTACATGTTATTCTTTAAATTCTGCATAACTAACACACAACAACAGCAAAATGTTCAGATGAATAGCTGTGTTTTGTTGCTTGACCATGTGTATATAAAAGTATATACCATTAATGCAATAGTATTAGTACTGGTTTAGTTTCATTGTTTTTATATAGTGTGGCTTAATGGCGCACCAACATATTTCGTCATATGGTGACTATCTAGTTAGTATTGGACAAGGATGACATCGGGTGCTCTTCCGAGCAATATCCCGGGAACGGACTGGCACCGGCGTACAATAACCGACGTTCCTTCCCCAAGCAAGCTTGATAGCTTCACCGCCAGGTGAAAGAAGTCGAACCAACAGGGGTGAGGGGCAGTGATTTGTTGACAACGACCTCGACCACTCGTCCACGAAATGCCCCTCATGAGTATTAATTTCATTATTATTGTTAATATTATAATTATTAATATTGTTGACAGTGATCTGTGAACTAAATAGTTACTCAGATCAGATTTTAATCGTGTTGCCTTATGATGACTTATTACATAATCGCAACCAATCGTGTGCCACACCATGATTATTTATCGTCGCTTCCCGTTGCCCTTATGAGCGACGCCTCCTGCAGAGATTAGTCATGTTAGATTGTTTTGGAGGATAGTGCAATGATACAGACAGAGACACATTTCAGAGTATCCTCTGATTCTTTTACGTGCACGGTGTAATGCACAGTTCTAATTTGTGTGAAAGACTGTTAATTTTATTAGGGTCAGACGGAGGATCGAGCCTGGGATCCCTGGATTACCAGTCCAGCGTGTTACCACTGGATTATACATCCGTCTGTATCTGATTTATTCAGTGGATAATGGGTTTATATACATGGCATGCATTCGTGAGCAATAAGTCGTCAGTCATTGACCAGTAAAAGTGTGTATTATTCTAGTAACAGGCACACTAAGATGGGTTAGTTTATACTAATTTATACACATTTATTTTAGCTCGATTGCGAAACAAGTTCTTACAACTTATATAATAATCATTCTCGAGACCTCATTCCTGATGGAATCCATCGCCACGAGGGAGAGAGAAATTTCAATGTTGAACGTTGTTAAATGCAAATGTATGTTCGTGGTTTTATATGTTTATAAATAAATAAGCAAGTTCCAACAACTTGTATTAATCACTCTCGTTGGCTCGGATGAAAGCGTATGTGTGGTCATTCATGTGGGAGGAAACCGGAGTACCCGGAGAAAACCCACCTGTCCGATCTGGCGACCATCGTACCATCTTACATACTTCCCTGTCCGAGGATCGAACCCGGGTCGCATTGGTGAGAAGCGAGCGCGCTAACCACTGCGCTAATCGGACAGCCACATATATGTTTGCCCAAAGGACACCACCATCATGGTCTTGCGGGGGCTCGAACACGCAACACATCGGTTATGAGGCGAACATCGTATCCATTACACATCGTGTATTCCAACTTCATTGATATATGGAAAATGACTAAGGTTGTATGAAACATATCCGGAAATAATGATGTATTATACGTCAAACACACGTTAACGTTACGCATTATAGGAATTAGCATAGATAATACGGAAGAAACGTTTACACAAATGCAGGAATCGCAGATACGTTATAATAGGAATTGTCATCTGCACGACAGTATGGCAGTATCTATTATACACGTACAGGAATCGCAGAGATGTAACAAAACCAAATATTCAGGTAACATTAGCAGCCCGTTTTTCAAAACGAAGGCAGCGGTCTCATGTTTAATTGACCTGGTTTCCTGTGGACAATGTCGAACACCTTTACGCATCTCAACATGTTTCATGTATAATTGACCTGGTTTCCTGTGGACAATGTCGACTACCTTTACACATCTCGACAGGTTTCATGTATAGTTGACCTTATTTCCTGTGGACAATATGGAATATCGTTACACATCTCAACATGTTTCATGTATAATTGACCTGGTTTCCTGTGGACAATGTCGAATACCTTTACACATCTCGACAGGTTTCATGTATAGTTGACCTTATTTCCTGTGGACAATATGGAATACCGTTACACATCTCAACATGTTTCATGTATAATTGACCTGGTTTCCTGTGGACAATATGGAACACGTTTACACATCTCGACAGGATTCATGTCTAATTGACCTGGTTTCCTGTGGACAATGTCGGACACCTTTACGCATCTCGAAAGGTTTCATGTCTATTTGACCTGGTTTCCTGTGGACTATGTCGAACACCTTTACCCATCTCAACAGAGCTGAAGGAGTTAATGTCGTCTGCTTCTGTCATTTTATGAGGAGAACCAGGTTGATTTATCATTACGCAAGAGAACATGACATAATCGATATGACACTGAGAGTGTCTTATGTTCACTCCGTAATATAAATCACAGCAATAGCACATAGTGTTTCTTCGCCATTACATCTAGCCGGGTCTTAGTTGGTAATTAGTTGCATAGTATAACACGAGGAGTGTTGTTGCATGCAGTTACCATAACATGAGTATTTTTTTTGTTGCATAGCATAATATGAGCTATTCGTTAGACATGAGGGGTAATTATTGAATATGAAATATGTTCTTTGCATAGCCTAACGTCGTGATGTCTATTCGCTACATAGCCTAGCATGGGAGTTATACATTGCATCGCCTGACGTGAGGTCTATTCGCTACATAGCCTAGCATGGGAGTTATTCTTTGCATAGCCTGGCGTGATATCTATGCATAGCTACATAGCCTAGCATGGGAGTTATTCTTTGCATAGCCTGGCGTGATATTTATGCATAGCTACATAGCCTAGCTTGGGAGTTATTCATTGCATAGCCTGACGTGAGGTCTATCCGCTACATAGCCTAGCATGGCAGTTATACATTGCATAGCCTGGCGTGAGGTCTATTCCCTACATAGCCTAGTATGGGAGTTATTCATTGCATAGCCTGACGTGTGGTATATCCGCTACATAGCCTAGCATGGGAGTTATTCATTGCATAGCCTGACGTGAGGTATATCCGCTACATAGCCTAGCATGGGAGTTATTCATTGCATAGCCTGACGTGAGGTATAATCGCTACATAGCATAGCATGGGAGTTATTCATTGCATAGCCTGACGTGAGGTCTAATCGCTACATAGCATAGCATGGGAGTTAATCATTGCATAGCCTGACGTGAGGTCTATTCGTTACATAGCCTAGCATGGGATTTATACTTTGCATAGCCTGACGTGAGGTCTATTCGTTACATAGCCTAGCATGGGAGTTATTCATTGCATAGCCTGACGTGAGGTCTATTCGCTGCGCAGCCTAGCATGGGAGTTATTCATTGCATAGCCTGACGTGAGGTATATCCGCTACATAGCCTAGCATGGCAGTTATACATTGCATAGCCTGGCGTGAGGTCTATTCCCTACATAGCCTAGTATGGGAGTTATTCATTGCATAGCCTGACGTGTGGTATATCCGCTACATAGCCTAGCATGGGAGTTATTCATTGCATAGCCTGACGTGAGGTATATCCGCTACATAGCCTAGCATGGGAGTTATTCATTGCATAGCCTGACGTGAGGTATAATCGCTACATAGCATAGCATGGGAGTTATTCATTGCATAGCCTGACGTGAGGTCTAATCGCTACATAGCATAGCATGGGAGTTATTCATTGCATAGCCTGACGTGAGGTCTAATCGCTACATAGCATAGCATGTGAGTTAATCATTGCATAGCCTGACGTGAGGTCTATTCGTTACACAGTCTAGCATGGGATTTATACTTTGCATAGTCTGACGTGAGGTCTATTCGCTACATAGCCTAGCATGGGAGTTATTCTTTGCATAGCCTGGCGTGATATCTATGCATAGCTACATAGCCTAGCATGGGAGTTATTCTTTGCATAGCCTGGCGTGATATTTATGCATAGCTACATAGCCTAGCATGGGAGTTATTCATTGCATAGCCTGACGTGAGGTCTATCCGCTACATAGCCTAGCATGGCAGTTATACATTGCATAGCCTGGCGTGAGGTCTATTCCCTACATAGCCTAGTATGGGAGTTATTCTTTGCATAGCCTGGCGTGATATCTTTGCATAGCTACATAGCCTAGCATGGGAGTTATTTATTGCATAGCCTGACGTGAGGTCTATCCGCTACATAGCCTAGCATGGCAGTTATACATTGCATAGCCTGGCGTGAGGTCTATTCCCTACATAGCCTAGTATGGGAGTTATTCATTGCATAGCCTGGCGTGAGGTCTATTCCCTACATAGCCTAGTATGGGAGTTATTCATTGCATAGCCTGACGTGAGGTATATCCGCTACATAGCCTAGCATGGGAGTTATTCATTGCATAGCCTGACGTGAGGTATAATCGCTACATAGCATAGCATGGGAGTTATTCATTGCATAGCCTGACGTGAGGTCTAATCGCTACATAGCATAGCATGGGAGTTAATCATTGCATAGCCTGACGTGAGGTCTATTCGTTACATAGCCTAGCATGGGATTTATACTTTGCATAGCCTGACGTGAGGTCTATTCGTTACATAGCCTAGCATGGGAGTTATTCATTGCATAGCCTGACGTGAGGTCTATTCGCTGCGCAGCCTAGCATGGGAGTTATTCATTGCATAGCCTGACGTGAGGTCTATCCGCTACATAGCCTAGCATGGCAGTTATACATTGCATAGCCTGGCGTGAGGTCTATTCCCTACATAGCCTAGTATGGGAGTTATTCATTGCATAGCCTGACGTGTGGTATATCCGCTACATAGCCTAGCATGGGAGTTATTCATTGCATAGCCTGACGTGAGGTATATCCGCTACATAGCCTAGCATGGGAGTTATTCATTGCATAGCCTGACGTGAGGTATAATCGCTACATAGCATAGCATGGGAGTTATTCATTGCATAGCCTGACGTGAGGTCTAATCACTACATAGCATAGCATGGGAGTTATTCATTGCATAGCCTGACGTGAGGTCTAATCGCTACATAGCATAGCATGTGAGTTAATCATTGCATAGCCTGACGTGAGGTCTATTCGTTACACAGCCTAGCATGGGATTTATACTTTGCATAGTCTGACGTGAGGTCTATTCGCTACATAGCCTAGCATGGGAGTTATTCATTGCATAGCCTGACGTGAGGTCTATTCGCTGCACAGCCTAGCATGGGAGTTATTCATTGCATAGCCTGACGTGAGGTATATTCACTACATAGCATAGCATGGGAGTTATTCATTGCATTGCCTAGCGTGAGGTCTATTCGCTACATAGCCTAGTAAGGGAGTTATTCTTTGCATATCCTGGCGTGAGGTATATTCGCTACATAGCATAGCATGGGAGTTATTCATTGCATAGCCTGACGTGAGGTATATTCACTACATAGCATAGCATGGGAGTTATTCATTGCATTGCCTAGCGTGAGGTCTATTCGCTACATAGCCTAGTAAGGGAGTTATTCTTTGCATATCCTGGCGTGAGGTATATTCGCTACATAGCATAGCATGGGAGTTATTCATTGCATAGCCTGACGTGAGGTCTAATCGCTACATAGCATAGCATGTGAGTTAATCATTGCATAGCCTGACGTGAGGTCTATTCGTTACATAGCCTAGCATGGGATTTATACTTTGCATAGTCTGACGTGAGGTCTATTCGCTACATAGCCTAGCATGGGAGTTATTCATTGCATAGCCTGACGTGAGATCTATTCGCTGCACAGCCTAGCATGGGAGTTATTCATTGCATAGCCTGACGTGAGGTATATTCACTACATAGCATAGCATGGGAGTTATTCATTGCATTGCCTAGCGTGAGGTCTATTCGCTACATAGCATAGTAAGGGAGTTATTCTTTGCATATCCTGGCGTGAGGTATATTCGCTACATAGCCTAGCATGGGAGTTATTCATTGCATAGCCTGACGTGAGGTTTATTCGTTACATAGCATAGCATGTGCGTTATTAATTGCATAGCCTGACGTGAGGTATATTCGCTACATAGCATAGCATGTGCGTTATTAATTGCATAGCCTGACGTGAGGTCTATTCGTTACATAGCATAGCATGGGAGTTATTAATTGCATAGCCTGACGTGAGGTCTATCCGCTACATAGCCTAGCATGGGCGTTATTCATTGCATAGCCTGACGTGAGGTCTATTCGTTACATAGTATTATATGGGGGCTATTCGTTGCATATCATGGTATGATTGTTATTCCTTGCATAACATGAAACGAACGTTATTACATTTTAAACTTTATTTATTGTACAACGATTGCAAAGCAAGTTCTAACAACTTATATTAATCACTCTCGTTGGCGCGGATGAAAGCGCATAGGTGGTGATTCGTGTGGGATCCTGTACCCGGAGAAAACCCACCTGTCCAATCTGGCGTCCACCGTACCATCTCACATACTTCCCGGTCCGATGATCGAACCCGGGTTGCATTGGTGAGAAGCGAGCGCGATCTTTGCATATCATTATATGAGTGTTATTCCTTGCATATTATAACATTGGTACTCGTTGTTGTGTAATGTCACTTTGAACTAGTAGCGTATAATGGTGCGATTTGTTTTTGTTACGCTATATTTAACATGGGTTCCAGTCTGTCGATTTTTCACTTTTTAACTTCTGTCAAAATGGTTGATATTATCAGAAACGCAACACGGCCCAATTAATGGTCTCGGTGTTAAATATATATTTATTTGACGGACAAGGCAAAATATGCCAACGCCTGTTCCCAGGCTACGTTATATTATATTTGCTTCTAATACGATAATATCCTATATCGTATGAAAGCTGAATCTTTTTAACAGAGAGTCAATGCTTAAGGACAGCGCCGCGCCAGGCAATGATTGGGCATACTGTCAAGGTGAAACACGGCCACTGAACGGGCATCGTGAGACGTTGGAATGGTGTCCTTGACAACGACATTGACATACTTCTGATTCTAAATTCTATGATGACAGTTATTTTTTTGTCCAATTTTAGTCACCACCAATACGGAGTAAGGCGTACCACTGAACTCTAACATGCAGTTGGTGCCAAGTTAAGCTTTGTTGGATAAGAATAATACATTGTATATCGCCTAACCTGATTTCAGTTTCCACATATTAATATTTCGTCTTGGGCGATAGTTCGATCGTTCATATTGTACGATAGTCATGTCGTGTAGTGATAGCATCACATTGTGTCGGTCGTCTGGACGTATTGTCTGGTGGGTCCCTTATCCTAGAATCCGAATATTCGCCATTCGTTTGATAATATATCTAACACATTTATTGGCATTCTTGATAATTTTGCTATTTCCGTTTCTTTGATGCCGAGTTGGTATTTGACAATGATTACGTGTTTGCATCTGCTAATCACACGTTATGCGATGCAGTGAACCTTAGTGATGTTGCTGATGAGGACACAACAGAATATAAAAGATAGATCTTCCAATTTGCATTCAAAGAAAACGTAACTTTATTTTTATGCCAACTTAGTGTACATCTGAACAATTTCGGTTTAAAAATAAAGTTACGTTTTCTTTGAATGCAAATTGGAAGATCTATTTTTTATATTCTGTTGTGGAAAATTGTGAAAATTGTAAACTTTGTGTATTGGTGTCTCTGTTTGTTAAATAGCAAAACTAGAGGCTTCTGGTTCCCTCCCTCTCGCCCACAGTCATGTATCATGTGATGCTTGTTATTATTGCTGTATATGTAGTTTTCGCATGTTTCAATTTAGATTCTATTGTATATTACTTTGTCAGATTCAATTACCAGATATTTCCATTGCAAAAAGTTCAGCGACACATATACAAACAGTAGTTAGAATTAATGAGTTGGCCACCTCTGACATAAACATAGTGGAGTCGATAAGGACCGATATCTCGATGAGGAAATACAATCCATGTGTTGAGTCTTCTGCTTGTATTATACCAAGTGTGCGGTTATTGTGCTGATTAATGTAATATGTGCTATAGTATATGATATTATGTAATATGTGCTATAGTATATGATATTATGTAATATGTGCTATAGTATATGATATTATGTAATATGTGCTATAGTATATGATATTATGTAATATGTGCTATAGTATATGATATTATGTAATATGTGCTATAGTATATGATATTATGTAATATGTGCTATAGTATATGATATTATGTAATATGTGCTATAGTATATGATATTATGTAATATGTGCTATAGTATATGATATTATGTAATATGTGCTATAGTATATGATATGTAATATGTGCTATAGTATATGATATTATGTAATATGTGCTATAGTATATGATATTATGTAATATGTGCTATAGTATATGATATATGTAATATGTGCTATAATGATATTATGTAATATGTGCTTGTAATATGTGCTTAGTATATGATATGTAATATGTGCTATAGTATATGATATTATGTAATATGTGCTATAGTATATGATATTATGTAATATGTGCTATAGTATATGATATTATGTAATATGTGCTATAGTATATGATATTATGTAATATGTGCTATAGTATATGATATTATGTAATATGTGCTATAGTATATGATATTATGTAATATGTGCTATAGTATATGATATGTAATATGTGCTATAGTATATGATATTATGTAATATGTGCTATAGTATATGATATTATGTAATATGTGCTATAGTATATGATATGTAATATGTGCTATAGTATATGATATTATGTAATATGTGCTATAGTATATGATATTATGTAATATGTGCTATAGTATATGATATGTAATATGTGCTATAGTATATGATATTATGTAATATGTGCTATAGTATATGATATGTAATATGTGCTATAGTATATGATATGTAATATGTGCTATAGTATATGATATGTAATATGTGCTATAGTATATGATATGTAATATGTGCTATAGTATATGATATTATGTAATATGTGCTATAGTATATGATATTATGTAATATGTGCTATAGTATATGATATTATGTAATATGTGCTATAGTATATGATATTATGTAATATGTGCTATAGTATATGATATTATGTAATATGTGCTATAGTATATGATGCGTTTGCAGTTCATTATGTGTATGAACCTAAGTTGTTGAAAGTTTGAAACATTTGGAATCGATGCTATATTATTTATGTAGGACCTTCGTCGTGTACGGACATATTTCCGGGTGCACATGTGGCGTTATCGTTGGGGTGACAAACGCCATGAAGATGTGACGCCTCAATTAGACTTGCGCTATGCTGCCTACAGATATACGTGTGTCAACGCGTTATTAATTGTATGATTTGTAATTTAATTATGCTGTCTTTTAGCAGGTGTCATCACAACATTGCATAAGCTAATGGCGTACTAAGCACGATTTGATTAAAGTTTACAGACAGCTCGGACAGAACATTAACAAGTTGAAATACCAGTTTGCACCGAGATCACTGTACACCGTGGCAGGGTGGTACGCGTCGAATCAACTGTTTGCGTTGACAGAACTGAACGTGGTGACAGGATGGAGCTAAATACATGTACGTGTTGTAATGCTGTGGATAAGAACAGATGTAGAGATTTAGGATATTACGTACAGACATATATACATATATATGCAAGCATTCAGAATATGTCATTTTGTGAAAAACAAATCTCATTTTACCCCCATCAATTATTGTTTGTTACTCTGACCTTTTGTTGTTGTTTTTTTAAACTGTATTAACAACTTAATATATTAATCATTCTCGTTGGCGCAGATGAAAGCGTAAATGTGGTAATTCGTTTGGGAGGAAACGGGAGTACCCGGAGAAAACCCACATGTCCGATCTGGCGACCATCGTACCATCTCAAATACTTCCCGGTCCGAGGATCGAAACCAGGTTGCATTGGTGAGAAGCGAGTGCGCTAAACTCTAAACGTTAGAGGCTTTTAGTACAATATACGTCTTGGATAACCATTAAAAGAATACGTAGACAGCTCAGATGTGCCAGACAGAATGACATAAATAACAGCTTTGTCTTAATGTTCACAATGTGACGTATTTCAAACATTTTGACGTGTATTGTGACTGTTATGACTTGTCTGAGAATCACAGTCAGCATGCCAGGTACAAGAACTAGTGATTAATAATTAATGATCGAAACCCTTCACATGTCTCATTTTGCAATTGTCTTGCAGTTCAACAAGGTGAACTCCTAGACTCTAATTGCATTAACATTCTGGAACCATTCATTTCAGATACGTTAATGCTGTTGTACAATTCCGATTAATCGAACACAGCACGACCATTAATAATTGCGCACGAAAATCATTTGCAGTTATGTTGTTCTCGCGTAAAATTGACAAGAATGTTACATTAAAATAATGAGTATATAATCATAGTATTACATTAGTTCCATTCAATAATGCAATTCAGTATTTCCAAAAGACGAATATGCTATCGCAAATCACATTAAAAGCAATTCGCACCGTGAAATGCAGCACAGTAAATATTTAAAAAGGATAATCCACAATTTATATTGATTCCCTTTTCATTAGAACAGTACGTGACTGCCAAAATTAACGTTACGAGAATGGAAGTATCTTGTAATTGATAAAGCTGTTGAATAAAGAGACAATAAAATACAGACAACAGTTACTATCAGTATGGGCCGGATCACGATCAAAAACCCATATATATTATGTGTGTGTTTTTACGTTTATTTATCGTCGCTACCGGTTACCCATATGAGCGACGCCTCCTGAAGATATTAGTCATTTTAGATTGTGGAGGATAGTGCAATGATACAGACAGATACCCATTCCAGAGTCTCCTCTGGTTCTTTTACGTGACCGGTGTAAAGCACCGACACGAGACCTCGGTTTAACGTCCCATCTGAAAGACTGTTAATTTTATTAGTGTCAGACGGGGATCGAACCTGAGATCCCTGGATTACCAGTCCAGCGTGTTACCACTGGACTACAGATCCGTCTGTCTTATATATTCATAATAGTCTTGCGCTACTAAATACAATATATGTTTACAATTTAAACAACTTTAGACTATTCGCTCTCTCGATAATTGTTTTATTAATGGAATACATTGCCAAAAAGGTATAGAGAGAAGGTAATGGGTGATATGTGTATATGTGTATACGTCTCTGCGGTCTATCGACACTGTATCCGCTAGACCACAGAAGCTCACATACAATTGTATGCGATGCACCGTCCGCCAACGGAATATTTACACCCAGTTGATTTCAAATCGTGACTTTTGTTAACAAGCGTTGCACTAAGTTGTTCTAAGTGCAGCTGTTCTATCTCAATACATATTGAAATATTGCATTGTTCGAAGCCTTTCGATCGAAGCCTTTCGAAATAGTTCAGTAATAGTAAATCCATAAATGAGATGCGTGCACACATTTAACTTGTATTACAACAAGCTATTCAAAATATTGAAAACAGTAGTTTCTTTATCAAAGTTCGGTTAATTAGGAGATTTGAATAAATACACAATTAGTCAAGCGTCATGGACAACTAGTAGACCCATGTTACTATTTATAGCTTATGTTATAACATTTATATAGCTAATTTCTTCATATAAGATTTTGCGCATAGCTAGGAAACGGACTATGTATGGACAGTGAAAATAATGCGACACATTGATCCATGTTTCATAGAACGATATTTACTATTTTTAGTTAATCTATAAATAGTAACACAGACCGATCACGTTGCCATTGTTCTCATAATGACTGCCAACATTGACAATTTTGAGATTTATTTATTTATTTTGTAGCATATTGTATCGGTTAAAAATATGATATTTATGGTTCGAATTTAATTTTAGTTTTATAATTCTCAGAATAGTATTTAAAGAACTTTAAAACAATGTCACACAACACACCTACAATTTATCGACACAATTTGTTTTTCGAAATATTAAAATATAAACATTTAGTAGTCTTAGTAGGGCAATTTACAAAGCAGATACTAAAAGTTATTAACTCTTTCAGCGCCGAATAAATTCAGAGCATGTGCAAACAACATAAATCCAGATCAGCCGCGGCGTAACGCCGCGTCTGATCAGGATCTATGTTGTTTGCTATTCGGACAGGTGCTTCAGCTCCACTGTCCGAAGAGCAATCAGCATATAGCCTGATCAGACGGCATGTTCTGTTCTACCCGATCGGGTTCTCTACTTTTTTACAAAGTCGCTTTTATGCGACATTGGCGGTGAAAGAGTTAAGCAAACATTAATTGTTATTTCAAACAATTAGAAGATACAATATAACATGGAAGAAACGCAGTCATAACTCGTTATAGAATATAGCACTACCAATGGATTCTCTTCAATGAATATATATTCTGTCTGACAATATGTATTAGACGATATACTCCATAATTGAAAAATAATATTTAATTTTTTTTTTTAGATAGAGATATATATATTTCTATATTTATAGAGGGTGACCTAATTAGTTCTGAAGTAGTCCACCTTAAGGCCCTCTAATTAAAAAAAAATATCCATAATCTTTCTTGAGTTCTCCTCAATCGTAAGAAAATCCAATGGTCATCGCATCAAACATGTAAGTATCAGAAGGTGCAAATATAGTGATAAAACCTCTGTCAATTCCACGAAATTCGCTAGAGCCCCAAGCTAAGAAGATAAAAGTTAAAATAATCCGTGATTATGTGTGTCTAGTAGTCAGTCAATAATACAAAACATATATCTTATAATTATACATGTAGCAATACAATAAAATACATCATAGTATTGATGTAGGCCTAATGATCACATTATTCAGGCTACGTGTACTTCCGGGATTTACTCTCGTATGACCGTCTCATGCATTGTATGTGAGATGTGCATGTTTCTGTAGGCGTGTTCAATGTAGGTGCACCGCACTGTATCCTGGTCCTACTCAATGTAGGTGCACCGCACTGTATCCTGGTCCTACTCAATGTAGGTGCACCGCACTGTATCCTGGTCCTACTCAATGTAGGTGCACCGCACTGTATCCTGGTCCTACTCAATGTAGGTGCACCGCACTGTATCCTGGTCCTACTCAATGTAGGTGCACCGCACTGTATCCTGGTCCTACTCAATGCTACAACTGACATGGTAGTACGGAGACAATCTCAATAAGCTTTACGCTTTCGATTTAATCCATTTTCATTCTGTATACAATAGATATGTACTATGCATTATGAATGAATACATATGTTTAAACTAACTGACATGGTATCCCAATCAGTGATGTCATGGGTTTACAATCTCTGACGTCATATTCAACGTCATAGTGTTTTGTATGCACTGGAGAGCCGTAAACATTAATACCATCCTAGCAATAGTATATGACCATGTGTAACTCGGGGCAACACATCGCAGTTAATTCTGATAAGATGATACGGCGATCCACAACACTACAACAAGACATTGAAACTACTGCAATTCACAGTACGTGTTTATCAATGAGATATATCGGTCAGTTAGGTCCTATTAAGTGTTTTCCTCTGTTTGTATCGTTGTTTCCTTTGCACAACATGCTAGCATTGTTATCCCACTATTGCTTCTTATGATTATTAAATTACTATATCTCAACAGATCTCACACAGTATATGAAATGGGTACTTATTTGTAAAATAATATCACTTAATTAACACGTTTTTTTAATTAAAATCACGATTATCATACCACAACATATTGTTAGGGCGGGCGCAACAGTAAAAACAAAGAATTCTAACTAAAAGGACCTATTCACATTTCGGAATAAATCAGACTTTATCTGCCAAGGGAGGTAATAGAAAAATAACGATATCTCTCAGTGTATTTGATGTTCCAGTATAGTCATTGTCTTGGTTGTATCGTGTTGCACGTGGGTTTATATAAATAAATAAATATATATACAAGAGAATAAATATAATTGTGCTAGACAATAATGTTAGAAAATAATGGTTATTTATTTCACCTGGTAGGATTACTGGTAATATACTTTGTAATAAAAGTTTTATGTTTATATTTGATATCAATTATTACTATGGTGATTCGTTCGTGAGAATACGACTTGATCCTGAACTCCGAAACTTGCTTCTTAAGCAGCCAACCAATGTAATCACAGAAAGTGGCTGCTTAGCCAGGTGGTTGTTTAATAGAGATCAAATGTATAATAAAACAACATATTGGGAATCTGGAAATTGGCTACTTAATACAGGTTGGCTGCTTATTAGAAGTGACCACTAACACTTAATAAATAAAACTTGTTTCATTACAGTTTCAGCTTTCACTTCGCGTATACTTTCAAATGTTTTGCATAGTTCAAGTGTATCGATCAAGTGTATTATATTACTATCCTATTTTGTATAAATCCATTAATTGCAAAAGCAGATTGGTTACTAATAGTACTAGCCAGGTGAAATAAATCTCGGATGACATATGTATAATCCAATACAACGAGTTCAAAGCAAATATAATTTGTTTGATATATAATTATGCACGTTGCTGTCACGAGGCAGCTGTTTCGAAATACAAGTAACAAACACATTTGCCAATAGAAATGTCAATGCGGAACTTATTTCATTAACACAATTACAATGTAAGCGGTGAACGTTGCTAGGCAACCCACAACTTGTTTCAATTCTTTCAATTTGGTGGAGTTGGTGTGTGTTTCAAAGTTAACGGTCTAATCAGTGAAGTGTGATCTCCATTGGCAACGCTGACGACACTGGTGTGGGTCTGTTTACAGTTGTTAGCCTTCATACCGATATTAAAGTACTGAGTAAAGCTTTTGTTGTTGCTTAGCGCAATATTGTTTGTACTGATATTGCCATTAAATTTATATATGTATGTTCGCCCGAATAACCTGTGTAAGTCATTGACCAAATGTCGCTCACTGGCTCATTTATGATGTCACAAATGACTAAGTTGGCATATGGTAAATTCTGATGAAACCTACCGTGTATTTGATCTAACGTTGGTGAATTTATATATCATGTTGCATTGTTGGTTAATGAAACCAGTTAGAATGTGCTCTTATATTTATCTCCAGCTAGTGTTTGTAGTGGTATACCCCAATGCCCCCCACGACGTATTTCAGCCACGGGTGGGGGGCACCTGGTGGTATAACTAGTTTATACACATTTGTTTTAGCTCGATTGTGAAACATGTTCATACAACTTATACTAATCACTCTCGAGACCTCATTCCTGATTGAATCCATCGCCACGAGGGAGAAGGAAGAGGCAGCGTGGAAATAAATGCCTTGCCTAAGGGCACAATCGTAACGGTATCATCGGGGCTCGAACACTCCGGACCGTTTGCAGCTGAAGCGAACGCGCTATCACGACCAACGTAGAACTACCAACCTCCCACAAGCCTGCTGGATAGCTTCTTCTCATTTAATGATTAGACTCGTACAGTGGGAGTCTAACCTACAACGGAGGTGGACAGGTGATTTGAAGTAGAATGCCTTAAGCACTCGTCATGGAAACCCCTAACTCGTACAGACATGCAGTTTTGTATATATGTATATATGATGCTGTATGGATTATACACGTATTTTAAATACAAATATAACTGATCATATAAGAAGAATCATTCAATTACTAATTAGCGACGTAACTATTTAATTTAACAAAATGAACATTGTTCTTATAAATTGTTACTGTTCTTACCTATTCCAATTTCAACTTCTGAAGATGTTTTGTTCTTTCGTCTGCAGCAGTAAAACTTATCCACGAGGTATGACATCACAATTAAGATAGGGAAAAACATGAACGTCACAATAGCTTCCCATAAGTCCACAACATCCGGTGTTATAGCTATAAGCACAATTAACATCCACATATATGCGAATAAACTAGCGAATGTTGTCGTCACATAAACTCGAATATTTTCAAGTTTTCGACACTCGCCGACTGGAATTGAACAAATACAAATAGCGGTTATAACTAATAGGTTGAATGCTGCAGAGCCGACTATCGTTGCGGGGCCAAGGTCACTCGCTTTGAAACCTTTTCCGACAATGATCACTACGTTTAACAGAATTTCCGGTGCACTTGTTCCAAAAGCCATCAAGCTCAAGTTTGCAACAGTGTCATTCCAAACTTTCACCTCAATTTCTTCGTAACCGTTTTTCTCTTTGGGGTTTGAAATACGTATCATTCTAGTCTTACTAGTAATCTTTTCAATTCCTAGCATGAACATGTCGGCTACTATTGCGATTCCAAGAAAGCACCAGAGCATTCCCAAGAGGTAGATAAATATACGAAAGCCCAAGGACCACGTGTACTCATTGATAACCGGAAGTAACAAACCCTTATCCGAGCACGTGTAGTCGTCCAAATCCACCGTTGTGCTCATTGTAATCTAGTAGGTAGCAGATATCTTGAAATAAAGGGCCAAGATTTTATATCATTTTCTACAGATGGTATCATGCATTGGGTGGTCAATACGCTTGGTAATTCCTAATTGTCATCGTAGTATTGGCACATCAAGTGAAAATAATATCAGTTTAGATATGTGTAGTCCAGTTATATCCGACATCTTTCTGATTGAATTCCCCCAAGCAATCTGTAATCCCTGAAACATAGTGTTAGAACCAGTTACTGTTAAAAGCAAGTTCATTTCGGACATCGCTAAGATTCACAGAAACATGTATCAAATTGTTCGTCAATGGAATCATCGTACTGCGTGTTTGGCTCGATTATCTAATTCCAACACTAAATCAAAATGTTGCACCATGAGCAAATGCTAAATCTACCATCTGCAAAAATATGAGTTTTATTATTATGGCAGTGAACAATATTTAGAAAATAATTGTATCGTTTATTGTAATGTGCCTATGAATACATGTATACATCTACACACGCGGCTGGACCTCGGAGAACACATCTACAAACGCGGCTGGACCTCGGAGAACACATCTACAAACGCGGCTGGGCCTCGGAGAACACATCTACAAACGCGGCTGGACCTCGGAGAACACATCTACAAACGCGGCTGGACCTCGGAGAACACATCTACAAACGCGGTTGGACCTCGGAGAACACATCTACAAACGCGGCTGGGCCTCGGAGAACACATCTACAAACGCGGCTGGACCTCGGAGAACACATCTACAAACGCGGCTGGACCTCGGAGAACACATCTACAAACGCGGCTGGACCTCGGAGAACACATCTACAAACGCGGCTGGACCTCGGAGAACACATCTACAAACGCGGCTGGACCTCGGAGAACACATCTACAAACGCGGCTGGACCTCGGAGAACACATCTACAAACACGGCTGGACCTCGGAGAACACATCTACAAACGCGGCTGGACCTCGGAGAACAAGTTCTAATAATACGTTTCTGACTGGTTCACCTCTAGTATTTCTTTTACATGTGTGACATGTGTTTCTGGGTCTAGGTCCAATATGCTTAACACGTATTATGCATTTAAAAACCAGTGTCAAATAGGAGACATTGCAAGATATGCTTATATACACTGAGGGCATAGAAAAAGCACACTTCGGATAAGTGTGTTTTTACATGAAAAACAATAACTATATAAATACATAGTTTTAAACATTTTGGAATATTTTTAGTTGTTCAGTTCGTATTTCGTTTTCATGTAATAATAACCATATAGTGTTGGTGTGCGTTTTCTATGCCCTCTAGTATACATAACTCATAGATACCGCAATGTATGGACATGCCTTAATAGCAACGAGTAATTGTCCATTCGGTAATGCATGATCTATTATAATATGACGTGAACGATGATTTGAGAGACATTTTCTTTAAGAATGCTTCGTCACTGACACTGATGTAAGCGACACAGCTAAGGCAGTGTTTTCTATCGTCGTGAGAAAATAACTTATATTTATTAATAAATAGAGATATAAGTGAAATAATAAGTGAAATAAACTCTGTGATAAAGATATATGTAAACGTGTATATATAAATCTGGATAAAATGTATGTAGTGGACGGAATAATAGCCAAACAATGACACAAGTAAGTGAACATGTAAACACGAATACACAAAATGGCCGCGTCCCGCTGGTATTCTTCCAGGAGAGTAGCCTATTTGGGAAAACTAAACTACCTATACAAGACTGGTTAAAGCATGAAGAAATGTACAAAAGCATTGCAGAGGTAATAGACCCTACACATATAACAGGGCTGCAGCGTGTACGAGGAATGTGGAGAATATACCTAGATAACCTGGCCGACAAAGCGGCATTGATGATAGAGGGGGTAACACTAAGGGGGAAATCTCTCCCTGTGCTAATAACAAATCCACAACGTTTGGACTATGAAAACACAATACGAATAAGGGTACAAAATATCCCGCTATCCGCAATGTACAAGTTATACACAGAGGACAAGTAAGCAAAAGCCTCAAGTGTTCTAAATGCCTAGAAGTGGGTCACACACTACACGCATGTACAAACGATTGGAAATGCACACAATGCTTCACATCTGGTCATAAAAGAGGGCAGTGTGAAGTCAATAACACATCCTCAGTTGACCCTTCAGAGGCCTCTGAAAGCTCATCTGAGGACGAAAATACACCGACATCAGACATAAAAGGCGCCGATGCGTCCAGGATACCAGACACTAAAAGCGTAGATTCGTCCTCGGGTAAACCAAATAGTATTCCACCCCGCATAGCCCCCGAAACCCCACAAAGAACGAAGTCTGCTAAACGCAAAAATAAGCAGAAACAGACACAAATAACAGGACAACAACACTTGGACAAGTACGTGGAACACGGGAAATTAAGTGATACACCAACTAAACAGAAAAGTGGGGCAATTGTAAGATCACCACCGACGCCCGCTGAAATTCGTCATGATGAATCCAAGAAACCGAGAAAACATGGCAGAGAGCTACAATTTAACTGACATGAGAGTGTTTTGTGATGAACAGTTATCGATGACTAAATACGGAATGAATACGGACTATGATTATAATTTTGCGAACTTGAATTAACAAAATAATTAAATATCTAAAAATATCATGATGCAAATTGGTGATAACAAGAAGACATATAGTAACATTACGTATGATACAATATATAGAAAACAAATGTATATAACTTACAAAAATACTTTACCTTGTAAAATAATGTTTAACTATTTGTTAAGATATTATGTGTATACGAAATATCTATCTATTTATATAATAGATAAAAATGTGGATCTGTTACATATTCTTAACAGAGCAGACTACACGTGTTACTCTGCACGGTTTATGCATGACCTACATTTAATGGTCAATGGTTTTACTACTTGGTACGATATCTACGTCCGACACATCAACTCATTGAGACCAAATAACGGTATAACTAATAATAACAATACTTATAATACGGTCATAGACAACGCATGCATAATAATAGCTTGTAAAATATTTCTGAAATACCTCAACAGGAATTGCAGGAATAAGGTGTATATAATTGCACGTATACGTGTGCATTGTATATAGAATGTCTATAAGATTTATATATAAAGATTTTATATCTCCGAAAATGAATTATGCTTTCATAGCATTGCATGAAGTACGTCATTCAGCTACTATGCATTGGGTATACAATATGTGTATACTATTTATATACGGGTATCTGCTCTTGTTACACTTTATTTTTTCTAAAGGGAATTATGATTTTATAACAGTGAATGAAATAATTAATTCCGTTAGTATGCAGTTTATAATGTTTATGCTTTTGTTACATTTTTTATCGTGGAAAATGAATTATGCTTTTATAGCAGTGAATGAAATACTTCATTCCGCTATTATGCATTGGATTATAATGTCTATATACATTTTGTTAGTACAATTCATATATTCGAAAATGAACTATGCTTTTATAGCAATGGATGAAATAAGTCATTCCGCTATTATGCATTGGGTATATTTGATACAACTTTTTGTTGATTCTGGCTATCTAAACGGCATATCTGTTGTTTTAATAAAGACAGCTCAATATGTATGTAGACGGAGGATATATACCTCGTTACCAGTGCATACAATTACCACTTTTGCTTGTATATATCTGAATGATCATACAGTTAGTTTTGTATATAGAACAAATATATATGTGCATTTATGTTTGATTATTCCATTGTTATATGCTTTACATCTCTACATGTGTGTGCATGCTTTATGGAAAGCTACCTAAATCAGTATGTACGGAGATGGTCTGCATCAGTTAAATACGATAGTTTTTGCTTCTTTGCGTTTCAATATTTCGGTAAGGGACTAATCCTTGTATTCCACACAGGAGTTATCGAATATTTTGTCATATTATTGAAAACAGATGCTACAATCTTAATGATATTTGATAAATTATGAGTAAGTTCATACATTTTCTATCCTTGAATGTTCAAGGAATTCGGTGTAAGAATAAACGTGGACGACTATCTGAATACATTGTCACACAAAAAGTTCATATATTATTACTACAAGAAACACATTTTACAGATGATATAACCAATCTAATATCATTAGAATTTAATGACTGGAAAATGTTTCACTCGTTCTGTACTACCTCCAGCAGGGGGTGTTCTATTTTTATTAATAAATCTGTGAACTTTGAACTAATAGATTCGTTAGTAGACGCAAATGGGCGCTACATACTTATCAATATTTCTATCGACAATAATACGTATACTATTCTCAACATTTATGCAAATAATGATAAAACACTGAGAAACAATTTTTTTAATAATATAGATAAACTACTGAGTGAAAATGAACAAGGATATATGATAACTGGCGGTGATATGAACGATATATTGCAATGCTCTGATAGATATAACATTAACAATAACTCTAAATCAACACCTGGCAAAGGACTTGCACATTTTACTAAATCAAACAAACTAAAAGACATATGGAAACTTTTTAATGATAGTAAAACACAATATACTTGGAGAAGACGAAACGGTTCCGAAAAAAGCAGAATTGATTATTGGTTGATTGAGGAAAATGCGATGCCTTTCATTTTAAGTGCCGATATAAGACCAGCATGCATCAAATTTACAGACCATCAAGCTATATCATTAAAAGTATCAAAACCAGCCAAACGCGGACCAGGGTATTGGAAACTAAATACAATGTACCTGTGACAATATGTTTAAAACATTAATAGAAAACACAATAACGAAATGTGAAAACACATATAAAGATAAGGTGTCTAAAACTGATTTTTGGGAATTTTGTAAAATTGAAATTAAAAATGCATCAATTCAATATTCAAAAACAAAAGCAAATGAAAGGAGAAATAAAATAATTGACTTAGAAAAAACACTTAGAACATTTCTAGAGAGTAATGACACTGAATCTGATTCCACTATACTAGAAATTCAAAATTTAGAATTTGAAATACAAGAAATATATGAAGTTAAAGCTAAAGGTGCACAAATAAGATCCCGAATAAATGTTATTGAACACGGAGAAAAAAAACACAAAATACTTCCTAAAGGAAACCTTGAAAAATTTCCTTGAAAAATCTAGGCAAACAAGAAAATCAATACACTCACTGAAAATTAATGATGAAATAATTACAGATGAAACATCGATTTTGAATGAAACAGTTAATGTTTACAGAAAATTATATACATCGAATAAAAATGACACAGAACGATTAGAATCATATCTAGAAAATACACAATACGAACAAAAACTCACTGAAACAGATGCAGATATGTGTGAAGGTCTATTTACTATAGAAGAAATTAAGAAAGCCGTTTTTGCAATGAAAACTAATAAAAGCCCAGGTATTGACGGCCTCCCGGCCACATTTTACAAAGAGTTTTGGTACAGTGTTGGAAATATTCTCACAGATTCCTTTAATGATAGTTTTCTTAAAAAAGAATTATCTCACTCACAAAAAATTAGTTGCTTGTCTTTGGTGTATAAAAAGGGTGATCATTTATCTTTAGAGAATTATAGACCAATATCATTACTTTGCGTAGACTTAAAAATAGCTACTCGTGCCTTAGCGAACAGATTACAGAAAATTATTCATAAGATTGTAAGTTTGGACCAACAAGGATACATTAAAAATAGATTTATTGGATATAACATACGACTTATACAAGATGTCATCGACTATTCCGAGAAACTTCAAACTGAAGGAGCAATTCTATTTTTAGATTTCCGGAAAGCATTCGATACTTTAGAATGGAATTTTTTAATACAGGTTTTGAAGCAATTTGGTTTTAAATCAAATTTTATTCAATGGGTTGAAACTATTTATTTCGATATTAAATCATGTACCTTCAATAATGGACACAGGTCTCAAACATTCAATCTAAATCGAGGCATTAAACAGGGATGCCCATTATCAGCACTGTTATTTATAATAGCAGTCGAAGTTCTAGCCATACGAATACGTAAATCAGATGAAATTGTAGGTATTAAAATCAAAAATAGTAGGAAAAATATATAGAAAAAAAATATCACAACTAGCGGACGACACAACATTATTCTTGAAATCAAACCATGATATTAATAATGCATTAAAACTCGTTGAGCAATTTGGCAAACATTCAGGACTTGAGCTTAATAAGACCAAAACAGAAGCTATGTGGATAGGGAGTAATCAATTAAAAACAGACACAACAGGGAATATAACATGGCCAAATAAACCAATCAAAGCGCTAGGAGTATACTTTGGAACAAATACAGAAGAATGTTCATCACTAAATTGGAGTTCAAAATTAACAGAATGTCAAAAACTAATAGACAAATGGATGAAACGTAAAATGACAATTTACGGAAAAGTACAAATCATTAAAACTCTATTGATTCCAAAATTTACGTACTTGCTCCATTCTCTAATCGTACCCAAAAAAATCATAAAAAATATAAACACAATGATATTCAAGTTCCTTTGGAATAAAAAGGGAGAGAAAATTAAACGAACTACATTAATTGGTGATACAATAAATGGTGGCATAAATATGATAGATACTGATTCATATATCAAAATAAAGATTACTACTACTACTACTATATCACTTCCATAACATTTAAGTGGATCAAAAGTTTAACAGATAAATTGGAGGCAAACTGGAAAGTAATACCAAACTATTTTTTAAAAGATTTTGGCAAAGATTTTCTTATTTTTCACAGTAATTTGGATAGTGTCAACAACATTAACTTAACTAAAGTTTCAGACTTTTACAAAAACTTAATAGAACTTTGGCTGAGAATTAAAACTAAGGGAAAGCCTCTAGATATAAAATCGTTTGAGTGGACAAGAAGGCAAGTGATATGGGGAAACATGTTCATAAAAATAAATAATAAATGTCTGGTTTTCAATAACTGGATAGATTCGAACATTATTTTTGTCAATGACATTTGAAACACAAACGGGGAAATTGATCCGAATATAATTTTAGACAAACTTATAGATAAAAGAAACTGCTTAGCAGAACTGAACCAAATATATAAAGCAATACCGAAGTCATGGAAAGAAGCAATGAAATCCGAAGAATCTTATAGAACAAAAGTTAAAACTAGTAACATTTTAAAAGTTGATGGAAAACCGATAGAAACATTAGATACTAGAGCGATTTATCATACACTAATTAACAAAATTTATACAAAACCAATTACACATAACTTCTGGTCAAATAAAATTAACCATCAAATAGAATGGGACTATGTGTATCTATTCATTAAAAATATTCCTGATAATCGACATAAACAATATAAATTTAGAGTGATTAACAAAATATTTACAAGTGGGCATATACGATATGCTTGGAACATGTCTCAAACGCCAATGTGTGTAAAGTGCAACGTTTTTGAGGATTACGCGCATCTTTTGATCAATTGCACATCGGTAAATTTATTTTGGATGAAAATACAAGATCTTCTTCATAAATGCGGAATTCAAAGAAACATGATCTTTGGATACAAAATTATCGAATCAGATTATTTTTATATCAATATATTTTTAACCATAGTAGGTTTTAGTATCTACAAATCATATTTTGCAAGTGACAATTGGACAAAAGATATATACAAAGTTTTTAAATCAGAATTTGAAATCATGCACCTTTACTACCAATTTAAAAAGATTAATATAACATTTTTCAAAAAGGTTCATGAAAATATTTAATAGTACTTTTACAGTCATTTATATTACTAGTATAATTACATACAATGTATTTACAGTAGTACTTAACATTTGCTTGTTGTGTATCATTGCTGTATATATGTACATATAAATATATTTGACTAAAAGAAGCTCTGCTTCACCAAAAAAAAAAATGCTTCGTCATTCTGACGATGATTCTCTGAACACGTGAGAATTCAGAAGGTTCTGACCCTAATATTAACAGTCTTTCAGATGAGACTTTAAACCGAGGTCTCGTGTCGGTGCTTTACACCGTGCATATAAAAGAACCAGAGAATACTTTGAAATGGGTCTCTCTCTGTATCATTGCACTACCCTCCAAATACATGTATCTAAAATGACTAATCTCTTCAGGAGGCATCGCTCATATGGGTAACCGGTAGCGACGATAAATAAGCGTAAAACATTCAATTCACGTGAGAATTCGAACTACTGAGAATAAGTTTTTCTTATCGTACCTCTGATCAACATTATTTCCAATAGTTCTCGTTATGTATTTCAAAGACACATTAGTTATGTATGCAAATATACATACATATACTTAGGTCATTGTTGATGTGTACAGGCGCGTGCGGTCTGCTTATAGTTCACTCATGAACATAGAAATATCTGTGATGTCATAGTACAATCAATGAATAGTCGTTTCTTCACATACCGCTGGTTTTGACATACCGAGGGACACATATCCTTCTTTGCATTTGATCAGTATTGACTCAGAGAGATAGTTATATATTTTTTAATTAGACATCATAAACTGTCAACGCAAATGGTAAGCAAACCATTTATGATACGTGATTATCTGAATACCAAACTCAATGTAACATTACCCCACCCCTTTATCTGAAAACAAATATCCTTCATATATATTTCTGTTCATTGCAAGTTTGCAAAATGCCCGTCTGCTATGTCATAGTTATGATTGGAGCTATTTTGATCACGTGTTCATGTTACTACGCACTTACAGTCGATACCAAATATCGCAAATTAAATAAGGTGTTCGAGAAATGTATTTTCCAAACAATTATATTTGAAAACTAATCATTTTCCAAACAATAGTACTAGTTGATGTTCATCTATTTGAAATGTTCTTCTGTGATATACGTGTGGTGATATATTCAGATACATTGTATTATTCATAAAGAGTAGGCCCATGGTATGTATACTGAGTTAGAATGATAACTCTCCTATTATAGAGATCAAGTTCTACACAAAATATTCAGATTTATATATAATTTTATTATGACTACCTTTATATAATCACACAAAATCAGGCCTTGAGACAATATAACTGTTTCTCCAATCTCAATCTCAGTATCAAGCTTCTAATTGGTTCAGCTGAGTGCATTTCTCAGAATATACCAATCAAATCACTTGAGTTTGATATCTGAGCAAATCTTTATAACCACGAACCCAGGGGCTCGGCCATTTACAGTATACCCGTAATTGGTTGTTTATCTTATTGCTTACAAGATGGCGACAAAACTATGATAAACACAGGTGATTCGCAATAGTGTCTCTGGAATGTTTAAGTGGAAATGTCATAGATGAAGCAAAACGAGGATTCAATTCAGGTACAAAATAGTATTTATGTATTTGATATTTTAATAGCTATTACCATGATATACCCAGGTAATGCATCATAATGGTAATTACCGTCCTAGACATCAACTTAAAACATTATATAATACACAACAATAAAAAATGAAAGTGGATCTCCATTTTCTATCTTTTAAGACAATAATTGCTAATACTGACAAATCACAAGTATCTAGTAAATAGTACGATATAATACCGCAGAAATAATATGTACTATCAAAATTAACGACAACGAAGGCCGAAATATTTGCTTAGAATTTGTCTCAAAACTCAAGAAACATCAATTATACAAACCACTAGTGATTTATCACAGCTAAATTTAATTTTAGTTAAATATTTCCGCCATAGCTAAATATGTTTCAAATAAACAAATGTACCACCTGTCCATGTATGTATAGTGTTAACTGTTTGTCTTATTAATCCAGCCTCCAGATATATCACCACCGTCTGTTCTGGAACATATCCCACAGCAAAATGAATGCAACCAATATTTTAATCAATTTCTATTTCACTTTCATTTTCTGCCATGCAAACAAGCTGTAGAAAATATTTATCGTGCATTGTTTTGTAACCCGTGGCAGCACAACGAGTTGTGTATACGTTTGTATACATCAATTAAACGTCCTGCTGTCGAGAGCGCTGCTTTGAATTTAAAGTAGTGCCACGGTATTGACGGAACCAGCCAATATATTGAGACTATTGGTTTACAATAAATTATGTTATAATCTAAATGACCTAACATAGGCTAATTTATGCTATGTGATAAGTAACACTATCAATAACTATTTTATTGATAGAATTCTCCCCATTTCTCCCCAGTAATATCATATTGTGATACAATAATTTTAAAATTAATAATACTATAAATGATAATTATATTGTTATGTATATTTTTATTTATTTGATGAGACAACTCATTTGTCATTATAATAATAATAATAATAATAATAATAATAAAGACTTTATTTAACGAGAGAACTAATTTTAACAATTCAGTTAATCTACCATGATGTTCTCAACACATTAAATAGCACAATGAAACATGCAAACAATGGCCAGTAAGGCTTGCATGGGAAAATACGATATAAGCTGCAAGAACTAATACTATTATATGAGATTCCATGACAAAACTATAAAACAAGTGGATTGGACACCGACTCAACTAATAAAGCTACTTGTATTCCCAACTCTATATTAATGTAGTGCCCTGTATGCGAGTGTCCTGTGTTAATGTCAGCAAATTTATTAAAACAGGACAAGTAGAAGGTTGATGTAGAGCATCAAGTCGCCGGAGAATGTGTGTGTGCGCGCGCGTGCGTGTGTGTGTGTGTGTGCGCGCGCGCGCGTGTGTGTGTGTGTATGCGTGGGTGTGTGCGTGCGAGCGTAAAGGTATTATTTATTTACAATTGTAATGCAAATGCTTCGTTGACATTTTCAAAACTTGTTTGACAGTTGCCAATTTTAATGCTGCTCCTACTATATGACATTTCATCCAGCTTATCAAATGTAGATTCCGGCTTTCTCGTCGGCGACTAAAAATAGTAATGTGTGCTAATTAATTTCTTTGCATATATGATTTGCTATGGTTTGCTATGATTTGCTATGGTTTGATATGGTTTGCTATGAGTTGCTATGATTTGCTATGGTTTGCTATGGTTTGCTATGGTTTGCTATGATTTGCTATGGTTTGCTATGATTTGCTATGGTTTGCTATGGATTGCTGTGGTTTGCTATGATTTGCTATGGTTTGCTATGATTTGCTATGGTTTGCTATGGCTTGCTATGATTTGCTATGGTTTGCTATGGGTTTCTATGGCTTGCTATGATTTGATATGATTTGCTATGATTTGCTATGGTTTGCTATGATTTGCTATGATTTGCTATGGTTTGCTATGGGTTGCTATGGTTTGCTATGATTTGCTATGGTTTGCTATGGAGTTCTAAGCGGAGCTATGTAGTGCTGAAAGAAAATAGATCCACTAAGTAAGATTATAAACGTTACAAGATGTACACTTTAAATGTTGAAATGGTTGGGTGTCGGATATGTAGTTCAGTGGTAACACGCTGGACTGGTAATCCAGAGATCGCAGGTTCGATCCCCCGTCTGACCCTACTAAAATTAGCAGTCTTTCAGATGGGACGTTAAACCGAGGTCTCGTGTCGGTGCTTTACACCGTGCACGTAAAAGAACCAGAGGAGATTCTGAATTGGTCTCTGTCTGTATCATTGCACTAACCTCCAACATCTAAAATAACTAATCTCTTCAGGAGGCGTCGCTCATATGGGCAACCGTTAGCAACGATAAATAAACGTAAAAAAAAGAAAAATGTCGGTTTTACTAAAACATTTGGGTAATACATGCAGTGGTTTTGTAACGAGAATGTGATAACAATCATTTTAAAAATTGTGTCAGTCCTTTGAACAGCAGGTAATCAATGCAGGTAACGGTTTTTTTAAATTCATACAGTCAAGTTCCAACAACTTATATTAATCACTCTCGAGACCTCATTCCTGATGGAATCCATCGCCTCGAGGTTAGATATATATCTATAATTAATTAATAGCTGTGCTATCTCTAACGCTTCAATATCATCAATTACAATCTAAAGATTACATACGAATTCATATATGTGTATACTATTGCAGTTCAACAGGTCACTTTACTTGCTGTCAGTTTATGAGTAATTTACTTTTTATTTTATAATTAAATAATTATAACTGTTCTAAAAACAATTATACCTAAATGTATTACATTTACTTACTAAACATTGTATTACATAATACATATTATATTTGAATATTCTGCTTGTGTAGTAGGTCTGCCTTCGAGCCTCCGATGGAGCCGTTACCAGTGTGCCCTTAGGCCATGCATTGAAATTCCATATTGTATACAGCATCCTACAGTATCTCCATATTGTACACGGCATCCTACAGTATCTCCATATTGTATACAGCATCCTACAGTATCTCCATATTGTACACGGCATCCTACAGTATCTCCATATTGTATACAGCATCCTACAGTATCTCCATATTGTATACAGCATCCTACAGTATCTCCATATTGTACACAGCATCCTACAGTATCTCCATATTGTATACAACATCCTACAGTATCTCCATATTGTATATAGCATCCTACAGTATCTCCATATTGTATACAGCATCCTACAGTATCTCCATATTGTATACAGCATCCTACAGTATCTCCATATTGTATACAGCATCCTACAGTATCTCCATATTGTATACAGCATCCTACAGTATCTCCATATTGTATACAGCATCCTACAGTATATCCATATTGTATACAGCATCCTACAGTATCTCCATATTGTACACAGCATCCTACAGTATCTCCATATTGTATACAACATCCTACAGTATCTCCATATTGTACACAGCATCCTACAGTATCTCCATATTGTATACAACATCCTACAGTATCTCCATATTGTACACAGCATCCTACAGTATCTCCATATTGTATACAGCCCCACTGGAGTCGTTACGATTGTGCCCTTAGGCAAGGCATTTAAATTCCACGTTGCCTCTTCTCTCTCCCTCATGGCGATGGAGTACATCAGGAATGAGGTCTCGAGAGCGATTTATATAAGTTGTAAGAACTTGTTTCGCAATCGAGCTAAAATAAATGTGCATAAACTAAACTATGTGTATGATAATAGCTGTATACAGTATTACTTCAATGGCAATCAAATAGTTATGCTGCTTTCCAATGAAACTTTGAAATGTATCAGTGAAATCAAATGTGTTTCAATCAGAGTGGAATAACATATTTTATTTCTCATTGCTTTGCACGAGTGGTACCTAGCTGCTGCATGTTGAAATGTTGTCAACGCGAAGATTTTCGGACTCAAGCTGTATGACCTTTATGACGTCATTTATGGTCGTCTAAACACGGCGTTCTAGCCGCATTTAGAGAACGGTTGCATCGCTATCTATCATAAAAGCACTTTTCAGCCTAACATAAATAGAATGTTTGTTTGTTCAAGTGAATTATCGAATACTATTTCACTCATGAACATAGAAAGCTAAAATTATTATTATAATCATAATAATGCTTTCAATGTTCATTCGGTGAAATATAAATCGACCATACACTGATGCAAACAAATATCATCTTATTATTACACCGATAAATTTCTATATTTCATTGGGATGCATTAAATAAAAATGGTTTCATACACACAAGAGAGGACCAGGTAAAAATAGGGGTATCACACTTTTATTTAATAAAACCCACATTATGTCTGGTCGGCCAGAAGTGTTTCCATATTTTGATGATCTGTTATAGAAGGTCCATTCCACCTCTAGACTACTCAATATAGAATATTGTTTCGCCTACATCGACAAAATATGGTCTACTTATTTTATATTTATATATTCCAAACCAAAACAGGAAGTAGCAAAGGGAGATAAACCTATCACAGCTTCAGCAACTGGTGGGAGAAACTATTTATAGCTCACACAGTGTGAGTGTTACAGGACAGACACTGCACATTGGTACAGGGTTATATACACTAATACGTATATGTTTACGGCGCCTGATCTTAGTTTTCTTGATGTATAGCGACAATATAATGCATACTTTAGTGCTGAAACACTTATCAATTTCATAAGCTGTCATATTCAGGTTGTATTGAGTCTTACGCTGAACTAAGGGTCACCATGGGACAACCTGAAATGCTACAGCTTTGGTAATGTCATCATCAATATTGTTGTTATTATTTGCATTGGAGTCACTTGGCTTGGTGGTATATCACCATTCCATCCCAATTAATAAGTAGACCAGCAACACTGGCGTGTCGTACAGCACTTTTGACATGTGTAGTGTCTGGACTGCAATTTACATATTTTTTGATAATGACTCATATGCGTGTCATTTTATAATAATGAAATATACGTATTTTCTGCTCTAACGACCGATCCGACATATTGACAGATACCTCGATCATATTGTTTGTTCCGAAGATCTATGCATACCCTACATCATTATATAATTACATCCATGCAGTCTTGTCACGGAGAGGTGTTTCTTCAAAACTGCACAGCAATGATTAATGTCCAAGTTAAGGTTGTTCCTTGTACTACAACGTACCTGCTGCAACATGCATTGCTGAGGATCGTGTATGTCATTGTTACAATGAAGTGTGTAGGCCTACGCCATGCTTTACTGGCATTTCATTCTATACCAATTCAATTCAAACATTATTTATTGTTGGTTTTTCTTTTACAAACATTATAATATGTATAATGACTTGCGATACTAATTATTTAATAAGTCGGCGGTAAACATGTTATAATATGTTAGTGAGAAGAAACGCGTTTCTGTGTAAATAATGTATGTACTATTTTAATATAGATATGTGTCTCTTTTTAGTTATGTATATCTCTTGTATTGCATTAGATATCATTAATTCTTAACATCGTCAATCGCGCTATTTCCATTCCACACCTGTTTTTAAATGTGTTTACGTATAACTTCATCGTTGTCAGTAACAGGAGTTTAATAAGCTAGAGCTGCAAAACAGAAACATGAACAGAAATCAGATAAATATTCACATCGTATTTCGGAAATATGTACATATATATATGTATATATAAAGAAATGTGTGTAACGGCTGAACTCTAGTGGTTTGCTCTGCACCATCACGTGTCAGTCATGTCACAAACCGGAAAAACATTTCTATTACATGAAATTTGATTGGTTGTCATACAACAGGTCAGTTTGTTGACGTCATCTTGAATTCACTTGAGAGTAAAATTGTAATTTTATTTTAAACGATTTTACGCAATCTGAGTTTAGTAAAGCTTATTAAAGGCAGGAATGATCACTTTATAAATAGTAATATTATTTAATATGTTATAACAAAGACTAACTATAGAAGTTTGTCACCGATAAACCTTAGAGGTCCGAAACCCGGTACGTCCATGATGACATGTTAATGGGTTGTTGCTAATATGTTCCTTTCTAGTCTACATACTGGTATATAAAAGCATTTCTTACAGAAGCTGTCCGATTAGCGCAGTGGTTAGCGCGCACGCTTCTCACCAATGCAACCCCGGTTCGATACTCGGACCGGGAAGTATGTGATATGGTACGATGGTCGCCAGATCTGACAGGTGGGTTTTCTCCGGGTACTCCGGTTTCCTCTCACACGACTGACCACATATACGCTTTCATCCGAGCAAGCGAGAGTGATTAATATAAGTTGACGAAGCTTGTTTCGCAATCGATGTAAAATCAATAAAGTTTAAACTTTAAAGTTAATGAGTTTTAGGGCTTATATTCAAATTAAGTGTTATACGCAATTTTAATCATGACCAGCAGTAGATATCTCTGCCACACTATGTCTCTTATACGTCAAAATGAATTGCGTTGTACTTGTATTGGTATACTGTGTATGTATAGTATATTTTCAGTGTTTATATTAAATGTATGTGTGTATGTATGTACATGTGTACGTATGATTACATAATATTATGTAGGTATGTACATGTGCGTGTATGTATAAATATGTATTTTCTCTTTCAGGTTGCAGATCGTTGCACTATATTATACAATTATTTGAATTCAATTTGATCATGTGTAACCACTATGTAGTTTAATTCGATATTATGCTTTCAAAATGTGCATGTACTGAATGTTGAATTTGTGATTGAACTATACACCATTGACCAAGTATTGTAATGCCAATATTATAATGAACTCATGAGCATTTGCTTTTTGTTCAGAATAAACTATCTAAACTATCTGTACACTGACGAGACATAAATAAAGATTAAAATATCCAACTTTAGCATACCTAGCTGTAACATGCCTAGCTGTAAAATACATAACTTTAGCATACCTAGCTGTAACATGCCTAGCTGTAAAATACATAACTTTAGCATATCTACCTGTAACATGCATATCTGTAAAATACATAACTTTAGCATATCTACCTGTAACATGCCTAGCTGTAAAATACATAACTTTAGCATATCTACCTGTAACATGCCTAGCTGTAAAATACATAACTTTAGCATATCTACCTGTAACATGCCTAGCTGTAAAATACGTAACTTTAGCATATCTACCTGTAACATGCCTAGCTGTAAAATACATAACTTTAGCATATCTACCTGTAACATGCCTAGCTGTAAAATACGTAACTTTAGCATATCTACCTGTAACATGCCTATCTGTAAAATACATAACTTTAGCATATCTACCTGTAACATGCCTAGCTGTAAAATACATAACTTTAGCATATCTACCTGTAACATGCCTAGCTGTAAAATACATAACTTTAGCATATCTACCTGTAACATGCCTAGCTGTAAAATACGTAACTTTAGCATATCTACCTGTAACATGCCTAGCTGTAAAATACATAACTTTAGCATATCTACCTGTAACATGCCTAGCTGTAAAATACGTAACTTTAGCATATCTACCTGTAACATGCCTATCTGTAAAATACATAACTTTAGCATATCTACCTGTAACATGCCTAGCTGTAAAATACATAACTTTAGCATATCTACCTGTAACATGCCTAGCTGTAAAATACATAACTTTAGCATATCTACCTGTAACATGCATATCTGTAAAATACATAACTTTAGCATATCTACCTGTAACATGCATATCTGTAAAATACATAACTTTAGCATATCTACCTGTAACATGCCTAGCTGTAAAATACATAACTTTAGCATATCTACCTGTAACATGCCTAGCTGTAAAATACGTACCTTTAGCATACCTACCTGTAACATGCCTAGCTGTAAAATACGTAACTTTAGCATATCTACCTGTAACATGCCTAGCTGTAAAATACGTAACTTTAGCATATCTACCTGTAACATGCCTAGCTGTAATTCACTTAGCTGTAACATACCTAGCTGCAATACATCGGTGCTCCTATTGATTGACAAGATTAATGAGTTTTTAATCGGTTATGCCTCGCCCCTAATATATGGCCGGATGCGTCATGGAACACTCAGTCCATGTAGCGTCTATATTTAGTGACGTCGTAGATACAGGTAGTACAAGTTAATACGTTCTTTTTATGCTAGAATGATAATTTTAAAAATAATATAATTCGCGTTAATTAGTCAATATTAGGTATATGAGGTTCAAGTTTTGGAATATTTATAATTTTTCCTTTATTTTAGACTGTATGTATCTAGTTAAGTTCGCATTCCATTATCCGAAAAATAGTAGATTCGGTATTGGATATGAGCCGAAAACGATCCAATATGTAAAATATTGGACTGTGTGAGGCGTGTAGCACCGACGACAGTACCACTAGGTTACATATTGGATCCGTTTGAGGCTCATACCTTACTTAAAAGACACAATTATATAACAAGAACCTACTTCTTAAAATTGTTAATTTCGTACATGGACGCGTAGGATTTAATATAATACTCTGGCCTTTTGATAGCAGTCCAATATTAATAATAATGGACTGTCAGTACAAAGGTATGACATCACGACCGTGTTTTAATCAGCGTTATAAGACTTTAACTCTCCTGTTCAGGTTATTTGATTCATGGCGATGAACATGTTATATGTTTATGCCAAATAAAATATATTGAAAAATTGAATTGGTATATGAGAAATTTCGCGTGTTAACGCCAACCGTGCGTACAATTATTGTCAACTAGAGGTTTCACGGTATGGTATCAAGAACATGTTAATATTGCATCATAGCCTTTCCCGATTAGATACATGTCATGTATGTGATATTTAAGAAATAATAAGTATCAACCGTGGTATACAAGAACGACACACGGGGGTTATTCTGCGATATACCACGGTTGATACTTATTATTTCGATTCTAATACTACTTACTTCTAATAATTTTAGACGAGAATCAAAGGAGTATTTTCTTCAAACTCCGTGCTACTCCGCTGCATTTGGCTTTCGAAATTTTCTCCCGCGTAAGGGGTGATGACGTTATTTTTTATGGAAAATATCAATCTAGTGCATAAATGAACAATAGTTGTAACTGATCAATAATTTTATTTATTTTGTCAAATAACACTGTACAGAATAGTAACTGAAACGTTACTTAACAGAAAAACAAGACGGACAAGAGATTATCTGATTCTAAAAATAGCTCACTTCCGCGAATTCCAACGGTATTATTTACAAACATCACGTGACTTTCATTCATAAAACTTTACACGCATTGTATAAATGGAATAGCCAAAATACGGTGCGCGCGCAGCATAGTTCTAGGTAGGTATATCGCAGAATAACCCGAGGTAGATTTTATTCTACAAGTATGTATGTTATTAGCTGGGTCGTGTTAGAATTCTATATAATTCTATGTATACTAGAGGACATAGAAAACGCACACCTATAGTATATGATTATTATTACACGAAAACGAAATACGAAGGATTCCATGAAAGACATGTCACATCTTTATTACAAAACACAAACTGAACAACTAAAAATATTCCAAAATTGTTAAAACAATGTATTTATATAGTTATTGTTTTTCATGTAAAACACACTTATCCGAAGTGTGCGTTTTCTATGTCCTCCAGTATATATAGTGTGGCTGTGTACTTATGAATACGTCATGAATAAACTTATCTTCTGTTCTGTTTTGTTCTGTGATATAAACATAGTCTTATTTGCAATAATACATAGAATATATTTAAATAATTAATAATGCCTTGTCTAGTTGTAAGAATTATGCATGTTAATTCATGTCAATTATATGAGTATTACTTGTTTTTTACGCGATTTACCTGCTTATCATCACACTGAATCAAATTATATTCCTGCAATGTGAACATTTAGTTTCAAAATGCACCATTACCCTTAAATGTAATGTTATCTTGATAGCATAATTCATAGCTTCATTGCACTAAATATGCTACGCAGTTGGGACATACGAGGGTCATTCAATAAATAATGCGAACATGTCATAGAATGAATATATATGCTAATTATATATATATAAATGTATAAACCGTGTTTGTTGTCCGATTAGCGCAGTGGTTAGCGTGTTCTCTTCTCACCAATGCAACCTGGGTTCGATCCTCGGACCAGGAAATAATTTATGTGAACTGGTGCGGTGGTAGCCAGATCGGAAAAGTGGGTTTTCTCCGGGTACTCCGGTTTCCTTCCACACGCATGACCACATTTATGCTTTCATCCGCGCCAACGAGGGTGATTAATGTAAGTTGTTAGAACTTGCTTTGCAATCGTTGTAAAAAGAAAAGTTTAAAGTATAAACCGTGTTAATATATAGACGTGCCATGTGGGGGAAGTTCAGACAGATAGAAAAGTGAAGCTTTATGATTCAGGACTGTGGTTACAAAACAGTTCCAATCTCCAGTCTCTTTAAAATTGTTTGTGAACAAGAATCAGGAGCTCTGAATTGCATCAATATGATTAGGGCCAATTTAATAGTATAATTATTTAAAATATTAAAATGTATTCATGAATTCCTAGTCCTACTGATTGATGTATATACCGGAAGTACTTCTAATCATCCACCACACGTGTGAGCTTACCCTCGGTTATCTTACTATCTATTTGTAGATGGTTTAATATAGTCTCGCTTTACATCATACATATAATTACATACTTTCAAAACTTTCATCATGTAATCCGTTCTAACAACAAATATGAGTGACTGAAGACTTAGCAATAATTATACCGATGCCATAGTTGTGTTTGTTAGTGTAAGATAGGAGTGGTCACCGGAGTTTTTTTATATTTTTTATACTTTATTTATTTTACAACGATTGCAAGAACGATTGCAAGTTCTAACAACTTATATTAATCACGCTCGTTGGCGCGGATGAAAGCGTAAATGTGGTCATTCATGTGGGAGGAAACCGGAGTACCCGGAGAACACCCACCTGTCCGATATGGCGACCATCGTACCATCTCACATACTTCCCTGTCCGAGGATCATTCATTAGAAAGCATAAAAGAAAATTTACTAAGCCACAATATGTAAAATAAAAACCTTCGCACAGCACTAGTAAATAATATACTATATATATACTGAGTCCAAAAAGAAACGATACCTGGTGTTTATGTGTCTATAATTTCAACATTTATTAAGAAAGTTCTTTGAAAATTCATAAGATGATAGTCCAACATGTTTGAAAGAGGAGCACATAAAGCATAATGAGCCTCCCAAACTGTCTGCTGCGTGATGACGTAATTCGTCGGACAGGGGTCTAATGGAGTTTTCACACAGACGTCAATACCGAGTATGGGCACCATTTGCGTCTCTCACTGCAATGCACCGCCGTCGCATTGAACGGAAGAGTGTCTGAATCTCTTGCTGGTCAATATTTGTCCACTCCTGACGCAAAACATCCCTCAGTTGGTTTAACGTTACCGGCTGACGTTGTCTGACGGGGCGGTCTAACGTATCCCACAAATGTTCTAAGGGTGACAAGTCTGGTGACAAAGCAGGCCACGGCAGGGTTTCAATATTGTTCTGCTCCAATAATGTGGTGGAAATCCGAGCAGTATGACACCTGGCGTCCAGCGAGCACGTTCCGTCGTCCATTCCCGCCGTACGTCACGGTGACGTCGTGTCAGGATGGGTCCAACGTATGGCCGATATGCACGAATGCCACGTTCACCGAGCCGGTTCCTGACTGTTTGTGCACTGATGCGATTGTTGGTCATCCCAGGAGTAACGGCAGCTGTGTGCGTAGCAGGTAGGAACCAGTCACGTAAATGTGACGTCCGAATGTGACGGTCCTGTTCACGCGTCGTCACACGTGGTCTTGGGCGGTCGTCCACCGATCCATGTGTTCGATAACGTCGAAGTAGACGTGTTATCTTGATCCGCGTAACCCCGAGTCGATTTGCGACGTCACACTGACGTAAACCGCCGTCAATCATGCCAATGGCACGCATTCTCTGATTGCGGTTTAGCCTAGGCATTTTGTTAGAGGTAACAATGGGTATGTAAGGTGTTTTGCCTCGATGATAATGCAATACCAGTACAATAAACCGGTTTTCCGATTTGTACATGTGTAGGAAGTTGTCTTTGTTGAGGAGCACGTGCAAATCGGAAATTCGGCGTTCCAGGATTATCATTGTTTATTTACCTGTGTTTATGGTTGGCTGACGTTGCAATAAGATACCCGGTACTGATACGTAATAATATATTAAACCTTTCTATGGTTTTATCCGTTTTACGTCATTTTTAGTTTGGTATCGTTTCTTTTTTGACTCAGTATATATAAAGACTAATGAAATTGCATGACGTATTTGACGATTATTTTCACCACTAGCGTGCACAGAGCTACGCTAGCCTTTTAGGTTATAACATATGTTATGAAATCACAACGAGTGTATTATCCTTTTTATCACATTACCATATCGCACTCGTTTTAATAATATGTGTGCACAACATAACCATGCTAATTTCGCACCAAGAGCAAATTACCACGACGCCACTTGCAAAATGGCGTTATCGTTATGTTTAAACAGCGTTATAATTACGTTCAAATCGTTGTTTGTCTTATCATTAACGATATGCACTAATTCAAATAGAAATATGCATAATCGCGAATTACAAATGACTGTTCTCTTAACCAATCAGAATATTTCCACGTTGTATTACACATTTCTACATATAAGAAAATATATGATGGATGTATGAAACTGGTACATATTGAATGACCCTCGTACAATTAAAACACGTTTAGAAAATATGTTTGCATGCACTCAGTCCGGGATTGTATTGATGTTATAGAAGAGAATTCTTTGAGATCATTATTAATAGAGCCTTACCTTTGAAATGAGAATTTATCGCTTGCGTGATTGAAAATATTAAAACGAACACTTATAATCAGTTTGTTTTTGTATGTTTATGATTCCCAGGATATATAAGACAAAACATAGTATTCATATAAATATACATTGTTATTACACCCGCCATGTTGAGTACCTTCCAGCCTACTGTATTTACACACCGGTAAGCATAGCTCCACCTGAGACGTCGCTGATTGGCTGAAGTTGTTGCTTGACGTATATAAACGGGAGTGTTGGTGCATCCCGCAGGTCAGACGGATATGTAGTCCAGTGGTAACACGCTGGACTGGGTAATCCAGGGATCGCAGGTTCGATCCCCCGTCTGACCCTAATAAAAATTAACAGTCTTTCAAATGGGACGTTAAACCGAGGTCTCGTGTCGGTGCTTTACATCGTGCACGTAAAAGAACCAGAGGAGACACTGGAATGGGTCTCTGTCTGTATAATGCACTATCCTCCAAAATCTAAAATAATCTCTTCAGGAGGCGTCGCTCATATGGGCAACCGGTAGCGACGATAAATAAACGTAAAACACACACACATCCCGCAGGTTCGATTCAATTCAGTTGGGACATTAGTTTAAACAATATTTTATTTCTTTGAATATACATAGACTCTTATATATAATATGTACATACATGTAGGATTGAGGAGAAAGCAACTTGCTTATATGGTTACCTCTTTCCTGGTACATTAAACCAAGATCTCGAGTCGGTGCTGTACACCGTGCACATAAATAAACCATAGGATACTCTGGAATGGGTCTCTGTCTGTATCATTGCACAAACCTCCAAAAATCTAAAATGACTAATCTCTTCAGGAGGCGTCGCTCATATGGACAACCGGTAGCGACGATAAATAAACGTAAAACACACACAATCCTGTGTTCTATTTATTTCTTATCTAATGTGTGATTTTTCTGTCAAATTATGCACAATTTTTGCCAGTAACTACCTGCAATTCAAATTCTCCTAAAGCTCAACATGAATAATTCATTAGCTCGTCAAGCATGTGAGCCAATCAACGTCGTTCAATATAGCACTGCATCTCATAAACAAAATGGCGATTCAGTGGGATGTTTTGCGTTCAGTGTTGAAAATGTGTATTACTGTAATAATAAAGGATTCAAAGAGTACGCTAATTATCCGCCGTGCAATTTAACCTGGATAAGTTAATACAAGAACGACACTGACATCACGTACACGTATTCGATACACCAGACCAGATTTTAAACGGTATTATGTTGATATTTTCAAGACAGAATGAAACTGAGTGGCGAGCTTTGACAGTTTTCTAATACAGACCGATCTGTAGCCCAGTGGTAACACGCTGGACTGGTAATCCAGGGATTCGCAGGTTCGATCCCCCGTCTGACCATAATAAAATGAACAGTCTTTCAGATGGGACTTTAAACCGAGGTCTCGTGTCGGTGCTGTACACCGTACACGTAAATGAACCAGAGGAGACTCTGGAATGGGTCTATGTCTATATCATTGCACTATCCTCCAACAATCTAAAATGACTAATCTCTTCAGGAGTCGTAGCTCATATGGGCAACCGGTAACGACGATAAATAAACGTAAACCACACACACACACAGTTTTAACTATTACTCTGTAAATGCTAAACAGCTTTCAATATACCTGGTGTGTGATTGTATTAACATTGCTTCTATAATGGGCAATGCATGTCTTGATACCAATCATATGAACTTATATTATACTAGAGGACATAGAAAACGCACACCTACTGTCTGCATGCTTATCATTACATGAAAACGAAATACGAAGGATTCCATCAAAGATATATCATATCTTTACTACAAAACACAAACTGAATAACTAAAAATATTCCAAAATGTTTAAAACTATGTTATTGTTTTTCATGTAATTTTTTTAAACACATGTATCCGAAGTGTGCGTTTTCTATGTCCTCTAGTATCTTATAGATGTTTTACGCAATAAACTATTGTTGTTGTTGTTGTAGTATATATTGAATATTCACTTTATAATGGTTTTAAGAACACTAAGTCTTTACATCAAGAATGTTATTGGCATAATTATACTTAATATTGTTAAATGTGTTACGTTAATGCAATGAAAATGACAATGCAGTTCAGATAGTTTCTTTATAAGTGTTTATAGCACTTGAGCAGATTATGTTTTATTATCTAAACTGATCTACGTAATAATAATTGTTTTCGATGATATAAAAAAAATAGTTGTTTTGGTGTCGTTTTTGGTTTTTAATACTGATCTCCCATTAATGTTTGTTGGGATTAGTTTCCATCACCAAATTACCATACATGTTTCACGCTCTCTAGTGTGCTTTGTACTGATGCTTTGTTCACGGGCATGACATGGCTTATTACGAAATAAAGATATATACAGTATACATCCGCTATGTCAAAGTCGGTTATGTCGAATTATCCGGCTATCTCGAAGTCGGATCACACTTCCGTTGCAGACACTATCATTTTACATATCACTGGCTCTGTTTATATCGAATTTCGTTAAGTCAAATGTCGGTTATGTCGAAGTATTTTGTTCGGTCTGACGGAATTCTACATATCGGATGTAGACTGTATATCTATATTATTGTTTTTTCTGCATGCACATGTATATCAATTTGTTTGAATTCAAACGTTTGAACGTACATTCTCGCATAACCGAAGATCGCGAAAACATATTAAACTACTATCATCACATGTCTATGTTTGAATTCTGTAAATGAGTCCAATCTATATAATGGTTCTTTATAAAGTGCGTCCGTGCCAAAAGTAATAAACAAGAGCAATTCTCAAAAGTCAATTTCCCCAAGTGAAAACATTTAGACGTACCCAATAAGAATTAATGTAAT
>CM026390.1:58651052-58766052 GCA_014843695.1 Archivesica marissinica
ATGAGCTAAAGTGTGACGTAATTGGGCAAGCCATCACACAAGCCGCACGTCCGAACTCTGTAATTTCACCACTGCTGTTCGGTCTTGGTATAGAATTAGATCACGTCTTTGGATCAAAGTGGCTCACAGAAGAACTTTCCTCATTTGGCTTGTCCATCACCTACAATGAAGTTCAGCTTTTCAAGCAGTCCATTCTTCAGCAGCAAACATTGCAATCGTTGTCGCCACCGCCATTCCCGACGTTAGGACAGTACATTGCAGATAATGCAGATTCAAACATACGCACCTTGGACGGGACCGGAACCATTCACGGTATGGGTATTATTGCTTGGTACCAACGCCGAAGTAGCCAGCAAATTACCGACCAGCGTGTAAAACGTATGGCAAGGGTCACAATTTCCGATCTTACTTACGATAAAGGCATACCAATTATTCTTTATGTCACACCAGCCATAGCCGCCTTGTCAACATTCAAGTTCAATGCGATATGTGAAACGATATTACCATTCACTATCCCACCTGTGTCATATTATTCAAAGCTGCTCTGGAGTTCTGCCAAAGTACTTGCAACCAAAATGACTCCTAGCCCGGATTGGACAAATTGGTCTGGATTCATGCACTGTGTCTATCAAAACGACACAGATGGAATTAGTGCCGATGAAGTGTTGATCTTCCAATCATAGACCTGAACCCTAGTGATGAAACCTCCATCTACTCCACGTTGTCTTACATACAAGACCAAGTGACGAAACTGAAACTGCCAAGTACATCAGTAACATTTGACCAACCGCTCTTCATTAAAGCTGTTGAAATTGCTGCCACCAAACAGCTTAACAAACTTGTGATTAGCTTAACAAACTTGTGATTAGACTGGATGGGTTCCATACATTAATGAGCGCAATCAGTAGCATCTTTCATATGATGCGAGGATCTGGAATATATGAAGCTCTGGGTCAGATATTTGGCCCCAATGCTATTTTGCACATATTGTCTGGCAAAGCCATTGCACGGGCACTACGGGTTCTCTATCTTCTCGACGCATGCCTGACCACCAAATTACTGGAACAGATAATACCGGACTGCGAGGCACATCGTGACGAGAATGATGATTATGACGGTGGTATCAATGAGAAATTTCAGTCCAGTCTTACTACAAAGGATGTGGAGGCCTTGCAAAAGCTTCTCGGTGACGTATTGAATTCCGATGCTGAAACTCGTTGTGATGACATTGTAAACTCGGAGCCACTTGTCTTGTTAGATAAATACATTGAAGAACTGAAAATATCATCGTCATCACAGTCTAGAACAGCAAAATTATGGATCCAATTACTGAATTATATTCGGAAAATAGAAGACTTTGTAGCATATGAGAGACTAAAGGACTGGAACGGACATTTGAGAGTATGTAGTGAGTTTCTGATTTTCTGACTTATTTGCAGCAACAGGACATATTCACTACGCAAATAGAAAAAAAGAAAGGAAAAGGAATGCAAAGAAGTAAAATAAAACTAAGAATACAATTATAGTAAAAAAGCGATAGTAAAGATAGATATTTGAAATAGAAAAATAAAAACCAACAATATAAGGACACCATAAGAGAGTCAAATAAATAAAATAAGTACAAAAAATAAATAAATGAAAAAAGAAAAAAGCTGTAAAAAAAAAAAATATGGAAAAAAATACAAAGTAAAAAATACAAAAGTCAAAGAAAGAGAGATTGCAATTGCTTTCGTGAAATAGCCCAAGTGCTACCAGAACAGCATCCCTTGCTATATCAGAAGTACATAGAAGGCGCTCATGCTGTGGTAAGAACAGAACACTGTTTTAACGGACTCTAGTCATACTTGGTGATAGAGCAAACGCTCATGTGTTCGCTAAAAAGTCGTGGTGGTTTGACACATGGACGAGGTCTGACTGAATCTGTCCGTCACCAATGGGTGTTCACCTTACCAATCTGTGTGGCAATCCATGATGCACTGACAACTCGCTCGCAGAAGAAGATACGGACGTCCGAACAACACGTAGATCTCAGCATTGCTCGAAAAGACCGCGACCTCACTGATCTTGATAAACTGTTAGACTGGTTTGGTGATCACAATCCATTCGTCAGCAATGGTTGTGACTTGCGTTCATTGTCAACCGGTTTGACAGCGGAACAAGGGGATGGTATCAACTGTGATATCACCGAGGAAGTTGGCTCTAAATTACAGTCAAAGATAGACTCAATGTCATATAACGGCGCAAAGATTAAGCGATCTGAGCAAATTAAGACTTTGCAAGATCTCCAACCCGGAGTAAGGGTAGGACGAAAGAAAACACTGCACATTGATCCGGCTATTCTACTGTCGATGTTCGGCCATCTCACAAAGAATCAGCGAGAACATGGAGCCATATTTCCAATGGGAAATGTGTGTGAGTCCTCCATCCTTGTTCAAGGACAATTTCATGAGGAAGCCGGTGAAGTCTGAATTAGCTAACGCACTGTATAAGGATGTAGCAGATACTAGGCCATCTGGTGAGCAAATGCGTGTTGTCGACGGCAGTTGGCTTCTTCACTACATACGGTGGAAACACAACACATACCAGGAAGTCTTCGAGCTGTACTCGTCATATCTCACACATCAATTCGGTCAGTGTATTGTTGTATTCGATGGATATCCTGAGTTTTCAACTAAGGATCACGAACACCACCGACGCAAATCAGATCGACTTCCCGCCGCTACAATAGAAGTGAACCCGTCACGTCGTAGGTACAAGGGTCAGGAAGCGTTCTTTGCTAACATTGCAAATAAAGTTGGCTTCATTGCTATGCTCACTGATCACTTGGAAGCAAATGGTCATATCATAAAGCAAGCACAAGCAGATGCCGATACACTAATAGTCTCTACCGCACTAGATTATGACAAGAACCAGCAAACTGTTGAAGTAATCGCAAATGACGCGGACATCTTGGTTTTGTTTCTGCATCACTGGAAAGAGGATATGGCGAACATATACGTTCATAAGGTCATCGGAGGAACAAGGCGAAAACTAGTGGGGCCTTCCACAATTCACTCCATAAAGGATGTGTCATCAAAGGTTGATTCAGTCATTAAAAAAAACATTCTGTTCATACATGCATGGAGTGGATGTGACACAACATTTTCAACATTCGGACATAGCAAGACTAAACTGATGAAAACTATAGCAAAAGACCGCTCAATTCAAGCGATTGCCGACAATTTCTATTCAGCTGAAACTCAGGACACAGTCGGGAAGCTTGGCATAGATTTATTCACTTTGTTGTTTGGTGAATATTGCAAGGAAAGGACTCTGACGACCATTCGCTTTCACAAGTACCAGACGATGATTGCGCAGTCAAATATCTTGGAACCGCAACGAATGCCTCCGACAGTACGTGCCGCCCATTTCCACAGCCTCAGGGTATTTCTACAAACTATTCAATGGATGAACTTGGATACTGAAGTGCTTGATCCATGCTCATGGGGTTGGCAACATGATCGTTCCGGACTTGTACCATTAATGACGGACATGGGCATAGCACCGGAGAGTGTGTTGAAATTCATTAGGTGCAAGTGTAAAAGCCAAAATCCCAACCAATGTGGTACGAACTTGTGTACCTTTTTCAAGCATCGAATCCAGTGTATTGAGGCTTGTGGAGGATGTCATGGTGTAAGCTGTAAAAACACAGTCAGAGTCGATATCCAAGAATAATTGGTAGCCTACATGAAACAAAAACAGTAAACAATGAGTCAGAATGACGCGAGTTGACTGGTAGCCAATATTTTCGTTTTTCCCGCCAAAATGGACGCCATCTTGGATTTCGTCATGATTACATCATCACATCAATTTGCTCCATTGACCCCAGTGAAGAGTAATCATTTTTGTAACCTCATGCCAATTTGCATTATCATACCTAGACCAGAAGTGACTAGAGACTTAAATGTGTTAGCCCTACCCCTCATATTGATGGATCTTCGATTGGGTCTTGGGGCCGAAATTTCAAAGTGCTGGGAAAAACATTCCCCAAGCCCAATTCATGGGGATTTTTTGATGCGCTATGGGGTGTACTGCTTCAGAAAAACTAAGAATTATTTTTCCTTTACTTTTTTCCTGCAAAATGTTCATATAGGAGTTATACAACCAGACTATATGGTATATATAAGATTTAGGACATTCAGATATCTCACCAGGGATCGCAGGTTCGATGACCCTAATAAAATTAACAGTCTTTCAGATGGGACATTAAACCGAGGTCTCGTGTCGGTGCTTTACACCGTGCACGTAAAAGAACCAGAGGAGACTCTGAAATGGGTCTCTGTCTGTATCATTGCAATATCCTCCAAAAATCTAAAATGACTAATCTCTTCAGGAGGCTTCGCTCATATGGGCAACCGGTAGCGACGTTAAATAAACGTAAAACACACAGATATCTCAGAGAAACTCGAGCATAATAGTGGTAAAGTGGTACAGCGGTCCAGTGGTCCAGTGGTCCAGCGGTCCAGTGGTCCAGTGATCCATTGGTCCAGTGATCCAGTTGTCCAGTGGTCCAGCGGTCCAGCGGTCCAGCGGTCCAGTGATCCAGTTGTCCAGTGGTCCAGTGGTTAACAGGTTGTACATGTACTTGTTTTTTTATCATATTTTATTGCATATCAATAGTACATATGTCATACACAATACAGATACAATACATAGCATGAACATACAAATGGTTTGGGCCGCACGTTTCAACAACATTAGACAACGGTCCGCACCAGACAACGGCCCGCACCGTTGTACTTGTAATCCATGCGTCGCATGTTCGATCCCCGTTATGTCATACTAAAATGATTCATATCATAGTTTTTCGGATGAGTCTGTAAACCGAGACCCAATGTCGGTGGTTTGAACCGTGTAAGTAAAAGAACCAGAGGAGACTCCGGAATTGGTGTATGTCTGTATCAGTGCACTGTATATCCACCAAAATCTAAAATGATTAAACCAGTAGCGACGATAAATAAATGTACAAACACACACACACGAGCATCAATCTTTGCCTATGGCTTCCTCTACCTGATACAAGTGTGCAAACAGTAACCATACAGTACTATACAGCATTACAATTAAATGTACCTCGGCATTCCAGGAACGTTCCAGTGTACACATATAAACAAGACACGAATGCATGAATGCACGAATATATCGTAAATTGGGTATATTGGTGTGGGGTGAGAAGCGTGTTTATGTACTGGCAGAAAGGGGTGGTAGTTTCCATATATTAGTATTACCAATGCCACAATAGGTGATTCTAGTTAACTCACCTGGTGGTTCTAGTTTATACACATTTAGTTGCGTTCGATTGCGAAACAAGTTCGTGCAACTTCACTAATCACGCTCGAGACCTCATTCCTGATGGAATCCATCACCACGAGGGAGAGAGAAGAGACAACGTGGAATTTAAATGCATTGCCTAAGAGCACAACCATAACGGCTCCAGTGAGGCTCGAACTCCAGGTAGTTCGTACCTAAAGCGAATGCGCTACCACTACGCTATCAATACTTCCACTTTGGATATCAGATCAGAACGCATTTGGCTAGTCTTGATACGTATATTGAAGTTGCAGCGATGCTTCGGATAATTGGAATCGAGATACAGAGGAAATGCAGCTTGAAGACACTGGACGAATGAACATCGTACGTACTTTCTGACGTAAGACATGAAGATTGACTGTGCTTTCCGAGCTATTGCTTAATATGTGAGCTAATAAAGGTCAAATTTAAATAACATGATTTTGTTAGGATTCCTGGCAGCGTAGCAATATTACACGGCACATGCAATTAGTATAATAGAGAATGACGTACACAGTCTACTGTTACACGATGTGGTTTTACATAAAGTGTTCAATTCTTTATCAGTTGCCGGATGGGTGAACAGTTTCGCTCGCTCGTATCTTTCTAATAGTAAGTTTCCACAATGAATGAATTCATTGCAGATGATGGCTAACAGAGCATGCGCACTTTTGGTTTTGAAAGTATTCCAGTAATAATTCACTTAACAATTTGAATAATATGTATTGAAATTAAGATGAAGAAATGCTCCATCTCAAATCCCTGGACGACCATCTTGACATCTTGCAAATGTTCATAGCTCTAATTGTCTGGAGGAGCTCTCAGAAATTTTCAATTTCAAAAACACTTCTATCGATAATTCACGAATATCAGGACTTACACACATTCGAATTACAGTTTCCGTGGGTTTCCGTGAATGTACTGCGCAGCATCAAGACGCAGGTAACTGACTCGATTACACCGGATTTGTCTGGTGTATAGTGACACGATTTGACACCTGCCTGCTGCCTGCCTGCCTGCCCACTAGCCCACCCGAACGCCCGCCCATCTGTCTGTCTGTCTGTCCTGTCTGTCTGTCTGTCTGTCTGTCTGTCTGTCTGTCTGTCTGTCTGTCTGTCTGTCTGTCTGTCTGTCTGTCTGTCTGTCTGTCTGTCTGTCTGTCTGTCTGTCTGTCTGTCTGTCTGTCTGTCTGTCTGTCTGTCTGTCTGTCTGTCTGTCTGTCTGTCTGTCTGTCTGTCTGTCTGTCTGTCTGTCTGTCTGTCTGTCTGTCTGTCTGTCTGTCTGTCTGTCTGTCTGTCTGTCTGTCTGTCTGTCTGTCTGTCTGTCTGTCTGTCTGTCTGTCTGTCTGTCTGTCTGTCTGTCTGTCTGTCTGTCTGTCTGTCTGTCTGTCTGTCTGTCTGTCTGTCTGTCTGTCTGTCTGTCTGTCTGTCTGTCTGTCTGTCTGTCTGTCTGTCTGTCTGTCTGTCTGTCTGTCTGTCTAACCATCAATCTAAAATGTGAGTAGCCGTGTTCGATTTGTCTCGATTTCTTCAGTAGCTCTATCACATGGTCAACGACATTATATTGGTCCAATTTATATTTCTGTATGTATTTAGTGTAGTTCATAGCTGAGAGATGGCTATGAGTCAACGTTTGACCTGCCACTATTCACTTAGACTACTTGTTGGCTGTATATTATTATATTATGCATATTGCATAGTGATTGGTCATAAATGAAGGATATATATTCTCCTTATGCACACACACACACACGTCAGATTTGCATAATATCTGGCTAAATTGAACGGACAAGATAATTTCAGTCATTTTCTTTTCTCGTTTTGCTAGTATAGCAATACAAATCACACGCTTGTCTTGGCATAGTGCTTACCATAGAGGAAATATTATAATACTGTAGGTATAAACTACGCCAGAAACAATCAGGAGAGACCGACGATCTACATATAATTCATTAAAATAAATTGTGAAAATATCCGTATATAATCGCCCAATTTATACGACAATACTATTTTAAAGCCATTTTCATGCGACTTTTATACATGGTGCCAATGCAACATAGTCACATGTGTGCATACCACCAGTATATGCATATTGATGTCCTAAATTGATACATTGTAATCGCCCACTTGATACGACAATACTATTTTAAAGCCATTTTCATGCGACCTTTATACATAGTGCCAATGTAACACAGTCACGTGTGTGTATACCACCAGTATATGCATATTGATGTCCTAAATTGATACATTAATGAGCTATGACTTTAATTGCTTGCTATTACTGTTCACTGTATATGGATTTGCATTCGGTGACTTCAGTTTAAACTTTATTTATTTTACAACGACTGCGAAGTAAGTTTTAACAACTTATATTAATCTATCTCGTTGGCGCGGATGAAAGCTTATATGTTGTCATTCGTGTGAAAGGAAACCGGCGTACCCGGAGAAAGTCCACATGTCCGATCTGGCGACAACCGTACCATCTCACCTACTTCCCGGTTCGAGGATCGAACCCGGGTTGCATTAGTGAGAAGCGAGCGCGCTAGCCACTGCGCTAATCGGACAGCCAATTAAAAAGTAAAGTATCGTCGAAGTAGTTAGCAAGACTAGATAGAGTGTTGCATATAATAATTATTACTGTTATTCAGTAAGCCCACATTTCCTTACAGTAGATATTTCTTCAGAGGTAGGGTATAATCTGCAACCATGCAACGACTTAAGCCAGCTTAATAATTACAAACAAGCACTAAGGATGAGAATTGTTGTGTAGTATTGATGAGATTGATTTGAAACGTCATAGACCGATTGATTGACATGGGCGATGTTGCTCTGTATTAAATTAATTAACTGCACACAATTCAATGTTCTAATGCACATTGTATCTACGCATTGCATCCAATCACGTATACTCACTGACCTCAACGTTGGCATGAACACAGTATTTGTAAATAATTATACACAACACATATAAATAATTATACACAACACATATAAATAATTATACACAACACATATACATAATTATACGCAACACATATACATAATTATACACAACACATATAAATAATTATACACAACACATATACATAATTATACACAACACATATAAATAATTATACACAACACATATACATAATTATACACAACACATATACATAATTATACACAACACATATACATAATTATACACAACACATATACATAATTATACACAACACATATACATAATTATACACAACACATATAAATAATTATACACAACACATATACATAATTATACACAACACATATACATAATTATACACAACACATATACATAATTATACACAACACATATACATAATTATACACAACACATATACATAATTATACACAACACATATACATAATTATACACAGCACATATTGGTCCGCTATGACAAGTCATCCTCCCAATGGTCAAGGATTATTTGTTAAGCATATTTGTGTTGTCAAAAACGCCGATTTCATACTGTCTATGGAACCGGTGTAGAGTTTTCATCCGATGTCTTGTTTTGGAGCACGACGCATTGCGGACGGACGGATACGTTCTACGTCGCACATTGACGCGGACTTATCAAAGTTATGCTTTACCAATCCCAAATTAGTTGCTTAAGTTTAATTGACACAACTTGGAAAAACGAATTTAGCGTATCGAAATGGATTACAAACCGGGTCAATGAAACAATTGTGTCTTATGATATCAACATGCCCACATATCAATTATTATGAAACAATGACCAGGAGATAATTATCGTTTCACCTTATTTCATTTCATTTATCTTAGGTACATCGAATAGTTGAGGACCGATCTTCATGTCATATGATAGACATTAATAAACGTATTAATTTATCAGACAAGATCATATTTTTAATAATTTATTATTCCGGCATTGCCAGGTTAATGGTGTGTATAGGGATACTTAATTCACACAGAGAGGACCAGGTATATTACCAAATACTTGTGTTTCTAATTCAATACAATCCGGGTTCGATCCTCGGAACGGGAAGAATGTGAGATGGTACGGTGGTCGCCAAATCGGACATGTGGCTTTTCTCTGGGTACTCCGGTTTGCTCACACACGAATGATCACATATACGCTTTCATCCGCGCCAACGAAAGTGATTAATATAAGTTGTTAAACTTGCGTCCAGATTGGACAAGTGGGTTTTCTCCGGGTACTCCGGTTTCCTCACACACGAATGATCACATATACGCTTTCATCCGCGTCAACGAAAGTGATTAATATAAGTTGTTAAACTTGCGTCCAGATTGGACAAGTGGGTTTTCTCCGGGTACTCCGGTTTCCTCACACACGAATGATCACATATACGCTTTCATCCGCGTCAACGAAAGTGATTAATATAAGTTGTTAAACTTGCGTCCAGATTGGACAAGTGGGTTTTCTCCGGGTACTCCGGTTTCCTCACACACGAATGATCACATATACGCTTTCATCCGCGTCAACGAAAGTGATTAATATAAGTTGTTAAACTTGCGTCCAGATTGGACAAGTGGGTTTTCTCCGGGTACTCCGGTTTCCTCACACACGAATGATCACATATACGCTTTCATCCGCGTCAACGAAAGTGATTAATATAAGTTGTTAAACTTGCGTCCAGATTGGACAAGTGGGTTTTCTCCGGGTACTCCGGTTTCCTCACACACGAATGATCACATATACGCTTTCATCCGCGTCAACGAAAGTGGTTAATATAAGTTGTTAAACTTGCGTCCAGATTGGACAAGTGGGTTTTCTCCGGGTACTCCGGTTTCCTCACACACGAATGATCACATATACGCTTTCATCCGCGTCAACGAAAGTGATTAATATAAGTTGTTAAACTTGCGTCCAGATTGGACAAGTGGGTTTTCTCCGGGTACTCCGGTTTCCTCACACACGAATGATCACATATACGCTTTCATCCGCGTCAACGAAAGTGATTAATATAAGTTGTTAAACTTGCGTCCAGATTGGACAAGTGGGTTTTCTCCGGGTACTCCGGTTTCCTCACACACGAATGATCACATATACGCTTTCATCCGCGTCAACGAAAGTGATTAATATAAGTTGTTAAACTTGCGTCCAGATTGGACAAGTGGGTTTTCTCCGGGTACTCCGGTTTCCTCACACACGAATGATCACATATACGCTTTCATCCGCGTCAACGAAAGTGATTAATATAAGTTGTTAAACTTGCGTCCAGATTGGACAAGTGGGTTTTCTCCGGGTACTCCGGTTTCCTCACACACGAATGATCACATATACGCTTTCATCCGCGTCAACGAAAGTGATTGATATAAGTTGTTAAACTTGCGTCCAGATTGGACAAGTGGGTTTTCTCCGGGTACTCCGGTTTGCTCACACACGAATGATCACATATACGCTTTCATCCGCGTCAACGAAAGTGGTTAATATAAGTTGTTAAACTTGCGTCCAGATTGGACAAGTGGGTTTTCTCCGGGTACTCCGGTTTGCTCACACACGAATGATCACATATACGCTTTCATCCGCGTCAACGAAAGTGGTTAATATAAGTTGTTAAACTTGCGTCCAGATTGGACAAGTGGGTTTTCTCCGGGTACTCCGGTTTGCTCACACACGAATGATCACATATACGCTTTCATCCGCGCCAACGAAAGTGATTAATATAAGTTGTTAAACTTGCGTCCAGATTGGACAAGTGGGTTTTCTCCGGGTACTCCGGTTTCCTCACACACGAATGATCACATATACGCTTTCATCCGCGTCAACGAAAGTGATTAATATAAGTTGTTAAACTTGCGTCCAGATTGGACAAGTGGGTTTTCTCCGGGTACTCCGGTTTCCTCACACACGAATGATCACATATACGCTTTCATCCGCGTCAACGAAAGTGATTAATATAAGTTGTTAAACTTGCGTCCAGATTGGACAAGTGGGTTTTCTCCGGGTACTCCGGTTTCCTCACACACGAATGATCACATATACGCTTTCATCCGCGTCAACGAAAGTGATTAATATAAGTTGTTAAACTTGCGTCCAGATTGGACAAGTGGGTTTTCTCCGGGTACTCCGGTTTGCTCACACACGAATGATCACATATACGCTTTCATCCGCGTCAACGAAAGTGATTAATATAAGTTGTTAAACTTGCGTCCAGATTGGACAAGTGGGTTTTCTCTGGGTACTCCGGTTTGCTCACACACGAATGATCACATATACGCTTTCATCCGCGTCAACGAAAGTGGTTAATATAAGTTGTTAAACTTGCGTCCAGATTGGATAAGTGGGTTTTCTCCGGGTACTCCGGTTTGCTCACACACGAATGATCACATTTACGCTTCATCCGCGTCAACGAAAGTGGTTAATATAATATCTATCTAAGGTGTTAGAACTTGCTTCGCAATCCTTGTACAATAAATAAAGTTTAAACTTTCTAATTCACCTGTGTCAATAAATGTGTGTGTTGGTATGTTTTTGGGGTCTAATTTCGCACCAACAGCTAAGGTCATATGGCGAGTTTCCAGCTAATATTGGTGGAAGAAGACATAGGGTTCCATGTGAAAATAAAACATCTCATTATGTATATATAATTATATGTAAATAGCAGTAACTATTTACCAGAGTTTGATCCACATCTAAATTAGATCTATGTCTCATTCAAACAACACCACAGCATCCAATGTAAAGGAAAGTTGACGTGACGCAGCCACGGAACTCAATAATAATAATAATAATAATAATAAATATTAATAATAATAATAAATATTAATAATAAATATTAATAATAATACTACTACTACTAATATTAATAATACTATTAATAATGATAATATTAATAATAATAATGAAGACTTTATTTAACGCGATGAAGTTTATTGGACAAGATCACTCTTCAATAAGGCCCACAAAACCAAAACATTTATGAACATCATATAGCGAGGATATACTTATAGCTAACGATGTCATGGGAGCAATGGTGTTTAGTATTCTAAATGTTTGCAATAAATTATATGATTGTGAATAAACATGAATACAATAAGTAGCACGTGTAACACAGCGAATTACATTTACCAGACGAAGTATATAAAATACTGTATCGTATGCAATAAAAAATATTAAATTTGAAATTTGCTTCCACTGTGTCAAAATCGGTTATGTCGAATTCTTCGGTTATCTCGAAGTCGGTTAAAAGTCCCGTTTCAGACACTATCATTGTACATATAACTGGCCCCGTTTATATCGAATTTCGTTACGTCAAACTTCTGTTATGTCGAAGTATTTTGTTCGATCCGGCTGAATTCGACATAACGGATGTAGACTGTACATGTATATTCATCAATGTTATAAAACTGTGTCCAACACATCATGTGCTAATCTACATAGCGGTGCATACGAATGTAATACGCATAGTTTGATGAATGTGAATAATTATACTGAGTCAAAAAAGAAACGATACCAAACTAAAAATGACGTAAAACGGATAAAACCATAGAAAGGATTAATATATTATTACGTATCAGTACCGGGTATCTTATTGCCACGTCAGCCAACCATAAACACAGGTAAATAAACACCCGATAATCCTGGAACGCCGAATTTCCGATTTGCACGTGCTCCTCAACAAAGACAACTTCCTACACATGTACAAATCAGAAAACCGGTTTATTGTACTGGTATTGCATTATCATCGAGGAAAAACACCTTACATACCCATTGTTACCTCTAACAAAATGCCTAGGCTAAACCGCAATCAGAGAATGCGTGCCATTGGCATGATTGACGGCGGTTTACGTCAGCGTGACGTCGCAAATCGACTCGGGGTTACGCGGATCACGATAACACGTCTACTTCGACGTTATCGAACACATGGATCGGTGGACGACCGTCCAAGATCTGGTCGACCACGTGTGACGACGCGTGAACAGGACCGTCACATTCGGACGTCACATTTACGTGACCGGTTCCTACCTGCTACGCACACAGCTGCCGTTACTCCTGGGATGACCAACAATCGCATCAGTGCACAAACATTCAGGAACCGGCTCGGTGAACGTGGCATTCGTGACTATCGGCCATACGTTGGACCCATCCTGACACGACGTCACCGTGACGTACGGCGGGAATGGACGACGGAACGTGCTCGCTGGACTCGGTTACAGTGGAATTCGGTGATGTTTAGCGATGAATCGCGGTTCTGTTTGCGTCGAGCGGATGGCAGAGAGCGGGTATATCGCAGACGCGGTGAACGTTACGCCGACGCATGTGTACGTCAGGTCGATCTGTTCGGGGGCGGAAGCGTTATGGCGTGGGGCGGTATCACCTTCGGCAGTCGCACTGAACTGTTAGTGGTGGACGGGAACCTAAATGCCCAGCGGTACTGTGATGAGATCCTTGTGCCAGTTGTTGTGCCGTTCTTTAACGCCAACAGAAACGTCACACTGTTCCAACAGGGCAACGCCAGGTGTCATACTGCTCGGATTTCCACCACATTATTGAAGCAGAACAATATTGAAACCCTGCCGTGGCCTGCTTTGTCACCAGACTTGTCATCCATAGAACATTTGTGGGATACGTTAGACCGCCACGTCAGACGACGTCAGCCGGTAACGTTAAACCAACTGAGGGATGTTTTGCGTCAGGAGTGGACACATATTGACCAGCAAGAGATTCAGACACTCTTCCGTTCGATGCGACGGCGGTGCATTGCAGTGAGAGACGCAAATGGTGCCCATACTCGGTATTGACGTCTGTGTGAAAACTCCATTAGACCCCTGTCCGACGAATTACGTCATCACGCAGCAGACAGTTTCGGAGGCTCATTATGCTTTATGTGCTCCTCTTTCAAACATGTTGGACTATCATCTTATGAATTTTCAAAGAATTTTCTTAATAAATGTTGAAATTATAGACACATAAACACCAGGTATCGTTTCTTTTTTGACTCAGTATATATTACATTATAATCCGGCAATTAAATTGGTTTATGAAATAGTTCCTGTTCACATAAATATATAGTAATTTGGGTATTAATTTTTTCATTTAAAGTTTAAACTTAATTTAGCTTACAACGATTGCGAAGATGATGATGATTGAGCTTATTTACCCTCGCGGATGAAAGCGTAAATGTGGTGATTCGTGTAGGAGGAAACCGGATATTCGCTACATAGCATAGCATGGGAGTTATTCATTGCATAGCCTGACGTGAGGTATATCCGCTACATAGCCTAGCATGGGAGTTATTCATTGCATAGCCTGACGTGAGGTATATTCGTTACATAGCATAGCATGGGAGTTATTCATTGCATAGCCTGACGTGAGGTATATTCGTTACATAGCCTAGCATGGGAGTTATTCATTGCATAGCCTGACGTGAGGTATATTCGTTACATAGCCTAGCATGGGAGTTATTCATTGCATAGCCTGGCGTGAGGTATATCCGCTACATAACCTAGCATGACAGTTATTCATTGCATAGCCTGACGTGAGGTATATTCGCTACATAACCTATCATGGGAGTTATACATTGCATAGCCTGACGTGAGGTATATTCGTTACATAGCCTAGCATGGGAGTTATTCATTGCATAGCCTGACGTGAGGTATATTCGCTACATAGCATAGCATGGGAGTTATACATTGCATAGCCTGGCATGAGATCTATCCGCTACAAAGACTAGCATGGGAGTTATTCATTGCATAGCCTGACGTGAGGTATATTCGCTACATAGCATAGCATGGGTGTTATACATTGCATAGCCTGGCGTGAGGTCTATCCGCTACAAAGCCTAGCATGTGAGTTATTCATTGCATAGCCTGACGTGAGGTATATTCGCTACATAGCATAGCATGGGAGTTATACATTGCATGACATGAGACTTATTCGTTACATAGCCTAGCATGGGAGTTATTCATTGCATAGCCTGACGTGAGGTATATTCGCTACATAGCATAGCATGGGAGTTATACATTGCATAGCCTGGCGTGAGGTCTATCCGCTACAAAGCCTAGCATGGGAGTTATTCATTGCATAGCCTGACGTGAGGTATATTCGCTACATAGCCTAGCATGGGAGTTATTCATTGCATAGCGTGACGTGAGGTCTATTCGCTACATAACATAACATGGGAGTTGTTCATTGCATAGCCTGACGTGAGGTCTATTCGCTACATAGCATAACATGGGAGTTGTTCATTGCATTGCCTGACGTGAGGTCTATTCGCTACATAGCATATCATGGGAGTTATTCATTGCATAGACTGACGTGAGGTCTATTCGCTACATAGCATAGCATGGGAGTTATTCATTGCATAGACTGGCGTGAGGTCTATTCGCTACATAGCATAGCATGGGAGTTATTCATTGCATAGACTGACGTGAGGTCTATTCGCTACATAGCCCAGCATGGGTGTTATTCATTGCATAGCCTGACGTGAGGTCTAATCGCTACATAGCATAGCATGGGAGTTATTCATTGCATAGCCTGGCGTGAGGTCTATTCGCTACATAGCATAGCATGGGAGTTATTCATTGCATAGACTGACGTGATGTATATTCGCTACATAGCATAGCATGGGAGTTATTCATTGCATAGACTGACGTGAGGTCTATTCGCTACATAGCATAGCATGGGAGATATTCATTGCATAGACTGACGTGAGGTCTATTCGCTACATAACCTATCATGGGAGTTATTCATTGCAAAGCCTGACGTGTGGTCAATTCGCTACATAACCTATCATGGGAGTTATTCATTGCATAGCCTGACGTGAGGTATATCCGCTACATAGCATAGCATGGGAGTTATACATTGCATAGCCTGACGTGAGGTATATTCGCTACATAGCATAGCATGGGAGTTATACATTGCATAGCCTGGCATGAGATCTATCCGCTACAAAGCCTAGCATGGGAGTTATTCATTGCATAGCCTGACGTGAGGTATATTCGCTACATAGCATAGCATGGGAGTTATACATTGCATAGCCTGGCGTGAGGTATATCCGCTACAAAGCCTAGCATGGGAGTTATTCATTGCATAGCGTGACGTGAGGTCTATTCGCTACATAGCATAACATGGGAGTTGTTCATTGCATAGCCTGACGTGAGGTCTATTCGCTACATAGCATAACATGGGAGTTGTTCATTGCATTGCCTGACGTGAGGTCTATTCGCTACATAGCATATCATGGGAGTTATTCATTGCATAGACTGACGTGAGGTCTATTCGCTACATAGCATAGCATGGGAGTTATTCATTGCATAGACTGGCGTGAGGTCTATTCGCTACATAGCATAGCATGGGAGTTATTCATTGCATAGACTGACGTGAGGTCTATTCGCTACATAGCCCAGCATGGGTGTTATTCATTGCATAGCCTGACGTGAGGTCTAATCGCTACATAGCATAGCATGGGAGTTATTCATTGCATAGCCTGGCGTGAGGTCTATTCGCTACATAGCATAGCATGGGAGTTATTCATTGCATAGACTGACGTGATGTATATTCGCTACATAGCATAGCATGGGAGTTATTCATTGCATAGACTGACGTGAGGTCTATTCGCTACATAGCATAGCATGGGAGATATTCATTGCATAGACTGACGTGAGGTCTATTCGCTACATAGCATAGCATGGGAGTTATTCATTGCAAAGCCTGACGTGAGGTCTATTCGCTACATAACCTATCATGGGAGTTATTCATTGCAAAGCCTGACGTGTGGTCAATTCGCTACATAACCTATCATGGGAGTTATTCATTGCATAGCCTGACGTGAGGTATATCCGCTACATAGCATAGCATGGGAGTTATACATTGCATAGCCTGACGTGAGGTATATTCGCTACATAGCATAGCATGGGAGTTATACATTGCATAGCCTGGCATGAGATCTATCCGCTACAAAGCCTAGCATGGGAGTTATTCATTGCATAGCCTGACGTGAGGTATATTCGCTACATAGCATAGCATGGGAGTTATACATTGCATAGCCTGGCGTGAGGTATATCCGCTACAAAGCCTAGCATGGGAGTTATTCATTGCATAGCCTGACGTGAGGTCTAATCGCTACATAGCATAGCATTGGAGTTATTCATTGCATAGCCTGACGTGAGGTATATTCGCTACATAGCCTAGCATGGGAGTTATTCATTGCATAGCCTGACGTGAGGTATATTCGCTACATAACATAGCATGGGAGTTATACATTGCATGACATGAGACTTATTCGTTACATAGCCTAGCATGGGAGTTATACTTTGCATAGCCTAACGTGAGGTCTATTCGCTACATAGAATAGCATGGGAGTTGTTCATTGCATTGCCTGACGTGAGGTATATCCGCTACATAGCATTGCATGGGAGGTATTCATTGCATAGCCTGACGTGAGCTCTATTCGCTACATAGCATAGCATGGGAGTTATTCATTGCATAGACTGACGTGAGGTCTATTCGCTACATAGCCTAGCATGGGAGTTATTCATTGCATAGCCTGACGTGAAGTATATTCGTTACATAGCCTAGCATGGGAGTTATTCATTGCATAGCCTGACGTGAGGTATATTCGCTACATAGCCTAGCATGGGAGTTATTCATTGCATAGCCTGACGTGAGGTATATCCGCTACATAGCCTAGCATGGGAGTTATTCATTGCATAGCCTGACGTGAGGTATATTCGCTACATAGCATAGCATGGGAGTTATTCATTGCATAGCCAGACGTGTGGTATATCCGCTACATAGCTTAGCATGGCAGTTATTCATTGCATAGCCTGACGTGAGGTATATCCGCTACATAGCCAAGCTTGGGAGTTATTCATTGCATAGCCAGACGTGTGGTATATCCGCTACATAGCTTAGCATGGCAGTTATTCATTGCATAGCCTGACATGTATAACATGGGGATTATTCGGTGCACAGCATGAAACAAGATTTATTAAAGTTTAAAGTTTATTTATTTTACAATGATTGTGAAGCAAGTTCTAACAACTTATATTAATCACTCTCGTTGGCGCGGATGAAAGCGTATATGTGGTCATTCGTGTGGGAGGAAACCGGAGTACCCGGAGAAAACCCACATGTCCGATCTGGCGACCATCGTACCATCTCACATACTTCACAGTCCGAGGAACGAACACAGGTTGCATTGGTAAGGAGCGAGTGCGTTAACCACTGTGCTAATCGGACAGTCAATTTTTTAGTTTAAAGTCTCACCAACAGCTTAGGTTATATTTCAACTCTCTAGAGGTATTGCAGACACGGCCGGGTGCCCGGGTAGAACACATGACTTTCCGCAATCAAGCTGTGTAACTTCACCAATTGAAATAATTAACACAATATTGATATACCATAACCGCAATGCTTAATGAATGTCATAGAACTACATTTCATTGGAATTGTCCAGTTTATTCACCGTATGTCCAGTAACACTGGAATTATACATTTGTTATGTTTGAATCATCGCAAAATGCTACACATATCTTGAATCGGTGGTAATATAATGTTAAGCCTTATGTGTATATGCAGGTTACAGAATAAACGGCCACCTTTGATTCAGAACATGTACGAGAGGATGAACACAAGACCATTCACTAAATGCTATCCCCCAGGAACATTCACCACTAAATGCTATCCCCCCAGGAACATTCACTACTAATGTTATCCCCCAGGAACATTCACCACTAAATGCTATCCCCCCAGGAACATTCACTACTAATGTTATCCCCCAGGAACATTCACCACTAAATGCTATCCCCCAGGAACATTCACTACTAATGTTATCCCCCAGGAACATTCACCACTAAATGTTATCCCCCCAGGAACATTCACTACTAATGTTATCCCCCAGAAACATTCACTACTAAATGTTATCCCCCCAGGAACATTCACTACTAATGTTATCCCCCAGAAACATTCACTACTAAATGTTATCCCCCAGGAACATTCACTACTAAATGTTATCCCACCAGGAACATTCACTACTAAATGTTATCCCCCAGGAACATTCACTACTAATGTTATCCCCCAGAAACATTCACTACTAAATGTTATCCCCCAGAAACATTCACTACTAAATGTTATCCCCAAGGAACACAAGCAGATATTCTCCAAGACCATTCACTAAATGTTATCCCCCAGGAACACAAGCAGATATTCTCCAAGACCATTCACTAAATGCTATCCCCCAGGAATACAAGCAGATATTCTCCAAGACCATTCACTAAATAGTATCCCCCAAGGAATACAAGCAGATATTCTCCAAGACCATTCACTAAATGTTAACACCAAGGAATACAAGCAGATATTCTCCAAGACCATTCACTAAATGTTATCCCCCAAGGAACACAAGCAGATATTCTCCAAGACCATTCACTAAATGTTATCCCCCAGGAAAATTCACTACTAAAGGATATTCTCCAGAACCATTCACTAATGGGTCTTCCTGAATTTTTACATTCAAATTATTTATTCATTGGATAGCATTATGGGCAATACAAAGCTACTCATAGAACCAATACTGTGAGAGCGCAACCTACGTAACGGTAACGGGCAATTCAATACTATTGACGTTTTACAGCATTTATTATCATGTGTCTCTAATTTCTATTTTAAATAGCTTACATCAATACATTATTTACTTGAATCACATTTTATTAAACGCAAGTGCATAAATACAAATTCTTAAAGCGACATTACATCACAAAAAGCAAAAAAAAGCAGTTTTCAAGTATAAATGCATTGCTACTACAAATTCTTCCAAATACATTCGAACATTAACATTGAATCCATAAACAGTGTTTTTGTGATCTACAAACTTCAAACAGTGAAAGTAGGATTTCATATAACGGGATATCCACGCTCCTGATTTGATGTGTGTTTGTCATTGGAGTCAATAGTAAACGCGCGATATTTCGTTTAGAGATTAACTAAGATTAGTCTACAAATAAATATGCATTGGCACAAATGTGAGATCTAACGGTAAATGTGTAACATAAATCGTGTTATTCATGATACACGCGTTGTATTACGCATGGATGTCGACCCTATTTACATTATTTTGTTTTGTCAACAAACCGCGTGTTAATTAATTGAGGTTTTGAAGCAAATATTTTGGGGAAAAAGATACCATATAATAGGAAATTACATCCTGTAGACCATTTTCACCCATGTCATGTCGTTTTAAATTATCCAGTAACATATGTGACAGGTGCTATATTTCAACTATTTAATAGTTATCTATCATTATCACCATGCTTGGTAATATGCTGGACTGGTAATCCAGGGATCGCAGGTTCGATCCCCCGTCTGACCCTAATAAAATTAACAGTCTTTCAGATGGGACGTTAAACCGAGGTCTCGTGTCGGTGCTATACACCGTGCACGTAAAAGAACCAGAGGAGATTCTGGAATGGGTCTCTGTCTGTATCATGTCTGCGTCGCTCATAATTATGGTCAACCGGTAGCGACGATAAATAAACGTAAACAAAAACATCACAATGCTTATGATCATGTTGTACTTTAATAACTGATAATAAAGTGTTCGAACAAAAACAAATCTTCAACCATTCCAACACTCATTGACGGTTCAATCGAAGCACAAACAGATAAAGATAAAGCTGATCTACCGAATAACTACTTCACTAAACAGTCAACCGTTGATGATAGGGATCACCCTCTTCCACACACCACACACATGGAATGCTCCATGGCTAATATAAACATTTCGCCCCAAGATATTAAAGATGCTATCTCATGTGTAAACCCAAGCAAGGCAAGTGGCCCAGATCTGGTGAGTCCACGTCTCATCAAAGAAGGTATAGATTCTCTAGCAGTCCCTCTATCACAGTACTTTAACAAACTACTTTCCAACTCATGTGTTCCTTCTTCATGGAAATTGGCAAATGTCTGCCCAATTTTCAAGAAATCAGACCCTTCAAAACCAATCAACTATAGACCTATCTCTCTTCTCAGTTGTCTGGGTAAGCTCATGGAACGCTGTATCCATAAAAACCTATATAATTACGTTATTTCCAACGCAATCCTTACACCTTACCAATCTGGTTTTACCAAGGGCGATTCCACTGTCAACCAGCTGACACTTCTGTATAACGACATTAGTGAAGCGTTAGATGATGGTAAGGAAGTTCGTGCTGTATTTTGTGACATATCCAAGGCCTTTGATAGAGTTTGGCACCGGGGACTACTTCATAAACTTTCTTCTATCGGCATTCAATGTCCCTTACTTGGCTGGTTCTCCTCATATCTTTCAAATAGAAAGCAACGTGTTGTCTTGGCAAATTCTACATCCGATATTTCATCCATAGATGCAGGTGTTCCCCAAGGATCCATCCTCGGTCCATTGCTCTTTCTAATATACATCAATGACATTGTAAACGATATTCGTGCAAATATTCGACTATTTGCAGACGATACTAGTCTTTATATTGTTGTAGAAGACGTTGTTGATTCCGCAAATATTCTCAACCATGATCTTTCCCGGATCATCAACTGGTCGAAAGCTTGGCTTGTTTCCTTTAATCCTTCCAAGACTGAATCCGTGATCTTCTCTCGTAAGCTCAGGAAACCTATTCATCCCCAGTTATATATTGATGGTAATCCTATCCCACAAGTCAGTACTCACAAACATCTTGGACTCACCTTTTCCGAGGATGCCAAATGGATATCGCACATACAGGCTTTCATTAACAAGGCATGGCAACGCATTGGCATCTTAAGAAGTCTAAAATTTCTCTTATCTCGTTGTAGCCTAGAAAAAATGTATATATCATTCATTAGGCCCCTCTTGGAGTACGCTGATGTTGTCTGGGAAAACTGTACGAACAAGATCAAATGCGACATCGAATCCGTTCAATTAGAAGCAGCTAGAATTATCACAGGTGCTACCAAATACTGTAACACCGACATACTCTATACCGATCTTAGCTGGGATACTTTAGCTGAAAGGCGACGCAAGCATCGCCTTGTCTTACTTTATAAGATGAAAAATGGACTTTCACCCGCTTACCTGTCAAATCTAATTCCACCCCAGCCAAATCAGCCATATGCCTTACGATCACTTACAGCTATACCCAATATTCACTGCAAAACTCAATCGCATGCTTCTTCTTTTCTGCCTCTAACTATTCGCCAGTGGAATATACTTCCACAAGAACTTAAAAATGCCTCAACCATAGGAGAATTTAAAAGCAAGCTGAATACTAGGGCTAAACAAAAGAAAACAATTTACAACATTGGCAATAGGAAAAACCAAGTATATCACGCACGCCTTCGCTTGGGGTGCAGTGCGCTAAGCTTCGATCTTCACAGAAGAAATATTGTTCCTTCTCCTCTGTGCATATGCGGCGTTGTAGAGACTACATTCCACTTCCTGTTTCAATGTCCAAGATACCATGCATTGCGCCAACACTATCTTCACGATCTCCCATGTGCACATACGTTAAATAATCTACTATACGGTGATGACCGACTTACATTCGAAGTCAATAAACACATCTTCCTACGAGTCCAAGGCTTCATAGCAGCAACTAAGCGCTTCGAGATCTAGTCATTTACCATCAAATGTCCGACCCCCTATCTATGCAGCGTGTGAGACAGTACCTAGTATGTTCTACTAATGTTATAAACTAACACTAATTAACGCATTGAATCAGGATAACAATTAGTCACCGTGTGCATTAAAATTCAGAATCAGGTTTGAACTATATAGAATTAAACCTGTCCAATGCTCAAAGAATACCTACCATACACTGGCTCTAATGTGTTAAATTTATATGTTTGCAAACTCCACTATGGAAAGGAATTTGTATAAGCATTTTAATATGCTTGTTTTCCAATCCAAATTATTTCTCTTGTAACACTTTATTCTTATATGTTATTTTCTGAATAAAAATATGTTTAAACTAAAGTGTTCGAGGTAGCTAGAATAGTAATAAGGAACGCCGCCTGACATTGTGAGTATCACGCCATGGTCTTGAGCTCGAGTTTGATATTTGAGAAAAATCATTTCTGGCAAACATAATATATATCTCAAATTTCAAATTCGATCTCAGGCCCCTGGCGTGATACTCTCCATGGCAGGCGTTCCATATATATATACATACATAACGACAATACTGAGTACAGAAGGATCTGTAGTCCAGTGGTAACACGCTGGACTGGTAAACCAGGGATCGCTGGTTCGATCCCCCGTCTGACTCTCAGTCTTTCAGGTAGGACTTTAAACCGAGGTCTTGTGTCGGTGCTTTACATCGTGCACGTAAGATAACCAGAGGAGAATCTGGACTGGGACCCTGTCTGTATCATTGCACTATCCTCCAAAAATCTAAAATGCTAATCTCTTCAGGAGGCGTCGCTCATATGGGCAACCGGTAGCGACGATAAATAAACGTAAAACACGCAAGAAATACTGAGTAATTGCTCGTATTTGTCATCTATAGAGACAATGTGTGACGCGTATTCATATCATATATATATAACTTTTATTAATCGAGCTCAGAAGAAAGGCATGCTATTAATGGTTTCGTACGACTCAGCTCAATTGTGGGTTGATAAACGTTCCAGTTTGCTGGACGAATGGGAATTTATGTGATAAGAATTACTGTTATGTATTCGTATACTAGGTATTAAAATTGTCCAATTGTTTTCAAGGAACCAGTTCCAAGCTTTCACTGGTGTGCGCATAGAAATACAGGCTTGAGCTGGAATTCAGAAATGGCCAGGTCAATCTGCAAAGTCTGCAACAATAATTGGTTCCCATATGATTCGCGGATGTTCCAGCAGGGACGTGGCATATATTATTATGCTGGACAGGGTTTCATGTTATTATCAACATGTTTGCATTTAATTACTAAAGTATGCAATTTATAATTTATATACAGTCACTCAATACCCAATTCGAGTGTGTAATATGCAGAGTAAATGTTCAAGCGTCCTTCTATTACATATTTATATGTAATCGTTTTTCTTGTGAAATAGTAACACTGCTTGCCCAGCGTGCGGTATAATGCTTTAGCTAGCTTTAGTAGCGTGCTTGGGTGAGCTTAATACATGTTTTTAACACATGACTGTGCCTGTATTCGGTGTAATACAACCATCACATAATTTGCAATATCAACACACGTGTAATGGTTGAGAGAATAATCTTTATATTAACTTGTAATTTCTAATTTCTATTTGAATTGGTATGCATAACGTTAATGGTGGATGCGCGTTCCCTTCAGGTGCAAAAGGTCCGCAGTTAGAGCCCTGCTGGAGCCGATTCGATTGTGCCCTTAGGCAAGGCATTTAAATTCCACATGCCTCTTCTCTATCCTTCATGGCGATGGATTCCATCAGGAATGAGGTCTCGAGAGTGATTAATATAAGTTGAAAGAACTTGTTTCGCAATCGAGCTAAAATAAATGTGTATAAACTAACGTTAATGGTAAGACAAACTAAGATATAGTCGAAGTCGAGACGCAATTACAACGCTGTTTGAAAGATAAATACTACGCTGCTTTGCGTAGCTAAGTCATTGTAATTTAATGATGTCATAACAATTGGCGCTGGCACTCAATGGCGCCAAAATGAACTGAGTATCAATTTGAAAGTTATTTATTAAAACGAGCGCCCTATGGTAATGTGATGAAACGGATCTTAGACCCGTGATGATTTCATACCATATTTTATAAAACTAACAAACTTTATATCAACATCCCAAATCTCGTTTCATAAGACATGGTATGACATGACCACTCGTGTAAGATATATATATATAATTTTATATATATATATAATATATATATATATATATATATATATATATATATATTATATATATATTCGAAACCAAGTCACAATACTAATATTGTACTAAAAAAATACACAGACGGATATGTAGTCCAGTGGTAATACGCTGGACTGGTAATCCAGGGATCGCAGGTTCGATCCACCGTCTGACCCTAATAAAATTAACAGTCTTTCAGATGGGACGTTAAACCGAGGTCTCGTGTCGGTGTTTTACACCGTGCACGTAAAAGAATCAGCGGAGACTCTGGAATGGGTCTCTGTCTGTATCATGCACTATCCTCCAAAATCTAAAATAACTAATCACTTCAGGAGGCGTCGCTCATATGGGCAACCGGTAGCGACGATAAATAAACGTAAAAACACAATACTAATACAAATTCGTCTCCTATGTGACGTGATGAAAGACGCGATACATGTTGGATGTTGACGTTAAATGATCTCACATATGGCTGCCTAGAAAAAACTTATTATATAACACTAAATGCAATAAAGACATAAAAACAATAACCAAATAAGTTAATGCTACAATTTTAACATGAAGAAAAAAACTATAATAGAAGGTGTGGTTTGTTTTAAGACAATATGATATGTAGTCCAGTGGTAACACGCTGGACTGGTACTCCAGGGATTGCAAGTTCGATCTCCCGGCTGACCCTAATACAATTAACAGTCTTTCAGATGGGACTTTAAACCGAGATCTCGTGTCGGTGCTTTCCACCGTGCACGTAAAAGAACCAGAGGAGACTCTGGAATGGGTTGCACTATCCTCCAAATATCTAAAATGACTAATCTCTTCATGAGGCGTCACTCATATGGGCAACCGGTAGCGACGATAAATAAACGTAAAACACACAAAGTTTAAGACAAAGAGAGAGAAAACGATTCGCAAAGGATGCTACTAAGCTGCACGTGACTTAAAGTTAATCACTAATCCTCATTTTAACAACATCGTTTTAACATATATGCATAACATATATATATTCTTTGTATAATTCCTGTGTTACTGGATAAAAGTGGATAAACTGGACAATTATATATATATACAATAACGGCAACGCAATGTATAATGATTGTTATGGAACATACAATTCATTGGAATTGTCCAGTTTACCCACCTTATATCCAGTAACACAGGAATTATACATTTGAATATATATATACACATACTTTAATACTCGTATATATATACAGAATACACAGAATTTACTTACCTTATATCACTAAAATGTGTGAACTGTTCTACATTAATTTCCTGATATTAAATCTAATTAAAAACACATAGTACGTACGACAGAACACCACACATATGTTTCGTGTGTTCAAGAATATGACACAAAATTAAGCATACCACCATATTAATATATCTCTGCTTTGGTTTTCATGGCCGCGCTTTTCATATATCAAAATCAAACATAATTATGGTATTCTTTCAAAACTATCCATATATTAATAAACAAGATATATATCGATTCCTCATTACCGGGCTTGACTTCTTCACTCTCCTTTTTGCTGTGAAAAGCGCGTAATCATTTCTTAGCAACGGTCACAGAGTCTAAATGATCGAAGACCATTTAAGTTGTGTATGTATCGGAAATATATCGACATCTTTTAATCCAATTAAGCCTGTGTTTTTCTACCAGTAATCGATTCCAATAACCTTTTACATGTACTGTACAGCCTATCCAACAGAGATGAACAGCAACGATACAAAGCTACACACACTTGTCCTTGGTATTGGGCATAATGAAGGTAAATATAAGTAAAGCCAGTCGTATTGAACCAATTCTAAAACCTATGACACACAAATGTTGCAACATTTATACAGGTCATAAAATCCAAATATAATGTTAAGTAGTGATCTTACGTTATTCAATTAATCCGATTTGGAATATTAAATGGCTTGCTATGTTTAGAACGTGACGTCCGAGAGAAAATCAAACACGGTTGTATCAAAACCGACACATCTTAAACCATTGTATGATTACACTTTGATATATAAGCCTTCGTTTATTGTAGTTTTTATACGTAAATACGTTCAATAGTCACTTAGTTTATACAAATGTATAGCTTGATTGCGAAACAAGTTCTTACAACTTATATTAATCACTCTCGAGACCTCATTACTGATGGAATCCATCGCCACGGGGGAGAGAGAAGAGACAATATGGAATTTAAACGCCTTGCCTAAGGGCACACTCGTAACGGCTCCAGCGGGGCTCGAACTCCGAGCTGTTCGCGCCTGAAGCGAACGCGCTATCACGGCATAGTCACTTAGTAAATGTTTGTAAGAAGTATACAATATTAAAAGATGAAATCGCAGTTTTGGGGTAAAGTTGCATGTATTACTAGTAGTATTTACTATAGTATCATGCAGATATGCTAAAACGTTTGTGTATTTATTTTGGGTTTAAAGTCGAACAGGCAGGTTAGGTAATATGGCGATTATCCAGCTAGTATTGGTGGAGGAAGACCTCACGAACTCAAACAGTGTATCACGCACGGACGGACATGCGGGTATTAAATCACATTTCTTCAGCTCGATAGCTTCCTCACATGAAATAATTGGACACGGCAATGATATTGGAACCAAGGGTAGCAAGGAGTTATTCATTTGAAAGATATATAGGCTGTTTGTGTTTATTTGTTATACTTTATTTATTTTACAACGATTACGAAGCAAGTTTTAACAACTTATATTAATCACTGTCGTTGGCTCGGATGAAAGCGTATATGTGGTCATTCATGTGGGAGAAAACCGGAGTACCCGGAGAAAACCCACCTGTCCGATCTGGCGACCATCGTACCATCTCACATACTTCCCTGTCCGAGCATCGAACCCTCGTTTGTGTTTATAACGCCACTCGTGGAAATACCAGTGACAACTCGGTGAAATAAAAATCTTACACTTATAAACACAAATCTTCTTTTTCTTTTATGATTTCCAATGACGTTGGCTAATATACTATTTGTTTCTAATATACTTCATTTTAGCTGACCTGGGTGGAGCCTCGTTGCATTACGTCACACAACCGCACAACCACTTATGTTAGTATGAACGTCCGCAATATGAAATGTTAATTTTATTAGGGTAAGACGGGGGATCGAACATGTGATCCCTGGATTACCAGTCCAGCGTGTTACCACTGGACTACAGATCGTATGTAGGCGATTTGCAATTGTTTCGATCCGTTTTCATGCTTCATTGTACGGGCACTCACGCGGCAAGGCTGACCTCTTATACCGAGTACCATGGGGTGCACAACTACGGAACCATGCCATGTATATATATGTTATTGGTCTATAATGTGTGTAAACTCATAAAACATGTATATGTTTCGAGAAATAAAGAAATGTTCTGTTCTGTTCTATTATGAATGAAAATATAATTATGAACATCTACAGTCTACATCCGCTATGTCGAATTCAGGCGGACCGAACACAATACTTCGACATAACCGAAGTTTGACGTAACGAAATTCGATATAAACAGAGCCTGTTATAATTATGTAAAAATGATAGTGTCTGATACGGGACTTTGATCCGACTTCGAGATAACTGGATAATTCGACATAACCGACTTTGACATAGCGGATGTAGACTGTACTTTGTATTAATTGTATAGTTTTCTGCTGTGTTTGTTTGTACTCTCTTAGATTTTAACACTTTAGTACAATATAATTAAATAATTTGACCTACATTTTCTTTTATTAACCACAACATTGATTATTGGACTGTGCTCTGAATGGAACATTTCAAAGTCAAGTTTACGGCTGGATTCGTGGCAACTTTTCATTCTCTGTGTTTTTATCGCCAACAAATAGACCATTTGTATGTACAGTCAAACCTGTGTTAGTGGTCACCTCCATCAAGCAGCCAGCCTGTATTAAGCAGCAGTCTACAGATTACCAATATATTATTTGATTATAAATGTTACCGCTATTAAACACCCACCTTTGTAAAGCAGCCACATTCTGTGCTTCCCATGGCTTGCTTCTTAAGACATGTTTGACTGTATTATAATTATGCAGAGTTATTTTTGTATGTTGCTAACTATGATTAGTTACGTCAACAGAACATACATCAAACGTCCAATAGGTGAGCCTGGTAGGCACGTGCACATTACACGACTACAGGTATGTTCATAATCTCACATACGCATAGTACATCCTGGCCACACTAATATGTGAACTGGTGGCTCCGAGTACAACCGATATCACCCATAAACAGGTACTTACGTGGCTAGGAGAATACACGATGTACTGTCTAGAGGTCTAGGGGATATGTGGTTATAAAAACAATTCTGCTGCTATCAATTCCGTTTATGTGGAACTGTAGAGATCAAAGGAATAGCCACTTTATACACAATGTTGGGAATGATTACAGAAAACATCAAGAGACCCACAAAGTGTCCATAGCAAGGTCATTTAAGATATGTAGATATGGGACAAATACCATATGATAAGTCTCAGAATTCTTAGTGTTTTGATAGCACATATCTTGTGGAACTGTCAGAGTGTAATAATGTAATAATGGTTACATGCCATACAAATACAGTCAAACATGTATTAAGCTGCAACCAAATGGAATCACAGAATGTGGCTGCTTAGCACAGATTAGCTGCTTAATCGAGGTCAAATGAATAATAAAACAACATAATTTGTGGGAATATGGAAACTGGCTGCTTAGTACACATTGGCCCGCTCAATAGAAGTAGTCACTATCACAAGTTTGACTGTACAACAAACACTCAGATAAAACAGCAACATCAAGCTGGACTGGTAATCCAGGGATGGCAGGTTCGATCCACCGGCTGACCCTAATAAAATTAACAGTCTTTCAGATGGGACATTAATCCGAGGTATCGTGTCGGTGCTGTACACCATACACTTAAAAGAACCAGAGGATACTCTGGAATGAGTCTCTGTCTGTATCATTGCACTATCCTCCACAATTCTAAAATGACTAATCTCTCTCTCATATGGGCAACCGGTAGCGACGATAAATAAACGTAAAACACACACGCAAATCGCCTTCAGATGTTTCAATCGAGCTATAATAATAATAATAATAATAATAATAATAATAATAATAATAACAATAATAATAATAATAAATAATAATAATAGTATCATAATATGGATTATGCATGCATAGTTTATACAAATTTATATTAGTTCGATTGCGAAACAAGTTATGTCAACTTATATTAATCACTCTCGAGACCTCATTCCTGATGGAATCCATCGCCAAGAGGGAGAGAGAAGAGGCAACGTGGAATTTAAATGCCTTGCCTAAGGGCACAATCGTAACGGCTCCAGCGGGGCTCGAACTCCGGACCTTTCGCACCTGAAGCGAACGCGCATCCACTGCGCTATCACGACTTCCACAATTATGCATGTATAACAGTACTATAGAAGTTAGTATTCCCAATTCGCTCAAGTAATGCAAACACAATAATAGGTGATGTACAACAAGGTGACAACGCAGCAGATGTGACGTCATTCCCCAGATCATATTGACCTGTCATATTATAGTTGTTTCCGATGTAAATGTTGTTATTACAACCTTGTCGAATCTGCTTACAGTACAGTAGTTGAGCTTATGAAACAAATGTCATGTCTAGAAAACACATACACATATGCATGTACGTTATTAATTTAGATCTATTCCATGCTAAGCTAGTACTATGCACGAGTTGCACACTGCTCTGTAATACATGTATACACAACATGCACTCCCATATTTACTCAATCTGTATGATATACATGTATACACAACATGCACTCCCATATTTACTCAATATGTATGATATACATGTATACACAACATGCACTCCCATATTTACTCAATCTGTATGATATACATGTATACACAACATGCACTCCCATATTTCCTCAAGCTGTATGCTATACATGTATACAAGCTATGCACTCCCATATTTACTCAACCTGTATGTTATACATGTATACACAACATGCACTCCCATATTTACTCAACCTGTATGTTATACATGTATACACAACATGCACTCCCATATTTACTCAATCTGTATGTTATACATGTATACACAACATGCACTCCCATATCTACTCAATCTGTATGTTATACATGTATACAAGCTATGCACTCCCATATTTACTCAATCTGTATGTTATACATGTATACACAACATGCACTCCCATATTTACTCAACCTGTATGTTATACATGTATACAAGCTGTGCACTCCCATATTTACTCAATCTGTATGTTATACATGTATACACAACATGCACTCCCATATTTACTCAACCTGTATGTTATACATGTATACAAGCTGTGCACTCCCATATTTACTCAATCGGTATGTTATACATGTATACACAACATGCACTCCCATATTTACTCAATATGTATGCTATACATGTATACACAACATGCACTCCCATATTTACTCAATCGGTATGTTATACATGTATGCACAACATGCACTCCCATATTTACTCAATCTGTATGTTATACATGTATACAAGCTATGCACTCCCATATTTACTCAAGCTGTATGTTATACATGTATACACGGTATACAATCACATATTTACTCAACCCCTATGTTACACAATGACGTTTCCCACGATTCTCAATCTCTAGCAAATTAAATGCTAAAAGTGCAAATTTCTGAATCGACAAATAATGTTGATTAAAGCTGAATTTGAGATCAGAGGAAATTAAATATTCTCCAGACCTCGTATTCAGCTGCTGGAAATAGATGTTTAAACTTTATATATTTTACAACGATTGCGAAGCAAGTTTTAACAAATTATATTAATCACTTTCGTTGGCGCGGATGAAAGTGTAAATGTGGCCATTCGTGTGGGAAGAAACCAGAGTACCCGGAGAAACCCCACCTGTCCGATCTGGCGACCACCGTAACATTTCACATACTTGCCGGTCCGAGGATCGAACCCAGGTTGCATTAGTGAGAAGCGAGCGCGCTAACCACTGTGCTAATCGGACAGCCTAAATAGATATAAATGAGAAGTGACATATTATACACATACATGTATCCATTTTCCCTCGTCTTTCCATGAAAATCGTCTTAACTCTCTCTTTGAATTGTGTTTTACGTTTATTTATCGTCGCTACCTGTTGCCCATAAGAGCGACGCCTACATAAGAGATTAGTCATTTTAGATTTTTGGAGGATATTGCACTGGTATAGACAGAGACCCACTCCAGAATCTCCTCTGGATCTTTTACCTGCACGACGTAAAGCACCGACATGACAGCGGTTTAAAGTACCATCTGAAAAACTGTCAATATTATTAGGTTCAGACTTCGGATCGAACATGCGACCCCTGGGTTCGCTGTCCAACGTGTTAACCACTGGACAACAGATCCGTCTTTACTCTATTACTACATCTGTCACATATTTTGATGTTTGATGTATAATATTATGCGCATGCTCATATGGAACCGAGTACTTATACCTTGCTGTGTTTATGTATTTTGTTTCATTCATGTTTTCAAGTACCCCCATATTTCGGAACGTTGGTACTTGTTCTCTGAAGGTTCAGTGTTCATATTCAAATATATAATTGAATACATATATGTATATACATACCAACTGATGACTAAGCAATATAGCAGGGTTCGCGCTGTCGGTCGTCAATGGCGCCAATTGCGACAACAAACAAATATTGGCGCTAAATTTTGTGAATTGGCGAAAAATAAAAATAATTTGTTGTGCACATGTTTTGTCAAATACATGGCTTCAAATATTCAGACAGAGGGAACCATGTAATAGTGATACCAAAGTATGTATATACTTGATGCATGTATGATATGAATGTATAACTGTATGTATGAAAATAAACGAGGTTACACTTAAGCCCCCACCCCAAACGTTAAACATAAATAGTGGTGAAGACGTAGGACTACAAAAACATGTGTCTTAGATGTGCCACGCCTGCAGAATATTACCAGTAGTCAAGGTGAGACTCTAACCAGAGGTTTAACAGAGAGGACAACCATAAGCTGTATAGCTTTCTGTCCAATTCCCTATTTCAATTGCTGTAAATAATCATGTACAATAATAAAAAATAAATAGGTTTTAACCAAACCGAGGTATCATGCATATTTAACAATGCTATTTGCCGGACACGCAACAGAACCTGGGACGATTGTGTAATTGTGTTGTTTGCTGTATTCTACGCTATCCTCCAAACTATAAAATATTTAAACATACTAATATTCTTCTAAAGGCGCCCTTCAGATGTCAACCACTGGCCACGATCAATAAATATTTTGAGCAGTAAAATCAACATTAGCAGTGTTGGGCGATATCACTGAGGATTAGCTATGGGTATTAATATTTTTTTTGTTTAGACAATAAACAGTTTAAGTTTTAACATTAGTTGTTAATATATAATGTAAACAATCATCAGATCAACAAATTAATCAAATATGTTCATACCATTGTGGTAAGCAAATACGTTTGATTGTTTGCTTTGTGTGTGTGTGTCTGTGTCTGTGCTTATTCATCGTCGCTACCGGTTGCCCATATGATCGACGCCTCTTGAAGGGGTTAGTCACGTTAGATTTTTGGAGGATAGTGCAATGATACAGAGAGATACCCATTCCAGAGTCTCCTCTGTTTCTTTTAATTGCACGGTGTAAAGCACCGACACGAGACCTCGGTTTAACGTCCCATCTGAAAGACTGTTAATTTTCTTAGGGTCAGACGGGGGATCGAACCTGCGATCCCTGGATTACCAGTCCAGCGTGTACACCGTGCACGTAAAAGAACCAGAGGAGACTCTGGAAAGGGTCTCTGTCTGAATCATTGTACTATATATCCTCCAAAAATCGAAAATGACTAATCTCTTCAGGAGGCGTCGCTCATATGGGCAACCGGTAGCGACGATAAATAAACGTAAAACACAAACCATTACTATTTATACGGGGCAGATTAGAATTCAGTCTACAGACGGATACGTAGTCCAGTGGCTAACACAATGGACTTGGAATCCAGGGATCGCATGTTCGATCACACGTCTGACTCTAATAAAATGAACAGTCTTTCAGATGGGACTTTAAGCCGAGGTCTCGTGTCGGTGCTTTACACTGGGCATGTATTAAACCAGAGGAGATTCTGGAATGGGTCTCTCTCTGTATCACTGCACTATCCCTCAACAATCTAAAATAACTAATCTCTTCAGGAGGCGTCGCTCATATGAGCAACCGGTAGCGACGATAAATAAACGTAAAACAGTCAGTCTACACACAGGGTTGTATATCTAAATGTATTATGAACATGTTAGAACACAGCCTCCAACAACCAAATATATAGAAAATGAACATGTATTCGCAATTAAACCGAATGCATATATATCTATAAATGGAAATAGACAGTTTAGAATACAATCAGTCAACCTTGTAGAATGGACATCCTAACATGAACGTGTGTCTGTATAGAATCTGTATAATCTGTACACACTAAAGCTGATTGTCTAACGGTGTATATTTCGCCTTAAGACACAACAACAATGCCACTACTGCTGTTTGTCATTCTGTTCCCTGAACCCCAGACAGTCTGTAATATATTTGAAACAGTAGTCATGTTGACTCCCGTCATATGTTCTAGCAATAACTCCCGTCATCTGTTATAGCAATAACTCCCGTCATCTGTTATAGCAGCAACTCATGTCATCTGTTCTAGCAATAACTCTCGTCATATGTTCTAGCAATAACTCCCGTCATATGTTATAGCAGTATCTCCCATCATCTGTTATATCAATAACTCCCGTCATCTGTTATAGCAGTAACTCCCGTCATATGGTATAGCAATAACTCCCGTCATCTGTTCTAGCAATGGTGCATAAAGCCAGTCCACGTACAATATATGCAAATACCATCTTTCTTAGTCTAACGAAATAGTAATAATAATACAAAATAATAATAGTAGTAATAATAATATAAAACTAACAATAAAGACATTATTGTACGAGGGAGCTTAAATAAAACATGGCTAATACAAATATGGCCCTGCACATATACTAACTAGTATACACTGACATAGAACACATTGTAATTAAAGAAACATTGCATTCAGCATACATGTATATAGTTCTGGGACTCAAACTTCAGACAAGTACACTTCATTAACCTTCAAATGCGCCCATCAATATACGTGGATGCTCATCAAGTATGTATTATATATATCAATGGAAGTATCTTCAAATAATAAAGCTAGTATTTACGCATTGTTCTAAAACATATCTTGCTATTAAGTGCTGCTTGCGCATGGTTCTAGAACATATTTTGCAATCAATTAAGTGTTGCTTGCGCATGGTTCTAGAACATATTTTGCAATCAATCAATTAAGTGTTGTTTGCGCATGGTTCTAGACCATATTTTGCAATCAATTAAGTGTTGCTTGCGCATGGTTCTAGATAATATTTTGCAATATATTAAATGTGTTTGCGCATGGTTCTAGAACATATTTTACAACCAAGTACGTGTTGCTTGCGCATGTTTCTATAACATAGTTTACAACCAATTAAGTGTTGCTTGCGCATGTTTCTATACCATAGTTTACAACCAATTAAGTGTTGCTTGCGCATGTTTCTATAACATATTTTACAACCAATTAAGTGTTGCTTGCGCATGCTTCTAGAACATATTTTACAACCAATTAAGTGTTGCTTGCGCATGCTTCTAGAACGTATTTTACAACCAATTAAGTGTTGCTTGCGCATGCTTCTAGAACATATTTTACAACCAATTAAGTGCTGCTTGCGCATGCTTCTGGAACATATTTTACATCCAATTAAGTGTTGCTTGCGCATGCTTCTAGAACTTATTTTACAACCAATTAAGTGTTGCTTGCGCATGCTTCTAGAACATATTTTACAACCAATTAAGTGCAGCTTGAGCATGCTTCTGGACCATATATGTGCTGCTGGCGAATGTTTTACACACACTATTTTAATCTGTACACCTTCTGAGTCAGTGTTACCGCGTTCTCTCCACACCCAATGGTCTCCATGACATCAGTAACATAGGAGTTCCAAGCTGTTGACTAGACAATATTAATTTAGAATCATTCATGGACCATATGTGACAATAAATAACATACTTATGTTCGGAAAAGAGCCAAGTCTAATAAAGTAAAGTGTCTTATAAGGAATATAGACTGATGGAATCCGTAGGGACACTATCTTGTGCTAACACATTAGCTATCGTCAGTCAGCCTCCGAATCAAGTTGATACACTCTTAGCATTTCAGACATATCTGATTTTGCTTGGAAATGGAAGCATTGTTTACTGTTTCCTGGAATGTTGGGTGTGATGTTATACTGTTCCTTCAGTAGTATTATTCAAAACTCGAATCCACAGAGAGTTACTAGGAAGCCATTTGTTTTGTACAGAATTACTATGACAAATACATTCAGTATTTCAGGTGTTACAGTAAAACGACAAGTCATATAAAGAAAGGCGATACTCACGTTTCATGCTTTCGTGCAACATTCAGTTGCAGTTGCAGCCTGCCTTCTTCCTATATGATTTCTAAAGGTTAATATTAATGTTCCACTAGGTTGATGTTGATAGTCCCAAGTGCAAGCATACCTGTAGACTTATCAAAGTGCACGAACCCTGAAGGCTGATGTTAAAATCCCATGTGCAAGTTACGTTATGCTTATTAATCATAATATGCATGTGAAATGTCAACTAACGTAATGATATGGGCAACGAAAGGTTTAAGCAGTTTGTTGGGACCTATGTCGCCTAGTTGTTAAGGTTATTGATTTAAAATCACTTATTTTGCCCCTAACCGTTGTAGGTTCTATTTCCACGTATATTATGTTAGCAATGTATCCAGTTGATTTGTGGAAGGTCAGTGATTCTGCCCTGGTATCTGTCCGTGACTGAAATTCTCCTCGGAGTGGCAGTCGGGGTCTTCCTTCACCCATGACAGCTGCACTGTCTTCATATGATTTAAGCTGTCGACGCGACTTTGAATTTGAAGTGGACGTCAACGACCTTAATTTACAGGTGGAGGAAGAACCCAGGTGCCCCTCCGAGCAGTACTGTCGGACATCCGAGTAGAACCATCCACCTTCCGCAAGCAAGCTGGATAGCCTACTCACTAGAAATAACGCGAAACCCCCAGTGGAATCCGAACCTGCAGCAGTGACAGGCAAGTGATTTGAAGTCAACGACCTTAACCACTCGGTCACGGATGTACCCAGTCTCAAAATTAATCAATAAATCAACAAGGAAACATATTAACGCGGCATATTTCACATACGAGTATTGTTTAATCATATTGTATTGCATTCATTCTATATATACATTGCACAATACAAGACAAATGAACATATTATATAAGTAAGCATAATATACGATTCATGGCATTGTATGTACAAGGATTGTCAATATATGTTGAAACAAATTGGTTGGCCACAAGTTTTAACGACATTAGTTACGGTCCTCCCCAAATACGAGTACAAATTCGAAAAACAATCATTACAGAAAATTTAACATTTTTATTCAAAATTACTCGAAAGAAAACGTACATATATGTATTTTCTGTATTGTGGATATTTGTTCCTATATTTATATTACAAACATTGGTTTTGGCGATAAGCGAGCATATTGTCGTGTATATATAATTATATCTATGCATTTTTGTTGGACATAAATTGTGTAATTAAAAAGCTAAAATATATGCCTTTTAGACAGTCAACGTCGTCAGTGTGTATGTGTATTTGCTTTTTGCTTAAAGCGACACTACATATTACGTGAAAGCACACATTTCTACAGAATGTATTTTCCTATTATATGGTATAATTATTTCCCAAATAGTTGCCTCAAATACTGATTACTTCAACTAATAAACAAACAGTGTTTTTTGACATAACAAAATAATGCAAACATCCATGCGTAATACAACTAGTGTATCCTAGGTAACACGATTTATGCTACAGAGTTACCGTTATATCTCATATGTGTGCCTATTAATTTGTAGACTATTCTTAGTTAAATTATCTCTAAACGACATTATCTCGCGCTTAGTATTGATTTCGATGACAAACAAACGTCAATTCAGGAGCATGGATGACCGTTATATGAAATTATACTTTCAATTCACAAAAACACTGTATATTGATTCAATGTTAGTGTTCGAATGTATTCGGAAGATTTTGCAGTAGCAGTGCACTTATACGTGAAAAAATGAATTGTACATGTATTGCTTTTTGCAATGTAATGTCGCTTTAAGGTTTAAAGCCGGACCAATAGCTTAAGCCCAATGGCGACTTATCCAGCTATTATTCGTAGATGAAGACGTTGGATAGATCTTCGAGCGGTATTACAGGCACGGACGGGCACCCGTAGAACCGCCGACCTTCCACAAACCAACTGGACAGCTTCATCCCGTACATGGAGTCGACACCCCCAGCAGGGGACAGCTTCATCCCGTACATGGAGTCGACACCCCCAGCAGGGTACGAATCTAGCGATGAGGAACACGTGATTTGAGGTTAACATCCTAAACCACTCTGTCGCCAAACCCCCTGCGTAGTCAGTGTACTAGCAACTGCTAGAAAGTCGTGGACGACGTGATAGTGCAGTGGATGCGCGTTCGCTTCAGGTGAGAAAGGTCCGGAGTTCGAGCCCCGCTGGGGCCGTTTCGATTGTGCCCTTAGGTAAGGCATTTGATTTCCACGTTGCCTCTTCTCTCTCTCCCTCGTGGCGATGGATTCCACCAGGAATGAGGTCTCGAGAATGATTAATATCAGTTGTAATAACTTGTTTCGCAATCGAGCTAAAATAAATGTGCATAAACTAACTGCTAACTGCTTGAAACAAACCTATGACGCGCACTATACCTACACAGACCACGATGAAGATAGTTTTAGAACAGTTATAATTATGTAATTATAAAATATAAAGTAAATTACTCATAAACTGACAGCAAGTAAAGTGACCTGTTGAACTGCAATAGTATACACATATATGAATTCGTATATAATCTTTAGATTGTAATTGATGCTATTGAAGCGTTAGAGATAGCACACATATTAATTAATTATAGATATATATCTAACCTCATGGCGATGGATTCCATCAGGAATGAGGTATCGAGAGTGATTAATATAAGTTGTAATAGCTTGTTTCGCAAGCGAGCTAAAATAAATTTGTATACACTAACTGCTAGAAACAAACATTTGACGTGCACTATACCTGCACCGACAACGATGAAGATGGTTATCGCCTGTAGTAGGCTTACGTAATGGATTTTAATGTCACGTGGAATGCCCTGATAGACAGGTATTAAGATGTTAACTGACTTTGATGAGCCGTAAAGGGAAATATTGACCGCTACTTAATAGGAACTAATGAGTATATTTAAGAAATAGAAGACATACATTTTAAAGTTCGCTATAAACACAAAGCATTAGCAATATCTAGCTATTGACTGGCAGAAATAAAAGCATATTATAATATATATGTAATATACGTATATATGTGACCCATATTGTACTGTAAAACGAGGTAAACAAGATTATATTGATGTGTATAGCTGGATACAGGTAGTATAATGTACATTTGGCATTTCTAGAAATGGTTATACAGTCAAATTTGTGTTAGTGGTCACCTCCATTAAGCAGTCAACATATATTAAGCAGCTAGTTTGCAGATACCCAATATGTTGCTCTATTATACAGTTGACGTCTATTAAGCAATCACCTGTACTAGGCAGCCAATGTTCCTTGGCTGGCTGCTTAAGACAGGTTTGATTGTAATATTGTTTCAAAATCGGTTTATATGTATAACGTCTAATTGATAATATATTAACTATATACTTTATGTTTAACATTTGAAATTATGGTATAACACTCATGAATTTAACACCAAAAAGCAAACTTGTCAATTTAGCTAAATATATTTATTTAGCAACAAGTAAAAGAAATGATATTAATTAACTAAATGAATGTTACTACTTGTATAATAATGATGTGTGAGACACTGAATACCAACTATATTGTTAAACAAACAATATATTTCGTAAATGTTAATGCTATGCTTACTCAAACCTTATATAATATCATGCTTTTCTGTAACTTTGTATGTAACCGCCAAACATGTTTCTTGGCGATGGACATGTACATGTTTATGCCAATAAAAACTTTTGACTTGACTTTGGTATTCAAGTCAATTGTACGTCCTGTCGACAATTTAAAGGCGATACAATTTGGAAGAAAATATTAGAAATGTTCAAAATGTCACCACGAAATGAATAAGAGTATTTTTCAATTATGAGGGTTTTATTAACCATCGATATCATTAAAAACGTATATAATGACTTTACTGTTATTGACAGTCTTTCAGGTGGGACTTTAAACCGAGGTCTCGTGTCGGTGCTTTACACCGTGCACGTACAAGAACCAGAGGAGACTCTGGAATGGGTCTCTGTCTGTTTCATTGCATTATCCTCCTAAAATCTAAAATGACTAATCTCTTCAGGAGGTATCGCTCATATGGGCAACCGGTAGCGACGATAAATACATGTAAAGCATACAGACATTACTGTACTCGAAGGCAGTATGGAATTATTTATAATTCTAACACGACCTGGCTAATAACATGCATACTTGTAGAGCAAAATCTACCTAGGATTATTCTGCGATATACCTATATTGAACTATGCTGCGCGCACCGTGTTTTGGCTATTCCATGTATACAATGCGTGTTAAGTTTTATGAATGAAAGTCACGTGATGTTTGTAAATACTACCGTGGGAATTCGCGGAAGTGAGCTATTTTTAGAATCAGATAATCTCTTGTCCGTCTTGTTTTTCTGTTAAGTAACGTTTTAGTTACTATTCTGTACAGTTTTATTTGACAAAATAAATAAAATTATTGATCAGTTACAACTTTTGTTCATTTATGCACTAGATTGATATTTTCCATAAAAAATAACATCACCCCTTACGCGGGAGGAAATTTCGAAAGCCAAATGCAGTGGAGTACCACGGCGTTTGAAGAAAATACTCCATTGATTCTCGTCTAAAATTATTAGAAGTAAGTCGTGTTAGAATCGAAATAATAAGTATCAACCATGGTATATATTCGGCATTCGTGATATATTTCTACGTATAAGAACTTCAAACTCGGGTTATTCTGCGATATACCACGGTTGATACCTATTATTTCTTAATTATCACAAAAACGATATACAAAAAACACCCACGACGAGTAGAATGGATGATAAACTAAAACGTTGCAATAATAATCAAGTTTGAAAGTTTGCAAAAACAGGGTCTCACTGGGACATATGCTTTTGTGTATTCCAAATTCCAAGAGGAAATTTAAAACATTAATATAAGGAGCAAAGTACCTTTACATGTCTTGCTTTCCAACAATTCTAGTATTCCTTTACGTACAAATCGCAACAAACATCTTCCTTGTCTAGTTGAGTGTGGAATGTTTGGTTAGTAAGCAATTTTCTTCGTTTCTAATAACATATTTACAATGAATTGATGTGACGCGTCTGTTACGGCATGCACACAGAAGTGATATCATTGAATGGGGTATAAAACATCTAATGCATTGATATAACTGTATATTACAGCACTTGTTTGATTAGTTCCAGGCTATATTTGTTTAGAATATTCGTAACGAAATTTGGATAGCTACATCTCGCCTTCAATGTTCATGCTAATGAAATAAATCCAGGCATTAGCCAAATAATTATTGCATTACCATGTGTATAAGTGTATTGCTTATATATGCCCTCTCCTCTCTTCTCGTCTGGTCTATTCTCTTCCTCTACACTCCTCTACACTCCTCTCCTCTACACACATCTCCTCTACACTCCTCTCCTCTACACTCCTCTACACTCCTCTACACTCCTCTACACTCCTCAACTCTACACACATCTCCTCTACACTCCTCTCCTCTACACTCCTCTACACTCCTCTCCTCTACACTCCTCTCCTCTACACTCCTCTCCTCTACACTCCTCTCCTCTACACTCCTCTCCTCTACACTCCTCTCCTCTACACTCCTCTACACTCCTCTCCTCTACACTCCTCTACACACATCTCCTCTACACTCCTCTCCTCTACACTCCTCTCCTCTCATATCTCTCCCTGTTGTATCTCCCCTCCACCTATGTACTGGAACACGTATAATCACCCTATTCCAACCTCCCTCCATCCTTACTCATATATCCCCTCCCTCACACTACTAAGTATATATCTCTCTCACACTATCTCCCTATGCGCGCTCTCTCTCTCTCCTCTCTCTCTCCCTACAAGTTGATCAGACGTAGATATATCAGACCAAAACTCATGCTCTCCCACTCTCTCTCTATCTCTCTCTACAAGTTGATCAGACGTAGATATATCAGACCAAAACCCATGCTCTCTCCCTCTCTCTCTCTCTCTCTCTCTACAAGTTGATCAGACGTAGGTATATCAAATCAAAACTCATGCTCTCTCCTCCATTCTCTCTCTCTCTCTCTCTCTACAAGTTGACCAGACGTAGATATATCAGACCAAAACTCATTCTCTCTCTCCCACTCTCTCACTCTACAAGTTGATCAGACGTAGATATATCAGACCAAAACTCATTCTCTCTATCCCACTCTCTCTCTCTACAGGTTGATCAGACGTAGATATATCAGACCAAAACTCATGCTCTCTCTCACTCTCTCTCTCTCTCTCTACAAGTTGATCAGACGCAGATATATCAGACCAAAACTCATGCTCTCTCTCTCTACAAGTTGATCAGACGTAGATATATCAAACCAAACCTCATGCTCTCTCTCTCGCTCTCTACAAGTTGATCAGACGTAGATATATCAGACCAAAACTCATGATCTCTCTCTCTTTTTCTCTCTACAAGTTGATCAGACGTAGATATATCAGACCAAAACTCATGCTCTCTCTCTCTACAAGTTGATCAGACGTAGATATATCAAACCAAAACTCATGATCTCTCTCTCGCTCTCTACAAGTTGATCAGACGTAGATATATCAGACCAAAACTCATGCTCTCTCTCTCTCTCTCTCGCTATCTACACGTTGATCAGACGTAGATATATCAGACCAAAACTCATGCTCTCCCAATCTCTCTCTATCTCTCTCTACAAGTTGATCAGACGTAGATATATCAGACCAAAACCCATGCTCTCTCCCTCTCTCTCTCTCTACAAGTTGATCAGACGTAGGTATATCAAATCAAAACCCATGTTCTCTCCTCCATTCTCTCTCTCTCTCTACAAGTTGACCAGACGTAGATATATCAGACCAAAACTCATTCCCTCTCTCCCACTCTCTCTCTCTCTACAAGTTGATCAGACGTAGATATATCAGACAAAACTCATTCTCTCTATCCCACTCTCTCTCTCTACAAGTTGATCAGACGTAGATATATCAGACCAAAACTCATGCTCTCTCTCACTCTCTCTCTCTCTACAAGTTGATCAGACGCAGATATATCAGACCAAAACTCATGCTCTCTCTCACTACAAGTTGATCAGACGTAGATATATCAAACCAAAACTCATGCTCTCTCTCTCGCTCTCTACAAGTTGATCAGACGTAGATATATCAGACCAAAACTCATGATCTCTCTCTCTCTTTTTCTCTCTACAAGTTGATCAGACGTAGATATATCAGACCAAAACTCATGCTCTCTCTCTCTACAAGTTGATCAGACGTAGATATATCAAACCAAAACTCATGCTCTCTCTCTCTCTCTACAAGTTGATCAGACGTAGATATATCAGACCAAAACTCATGCTCTCTCTCTCTCTCGCTATCTACACGTTGATCAGACGTAGATATATCAGACCAAAACTCATGCTCTCTCTCTCTACAAGTTGATCAGACGTAGATATATCAGACAAGAACTCATGCTCTCTCTCTCGTTCTCTACAAGTTGATCAGACGTAGATATATCAGACCAAAACTCATGCTCTCTCTCTCTACAAGTTGATCAGACGTAGATATATCAGACAAGAACTCATGCTCTCTCTCTCGTTCTCTACAAGTTGATCAGACGCAGATATATCAGACCAAAACTCATGCTCTCTCTCTCTCTACAAGTTGATCAGACGTAGATATATCAGACCAAAACTCATGTTCTCTCTCTCTCTCTCTCTCTCTACAAGTTGATCAGACGTAGATATATCAGACCAAAACTCATGTTCTCTCTCTCTCTACAAGTTGATCAGACGTAGATATATCAGACCAAAACTCATGCTCTCTCTCACTCTCTCTCTCTACAATTTGATCAGACGCAGATATATTAAACCAAATCTCATGCTCTCTCTCTCGTTCTCTACAAGTTGATCAGACGCAGATATATCAGACCAAAACTCATGTTCTCTCTCTCGCTCTCTACAAGTTGATCAGACGTAGATATATCAGACCAAAACCCATGCTCTCTCCCTCTCTCTCTCTCTCTCTACAAGTTGATCATATGTAGGTATATCAAATATCATGCTCTCTCCTCCATTCTCTATCTCTCTCTCTCTACAAGTTGACCAGACGTAGATATATCAGACCAAAACTCATTCTCTCTCTCCCACTCTCTCTCTCTACAAGTTGATCAGACGTAGATATATCAGACCAAAACTCATTCTCTCTATCCCACTCTCTCTCTCTACAAGTTGATCAGACGTAGATATATCAGACCAAAACTCATGCTCTCTCTCACTCTCTCTCTCTCTCTACAAGTTGATCAGACGCAGATATATCAGACCAAAACTCATGCTCTCTCTCTCTACAAGTTGATCAGACGTAGATATATCAAACCGAAACTCATGCTCTCTCTCTCGCTCTCTACAAGTTGATCAGACGTAGATATATCAGACCAAAACTCATGTTCTCTCTCTCTCTCTCTACAAGTTGATCAGACGTAGATATATCAGACCAAAACTCATGCTCTCTCTCTCTCTACAAGTTGATCAGACGTAGATATAGCAGACCAAAACTCATTCTCTCTATCCCACTCTCTCTCTACAAGTTGATCAGACGTAGATATATCAGACCAAAACTCATGATCTCTCTCTCTCTCTTTCTCTCTCTCGACAAGTTGATCAGACGTAGATATATCAAACCAAAACTCATGCTCTCTCTCTCGCTCTCTACAAGTTGATCAGACGTAGATATATCAGACCAAAACTCATGCTCTCTCTCTCTACAAGTTGATCAGACGTAGATATATCAAACCAAAACTCATGCTCTCTCTCTCTACAAGTTGATCAGACGTAGATATATCAGACAAAAACTAATTCTCTCTATCCCACTCACTCTCTCTCTCTACAAGTTGATCAGACGTAGATATATCAGACCAAAACTCATGTTCTCTCTCTCTCTCTCTCTCTACACGTTGATCAGACGTAGATATATCAGACCAAAACTCATGCTCTCTCTCACTCTCTCTCTCTACAATTTGATCAGACGCAGATATATTAAACCAAATCTCATGCTCTCTCTCTCGTTCTCTACAAGTTGATCAGACGCAGATATATCAGACCAAAACTCATGTTCTCTCTCTCGCTCTCTACAAGTTGATCAGACGTAGATATATCAGACCAAAACCCATGCTCTCTCCCTCTCTCTCTCTCTCTCTACAAGTTGATCATATGTAGGTATATCAAATATCATGCTCTCTCCTCCATTCTCTATCTCTCTCTCTCTACAAGTTGACCAGACGTAGATATATCAGACCAAAACTCATTCTCTCTCTCCCACTCTCTCTCTCTACAAGTTGATCAGACGTAGATATATCAGACCAAAACTCATTCTCTCTATCCCACTCTCTCTCTCTACAAGTTGATCAGACGTAGATATATCAGACCAAAACTCATGCTCTCTCTCACTCTCTCTCTCTCTCTACAAGTTGATCAGACGCAGATATATCAGACCAAAACTCATGCTCTCTCTCTCTACAAGTTGATCAGACGTAGATATATCAAACCGAAACTCATGCTCTCTCTCTCGCTCTCTACAAGTTGATCAGACGTAGATATATCTGACCAAAACTCATGATCTCTCTCTCTTTTTCTCTCTACAAGTTGATCAGACGTAGATATATCAGACCAAAACTCATGCTCTCTCTCTCTACAAGTTGATCAGACGTAGATATATCAAACCAAAACTCATGATCTCTCTCTCGCTCTCTACAAGTTGATCAGACGTAGATATATCAGACCAAAACTCATGCTCTCTCTCTCTCTACAAGTTGATCAGACGTAGATATATCAAACCAAAACTCATGCTCTCTCTCGCTCTCTACAAGTTGATAAGAGGTAGATATATTAAGCCAAAACTCATGCTCTCTCTCTCGCTCTCTACAAGTTGATCAAACGCAGATATATGAGACCAAAACTCATGCTCTCTCTCTCTACAAGTTGATCAGACGTAGATACATCAAACCAAAACTCATGCTCTCTCTCTCTCTCTACAAGTTGATCAGACGTAGATATATCAAACCAAAACTCATGCTCTCTCTCTCTCTACAAGTTGATCAGACGTAGATATATCAGACCAAAACTCATGTTCTCTCTCTCTCTCTCTACAAGTTGATCAGACGTAGATATATCAGACCAAAACTCATGCTCTCTCTCTCTCTACAAGTTGATCAGACGTAGATATAGCAGACCAAAACTCATTCTCTCTATCCCACTCTCTCTCTACAAGTTGATCAGACGTAGATATATCAGACCAAAACTCATGATCTCTCTCTCTCTCTTTCTCTCTCTCGACAAGTTGATCAGACGTAGATATATCAAACCAAAACTCATGCTCTCTCTCTCGCTCTCTACAAGTTGATCAGACGTAGATATATCAGACCAAAACTCATGCTCTCTCTCTCTACAAGTTGATCAGACGTAGATATATCAAACCAAAACTCATGCTCTCTCTCTCTACAAGTTGATCAGACGTAGATATATCAGACAAAAACTAATTCTCTCTATCCCACTCACTCTCTCTCTCTACAAGTTGATCAGACGTAGATATATCAGACCAAAACTCATGTTCTCTCTCTCTCTCTCTCTCTACACGTTGATCAGACGTAGATATATCAGACCAAAACTCATGTTCTCTCTCTCTCTCTCTACAAGTTGATCAGACGTAGATATATCAGACAAAAACTAATTCTCTCTATCCCACTCTCTCTCTCTACAAGTTGATCAGACGTAGATATATCAGACCAAAACTCACACATTACCTAATACAAATGGTTGTGTGACATTGTATGGTAATACTTAAGATGGTATGAATTAAATATTCGCCAATATAGTATTATTTGTTCTTCCCTAATAAATAAATCAAACTCTGCGTCTATCAGAGCTTGCATGGTGGTCCGTACATGCCATATAGCAATGAAATATAAATGTAGCTATAGGCACTCCGTTTCATCAACACACCATGCAATACAGATGTAAATATGTTCTCAATCAAGGGAGACATAGACACGTGGATGCACACGTATAAAACGCAAGTGTTGGTTGATCAATCTTATTCATTACATAGCTATCTTTTATTTCAAGTGGAATTGTTCGGATTGCTAAAGTGTTTAGCTTGTATCAAATGCCACTGCTGTCCCGGGAATCATTACCTCAGGTGATAGGTAGACGAAATTAAAACAATTAATCAATGGACGAGTAATGGAATGGCTGTTATGTGATACAACACTTGACACAATTGCTGTTATACAATACAACGCATGACAATATAGTAAAACGGCGCAGAAGCAGCAAGGTATACGATATAAGGAGGAGGTACGGAAACACATTAGTTTCGCACTAGCGTTCAAAATCATCAAACATCTGATACTAGCAATCTTTCTTAATCGTTTCACGCGGTGTATTGTAGTGGAAATCGGACATGCATAGTTTCCTTGAACTTACAATGCACACAGTCCTTCTTCACGGCCCTTCACTAGCGGGACAGTGGGTCAGCTGTAGCCAGCTGGACGTGCAATCCAGGAATCACACGTCCCACCATACAGAAGTGACACAAACATTAGTATTTTGGGTGAGACTTTAAACCGAGTTCTAAGCAGAATGTGTACGTATGCTCTCTGACTCTATTTTACTACATTGGCAAATAATACTAGTGCCATAGGGTGGAATTAAATCGTAATCGAAATACCCGTATATTATGTCCGTTCTGGCGTTCCATATTTAGGTATATCGTAAACCACTTTAGAATATATTTATAGATGGTGATATTAACAATTTGCACGTGATATAGTGTAACCATTCACTATATAGTAGGGGGGCCAATGCTAGTTTTAGGGCGCTCGTTGTTTTTTAATGTTAATTTTTGGCGACTATGATAAATGCATGCTAATGATTCTTGTGCAATGAAAAAAACATGTCGCCATATTTTTCTGTGATTATTGTGGCTTTGGCGGCCATTTTAAAAATGTCCGCCATGTAAATTTATAATACCTCATATCTCTGATAATAATAGAGCTAAATATTTACGGTCAAGGAATCAAAATATCACAAAATATTTAAAATACCTTGTGTTAGACATTAAGAATTTCAATATGGCTGCTGTTTTTATGGTATGACCATTACACAAAGTTAAAAAAATCTCATATCTCGGCTAATAATAGTGCTAGCAATTAAATTGTGTTGATGCCTATGTATTCAGGGCCAAATAATCCAGTTGAGACTAAACGGGACCAAATCCAGAGATCGATCTCTTAAAAGTCTCACTACTCCAGAATGTATCCCTTGTTGTGCACCAAAGAAACAAGGTTTCAGTGAGGCGTCAACATTTCCTACCTTCATACCGAATACCATATCTCATGTCGTCAAACAATATTCTACACAGGACACAGCATGGCTACTTTCACACACTATTATGCGTATCTCAAGAGCTAAGGATATGCAGGATGTAGTCATTGACCTGCCAGCTCACCAGCTATCTTCCGAGATACCCCAGGATGCTGAACCCAATGTCCCAGCAGACACAGAACCAGCAGATATGGGAACATCGTCAAGTACTAAGACTATACATCACAATATCTCTACATGGACTGCCTACAACTCATTCTTGGCGTCAACAATGCCTCTTACAGAAGTAAATGATATGCCTCTCATAGCATCACCAGCCCATGAATGGCAAACTCTCATTACAGTCTTTAAACAGACACAGCAGATCAACTACACGGTAATTTGGTCCTAACAACGAGACAGTGATCACTCTCGGCATGGCCTTGTATGAATGTGCTAAGCAACTCGAGATGAGCAGGGATGATTGCAAGGGCAAATGGGTGCTGTGGTTGGGCGAGATGCATACAGTGATGGCTGCATTGAAGGCTGTTGGCAATGCCATAGAAGATAGTGGGCATGAAGAAGCCTGATTTGAAGCCGATATATATGGACCCATCACGACAAGACAGATCCTTGAAGCCAAGCACATCAAGAGGGATCTAGAAGCACATATGACTACAGTCCAAGCCCTATTTGACCTATATGTGGAAGAACTGTTCTCAGAGAACCCTAATCTACGTGGCCCATGTACAAATTCAGCACAACTGATTGGCGAGTTGTGCACAACGCATCCAGCAGGATATGCTAAGGGATCAACAAAACATGCTAAGTACCCTAGAGTCCAACAACATTTTGGAGATCATGAAACAGTTTGATGAAATGATGGAATCCACAAGCCCACTCTTCAAGTTTGTGCGCCGCTATATGCAGATGGTGTTGGTCATATTCACGTTCATTTGTGCCACACGCGATGGGCTCTGGCAGCTTCACCTAGCTTCCCTTGATGAGCTGTGCAAATATTTTTTGCTCATGACAAGCAAAGGTACGCGAGGCTTGTTCCAGTCTACTTTGCAGAAATGACAGCTCTTGAGATCACAGATCCAGACATACATAAAGAGTTCATGTATGGAAACTTCACAGTTCACAAAAACAAGATACCATGTTGTGCAGTTGGAGTGGATCATGCCCTAGAGCATATAAATCGTATCATGAAGTCACAGGAGGTCTGGTAGGGATTACACAGAATGCCAATGCCCGTGAAAGATTCTTCCTTACAGCACACAAACTGAGTAGACTTGCTGCAGAAGCCGATGAAATAGCTGGCTCGCAAGCAAATTCACGCAAAGATCACCATGAACTTGTCAAAGGCTGTCTGGACTAGACAAGAGGAAAACATACTGAAACTGGAGAATGCGATTCAGTCATCTATGACAGGGGAGTGTGAAGACCTGATAAATATCATCACAAAAGTAGTAATGCCAAATCAAGTACAGAAAGATGTTTACAGCCGAGATGAAATTGGCAAAGTTGCAGAAAAACAGTGAAGCACAAGCTGGCTGATAAAGTGGTGGAAATGAAGAATGACAGGTCACTATTTGCCTGCATGCTTATTGTGGCCCGCTCACGACCAGAAGTCAACCTAAAGGAAGCCATTGGCCAGCATGAGTTTACATCCCTTCCAAGAACCCTATATGCAATAGATGGGTCACTTTTACCAGCCATAGACAAAAGCAGCCTCATGACCATACTGGAAAAGCTACCCAACCAGGAGGTATCTAACCAGGATCAGCAGTTAGAAAGTTCAGCTGAAGATGTCGAACAACCTGAAGACATCACTGATGTTCTGGTGCCACCAAAGAGGGCAAACATCATAAATGGCATGGCAATGGTGAATGCAATGGTGAAACCACAAACGATAAAAGCATGTGCCCAGTGGGCTGACCACTTCATTGCAACACTAGAAAACAAGTCCAAAGAATATGACGAGATCCATTTAGTGTTTGACCGTTCTGACCTTCCCACTTCACTGAAGGAGGTCACACGAAAGAGACGCCAGGGTACGAGACCAGTCATAGTGTATCATGATGAAGATAATACACCAGTAGGGAAGTTATCAGCAAAACAGTTCCTGGCAAGTACAGCCACCAAAGATGAATTGACAGTTTACCTTGCAAGCAAAGCTCTTCACCATTATGAGGGATCGTCAACAGTTTTCTTTGTCATTTCACAGCAAAAAGTCCTCTAGAATTGCATGAATGCTGAACACCTATGTAGCTCTCAAGAATAGGCCGACACAAAGATAATCCTGCACAGCCTGGATGCTGTTCGACGAGGACCTACATAACTGTACATTTAGTCCCCCGACACAGATGTATTTATTCTTGCACCCCATCGCTATCATCAACTGTGCGAAAAAGCATACTTCATCACAGGTAAAATCCCGGTGCGGAAAATCTCAATGAAACCAATAGTGCATGCACTTGGTGAGGCAAAGACTGCAGCCTTACCTGGCCTCCATGCATTTTCTGGAGTTGACCAGACTGGACGGTTTTCCGGGAAAGGAAAGCTAGCATGTTGGCAAACACTAAGCAGGTGCCTGTTGAGGTAGTATCCGCGTTTGCTACTCTGGGAACCTGTAACAACAGTCGACACAGAATCTGCTATTGAGGCATTTGTATGTGAACTTTATGAGCTTCGTACTGCTGTGACAGATGTAGGTGATCTTAGATGGAGACTATTCTCCAACAAGCAATTGGAAGCTCAGAAACTGCCACCAACACGAGGAGCTTTGCATTAAGCTATTGGTCGTGCACATTTTCAGGCCATGATATGGCATCAAGCTCACGTGCCTAATCCACAGCTACCGCTAGAAGCTGGATATGGATGGGAGACAGAGGGGGATCGACTAGTTCCCATCAAAACAATGGATCCTCCAGCTCCAGAATCAATTACACATTTGGTCAAATGTGGCTGCAAGAAGAATAACTGCTGGTCAACTGTTCTTGTAGAGCACAGAATCTCAACTGCTCAGAGATGTGTATGTGTGGGGCAGATGAAGACGTGTGTAGTAATTGAGATTTATTAACTTTGCATAGCGACCATATCATATAAACGGCAACCATATTGAAATTCCTAATGCCTGACACAAGGTATTTTAAATATATTGTGATATTTGGAATCCTTGACCATGAAAACATGGGTATGGATACCAAATTTTAATGTTTAGCTCTATTATTAGCTCAGATATGAGACATTGTAAATTTACAAAATACAATAATCGCAGAATAAAATGGCGATATGTTTTTATCACAACTTGAAAACCATTAACATGCATTCATTATGATCACCAAATATTAACATTTAAAATCAACGGGAAATCATTGGCCCCCCCTACTAATAGTATACCATTTCCAGGTTACTTCCATGTTAGCTTTGTAAGTCAACGATAAACTGCCAAGTTGGCTTGTTTGTCCATCATCCACATATAAAGAAACGCGTCGTGTCTTCACTAAATCCATCCCTCGAGATCCGTAGACATAAACCCGTTAGATGGTGTAGTGTGCAACGAGTAAGGACACGACACGGACCAGCGTCACTAGCAATAAGGTTTCAAACACCAGTATGGTAATTTTCAGGGATCGCATTTCGATCCATCGTCTGACCATAATAAAATTAACAGTTTTTCAGTTGGGACTTTAAACATAGGTCTCGTGTCAGACAGTGCTTTACCCCGTTAACGTAAGCGAACAAGAGGATACTCTGGAATGGGTAGTTGTCTGTATCATTGCACTATCCTCCAACAATCTAAAATGACTAATCTCTTCAGGAGGCGTCGTTCATATGGGTAACCGGTAGCGACGATAAATAAACGTAAAACAAACAATGCTAATTTTCAAACATAATTTTATCGCTCGTGTTTTCTTTATTGATACTATATATCATTATCTTCTATATATATCGCCTAGCAAAACAATTTAAAGTATGCGAGAAGAATTATATAAGACTCTGTCTTCCTTTCTAATCCTTTTTCTGTATTTTGATTATGTGTGATGTATGCATTGTTCAATATGTATTATATTGGGAAATAAAATATGTTTAAACTAAAAGTATGTGAGGTGGTACGGTGGTCGCCATATCGGACAGGTGGGATTTCTCCGGGTACTCCGGTTTCCTCCCACACGAATGACCACATTTACGCTTTCATCCGCACCAACGAGAGTGATTAATATTAGTTGTTAGAACTTGCTTCGCAATCGTTGTAAAATAAATAATGTTTAACATAAAACAATGAAATATGGGTCAAATCACACAACTGCCGAAACCACATTATAGAAAATGTATCTATATTTGTTCCCCGGGGTACTTGATATACCCATTATCCGGGGGATTAGGTAATTATGGGCATGTCGCATATAATAATAGGCTATTGTTATGCAAACATTGTGCTGTGAATGTTCCAGTAGTATCAAGAATATCAATTGCACAATCTGAGACATTTACGAATAATCGTAAATCAAGCTTTCCTATAAATACACAAATACGTTTCATAATTAAATAATTACGATATAATAAGAACTCGTTGTCATCATAGAGGTTTTATACAGGTTGTATATGCGTCTCCGTGGCCTAGTGGTTAAGGCGTCTGCCTTCAGAGCCGGAGGTCGAAGGTTCGAATCTCATCAGGGGTTCTTTCTGATATGGCCGGTTGGTGAGCCGCCAGATAGTTAAATAATGGTTAACGATTGCCTACCAGCCTGTCGCCTAGCATACAAGCATAGGATTCGGGCAGTACTGATGTTCATAAAAAAGATGTGTCTCATAAATCGGAAATGGCTGGCATTTAAATAGGGATGACACTATAATAAACAAACACTATACGTAAGTAGGCGGAAGTGCAAAATAGTGGATATGGTATCAGAAGAAATGAAAGATTGGAAATATAAATGAACAGACTGTTATGTTTTTACTTTTTACTATGTATTTAATAGGCAATTTATTTGTTGTTTTACAACCTACAGTAATGGTGGTATAATACATTTCATGCCCTAGTTGTATGCATAGATATGTTATACTATTTATCACCTACATTTTCTCGTTTCAGTCAATATTCGAAATCATGTTCACCGGATGGACATTTAAAGCAACATCATCACGTATTAATAAATTAACGGCTGGAAACAAAACGCGTAAAATGTGAACATTTATGTCATCGAGTGGTCGCCGGAATTTGTATGTCCACGTCTTGTGTGATTACCGGGTGGATGAACATTATTCAGGTGATCACGAGATGACATTAAATATTATAACGCTAATTAGCACAACTACAGCCGAACTACGTTGCCTCGAACTCGACTGGTCAGTGAATAATGGTTCGAGTCATGGGTAGTCAGTCTGTATTTTTCTTTTATCACCGTTTCAAAGAATGTTATGGCTTATTATCCACTTTCAATCATTTTGACTGCCCCTGCCGGGGGCCTCATTTCACTACCAGACAATCGACCACATAACAACTTATGTTAGTGTGAACGTTAGTAATAAAATAGTTCCGGCATAATTTTCAAGTTCCTGCCGAGAGCCTCATTTCACTACCAGACAATCGACCGCATAAGAACTTATGTTAAGTGTGAACGTTTAAAACTTAGTAATAAAATAGTTCCGGCATACTGTTCAAGTTAATTTCTCTCTGATGTAAAAAATAAATAAAAATGCATTTAAAATTAAATGACATAGAACTTACTAGTGTGTAGTTAATTGATTGTCAGAAAGTATCTAAACATAAAAAAGAGTGCATGCAACCACGTAGGAATACGACACAAATGCAGTGTGGCAGAAAATGTCACACCCCACTGTTTCAAAGCAACAAAGAATTTTCTTTCATTGAGAAAATTCAATCATTCATTGGAAAGTATGAAAGAATATCCCATCACTAACCAGTGACTATTGAGTCTATGTTGCATGGAGACAACTATATTGTTCATTGGAAATCATGCAATCATGTTTGTATTTGCATTTACTGTCGTGTGTGTGTTTTACGTTTACTTATCGTCGCTATCGGTTGCCCATATGAGCGACGCCTCCTGAAGAGGTTAGTCATTTTAGATTTTTGGAGGATAGCGCATAATACAGACAGAAACCCATTCCAGAGTTTCATCTGGTCCTTTTATGTGCACGGTGTAAAGCACCGACACGAGACCTCGGTTTAACGTCCCATCTGAAAGACTGTTTATTAGGGTCAGACGGGGGATCGAACCTGCAATCCCTGGATTACCAGTCCAGCGTGTTACCACTGAACTACAGCATTTACAGCATTTACTGTCCGTCTCTACCGGATGAGGATATGACCGTAATCGAGATATGAGTCATATTTTGATGGATAGTGCAAACCACACAGACACATGCCATTCAAATGGCTCGTCGGGTTATTTGAGTAACGGATGTATAACATTGACAAGGGACCTAGCTATTTGAGTAACGGATGTATAACATTGACAAGGGACCTGGTTATTTGAGCCCAGATGTGCAACACTGAAAAGGGACCTGGTTATTTGAGTCCCGGATGTACAACACTGACAAGGGACCTGGCTATTTGAACCCAGATGTCAACACTGACAAGGGACCTGGTTATTTTAGTAACGGATGTATATAACATTGACAAGGGACCTGGTTATTTGAGTAACGGATGTATAACATTGACAAGGGACCTGGTTATTTGAGTAACGGATGTATATAGCATTGACAAGGGACCTAGTTATTTGAGAAACGGATGTATAACATTGACAAGGGACCTGGTTATTTGAGCAACGGATGTATAACATTGACAAGGGACCTAGTTATTTGAGTAACGGATGTATAACATTGACAAGGGACCTGGTTATTTGAGTAAAGGATGTATAACATTGACAAGGGACCTAGTTATTTGAGTAACGGATGTATAACATTGACAAGGAACCTGGATATTTGAGTAACGGATGTATAACATTGACAAGGGACCTAGTTATTTGAGTAACGGATGTATAACATTGACAAGGGACCTGGTTATTTGAGTAACGGATGTATAACATTGACAAGGGACCTGGTTATTTGAGCAACGGATGTATATAACATTGACAAGGGACCTAGTTATTTTAGTAACGGATGTATAACATTGACAAGGGACCTGGTTATTTGAGCAACGGATGTATAACATTGACAAGGGACCTGGTTATTTGAGTAACGGATGTATAACATTGACAAGGAATCTGGTTATTTGAGTAACGGATGTATAACATTGACAAGGGACCTAGTTATTTGAGTAACGGATGTATATAACATTGACAAGGGACCTGGTTATTTGAGTAACGGATGTATAACATTGACAAGGGACCTGGTTATTTGAGTAACGGATGTATATAACATTGACAAGGGACCTAGTTGTTTGAGTAACGGATGTATAACATTGACAAGGGACCTGGCTATTTGAGTAACGGATGTATATAACATTGACAAGGGACCTGGTTATTTGAGTAACGGATGTATATAACATTGACAAGGGACCTGGTTATTTGAGTAACGGATGTATATAACATTGACAAGGGACCTGGTTATTTGAGTAACGGATGTATATAACATTGACAATGGACCTGGTTATTTGAGTAACGGATGTATATAACATTGACAAGGGACCTAGTTATTTGAGTAACGGATGTATATAACATTGACAATGGACCTGGTTATTTGAGTAACGGATGTATAACATTGACAAGGGACCTAGTTATTTGAGTAACGGATGTATAACATTGACAAGGGACCTGGTTATTTGAGTAACGGATGTATATAACATTGACAAGGGACCTGGTTATTTGAGTAACGGATGTATAGCATTGACAAGGGACCTGGTTATTTGAGTAACGGATGTATAACATTGACAAGGGATCTGGTTATTTTAGTAACGGATGTATAACATTGACAACGGACCTGGTTATTTGAGTAACGGATGAATAACATTGACAAGGGACCTGTTTATTTGAGTAACGGATGTATAACATTGACAAGGGACCTGGTTATTTGAGAAACGGATGAATAACATTGACATGGGACCTGGTTATTTGAGTAACGGATGTATATAACATTGACAAGGGATCTGGTTATTTGAGTAACGGATGTATAACATTGACAAGGGACCTGGTTATTTGAGTAACGGATGTACATAACATTGACAAGGGACCTAGCTATTTGAGTAACGGATGTATATAACATTGACAAGGGACCTGGTTATTTGAGTAACGGATGTATAGCACTGACAAGGGACCTAGTTATTTGAGTAACGGATGTATAACATTGACAAGGGATCTGGTTATTTGAGCAACGGATGTATAACATTGACAAGGGACCTAGTTATTTGAGTATCGGATGTATAACATTGACAAGGGACCTGGTTATTTGAGTACAGGATGTATAACATTGACAAGGGACCTAGTTATTTGAGTAACGGATGTATAACATTGACAAGGAACCTGGATATTTCAGTAACGGATGTATAACATTGACAAGGGACCTAGTTATTTGAGTAACGGATGTATAACATTGACAAGGGACCTGGTTATTTGAGTAACGGATGTATAACATTGACAAGGGACCTGGTTATTTGAGCAACGGATGTATAACATTGACAAGGGACCTGGTTATTTGAGTAACGGATGTATATAACATTGACAAGGGACCTAGTTATTTGAGTAACGATGTATATAACATTGACAAGGGACCTAGTTATTTGAGTAAGGGATGTATAACATTGACAAGGGACCTGGTTATTTGAGTAACGGATATATAACATTGACAAGGGACCTGGTTATTTGAGTAACGGATATATAACATTGACAAGGGACCTGGTTATTTGAGCAACGGATGTATATAACATTGACAAGGGACCTGGTTATTTTAGTAATAGATGTATAACATTGACAAGGGACCTAGTTATTTGAGTAACGGATGTATAACATTGACAAGGGACCTGGTTATTTGAGTAACGGATATATAACATTGACAAGGGACCTAGTTATTTGAGTAAGGGATGTATAACATTGACAAGGGACCTAGTTATTTGAGTAACGGATATATAACATTGACAAGGGACCTGGTTATTTGAGTAACGGATATATAACATTGACAAGGGACCTGGTTATTTGAGCAACGGATGTATATAACATTGACAAGGGACCTGGTTATTTTAGTAATAGATGTATAACATTGACAAGGGACCTAGTTATTTGAGTAACGGATGTATAACATTGACAAGGGACCTGGTTATTTGAGTAACGGATATATAACATTGACAAGGGACCTAGTTATTTGAGTAAGGGATGTATAACATTGACAAGGGACCTAGTTATTTGAGTAACGGATATATAACATTGACAAGGGACCTGGTTATTTGAGTAACGGATATATAACATTGACAAGGGACCTGGTTATTTGAGCAACGGATGTATATAACATTGACAAGGGACCTGGTTATTTTAGTAACGATGTATAACATTGACAAGGGACCTGGTTATTTGAGTAACGGATGTATAGCATTGACAAGGGACCTGGTTATTTGAGTAACGGATGTATAGCATTGACAAGGGACCTGGTTATTTGAGTAACGGATGTATAACATTGACAAGGGATCTGGTTATTTGAGTAACGGATGTATAACATTGACAAGGGACCTGGTTATTTGAGTAACGGATGTATAACATTGACAAGGGACCTGGTTATTTGAGTAACGGATGTATAACATTGACAAGGGACCTGGTTATTTGAGTAACGGATGTATAACATTGACAAGGGACCTGGTTATTTGAGTAACGGATGTATAACATTGACAAGGGACCTGGTTATTTGAGTAACGGATGTACATAACATTGACAAGGGACCTAGTTATTTGAGTAACGGATGTATATAACATTGACAAGGGACCTGGTTATTTGAGTAACGGATGTATAACATTGACAAGGGACCTGGTTATTTGAGTAACGGATGTATAGCACTGACAAGGGACCTAGTTATTTGAGTAACGGATGTATAACATTGACAAGGGACCTGGTTATTTGAGTAACGGATGTATAACATTGACAAGGGACCTGGTTATTTGAGTAACGGATGTATAACATTGACAAGGGACCTGGTTATTTGAGTAACGGATGTATAACATTGACAAGGGACCTGGTTATTTGAGTAACGGATGTATAGCATTGACAAGGGACCTGGTTATTTGAGTAACGGATGTATAGCATTGACAAGGGACCTGGTTATTTGAGTAACGGATGTATAACATTGACAAGGGATCTGGTTATTTTAGTAACGGATGTATAACATTGACAAGGGACCTGGTTATTTGAGTAACGGATGTATAACATTGACAAGGGACCTGGTTATTTGAGTAACGGATGTATAACATTGACAAGGGACCTGGTTATTTGAGTAACGGATGTATAACATTGACAAGGGATCTGGTTATTTGAGTAACGGATGTATAACATTGACAAGGGACCTGGTTATTTGAGTAACTGATGTACATAACATTGACAAGGGACCTAGTTATTTGAGTAACGGATGTATATAACATTGACAAGGGACCTGGTTATTTGAGTAACGGATGTATAACATTGACAAGGGACCTGGTTATTTGAGTAACGGATGTATAGCACTGACAAGGGACCTAGTTATTTGAGTAACAGATGTATAACATTGACAAGGGACCTGGTTATTTGAGTAAAGGATGTATAACATTGACAAGGGACCTAATTATTTGAGTAACGGATGTATAACATTGACAAGGAACCTGGATATTTGAGTACCGGATGTATAACATTGACAAGGGACCTAGTTATTTGAGTAACGGATGTATAACATTGACAAGGGACCTGGTTATTTGAGTAACGGATGTATAACATTGACAAGGGACCTGGTTATTTGAGCAACGGATGTATATAACATTGACAAGGGACCTAGTTATTTTAGTAACGGATGTATAACATTGACAAGGGACCTGGTTATTTGAGCAACGGATGTATAACATTGACAAGGGACCTGGTTATTTGAGTAACGGATGTATAACATTGACAAGGGACCTGGTTATTTGAGTAACGGATGTATAACATTGACAAGGGACCTGGTTATTTGAGTAACGGATGTATATAACATTGACAAGGGACCTGGTTATTTGAGTAACGGATGTATAACATTGACAAGGGACCTGGTTATTTTAGTAACGGTTGTATAACATTGACAAGGGACCTGGTTATTTGAGCAACGGATGTATAACATTGACAAGGGACCTGGTTATTTGAGCAACGGATGTATAACATTGACAAGGGATCTGGTTATTTGAGCAACGGATGTATAACATTGACAAGGGACATGGTTATTTGAGTAATGGATGTATAACATTGACAAGGGACCTGGTTATTTGAGTAACGGATGTATGACATTGACAAGGGACCTGATTATTTGAGTAACGGATGTATATAACATTGACAAGGGACCTAGTTATTTGAGTAACGGATGTATATAACATTGACAAGGGACCTAGTTATTTGAGTAACGGATGTATAACATTGACAAGGGACCTGGTTATTTGAGTAACGGATATATAACATTGACAAGGGACCTGTTATTTTAGTAATGGATGTATAACATTGACAAGGGACCTGTTATTTTAGTAACGGATGTATAACATTGACAAGGGACCTGGTTATTTGAGTAACGGATATATAACATTGACAAGGGACCTGGTTATTTGAGTAACGGATGTATAACATTGACAAGGGACCTGGTTATTTGAGTAACGGATGTATAACATTGACAAGGGACCTGGTTATTTGAGTAACGGATGTATAACATTGACAAGGGACCTGGTTATTTGAGTAACGGATGTATAACATTGACAAGGGACCTGGTTATTTGAGTAACGGATGTATAGCATTGACAAGGGACCTGGTTATTTGAGTAACGGATGTATAGCATTGACAAGGGACCTGGTTATTTGAGTAACGGATGTATAACATTGACAAGGGACCTGGTTATTTGAGTAACGGATGTATAACATTGACAAGGGATCTGGTTATTTGAGCAACGGATGTATAACATTGACAAGGGACCTGGTTATTTGAGTAACGGATGTATAACATTGACAAGGGACCTAGTTATTTGAGTAACGGATGTATATCATTGACAAGGGACCTGGTTATTTGAGTAACGGATGTATAACATTGACAAGGGACCTGGTTATTTGAGTAACGGATGTATAGCACTGACAAGGGACCTAGTTATTTGAGTAACGGATGTATAACATTGACAAGGGATCTGGTTATTTGAGTAACGGATGTATAACATTGACAAGGGACCTGGTTATTTGAGTAACGGATGTATAACATTGACAAGGGACCTGGTCATTTGAGAAACGGATGTATAACATTGACAAGGGACCTGGTTATTTTAGTAACGGATGTATAACATTGACAAGGGACCTGGTTATTTGAGTAACGGATGTATAACATTGACAAGGGACCTATTATTTGAGTAACGGATGTATATAACATTAACAAGGGATCTGGTTATTTGAGTAACGGATGTATAACATTGACAAGGGACCTGGTTATTTGAGCAACGGATGTATAACATTGACAAGGGACCTGGTTTTTGAGCAACGGATGTATAACATTGACAAGGGACCTGGTTATTTGAGTAACGGATGTATAACATTGACAAGGGACCTGGTTATTTGAGTAACGGATGTATAGCACTGACAAGGGACCTAGTTATTTGAGTAACGGATGTATAACATTGACAAGGGATCTGGTTATTTGAGTAACGATTGTATAACATTGACAAGGGACCTGGTTATTTGAGTAACGGATGTATAGCATTGACAAGGGACCTGGTTATTTGAGTAACGGAGGTACATAACATTGACAAGGGACCTAGTTATTTGAGTAACGGATGTATATAACATTGACAAGGGACCTGGTTATTTGAGTAACGGATGTATAACATTGACAAGGGACCTGGTTATTTGAGTAACGGATGTATAGCACTGACAAGGGACCTAGTTATTTGAGTAACGGATGTATAACATTGACAAGGGATCTGGTTATTTGAGTAACGATTGTATAACATTGACAAGGGACCTGGTTATTTGAGTAACGGATGTATAGCATTGACAAGGGACCTGGTTATTTGAGTAACGGAGGTACATAACATTGACAAGGGACCTAGTTATTTGAGTAACGGATGTATATAACATTGACAAGGGACCTGGTTATTTGAGTAACGGATGTATAACATTGACAAGGGACCTGGTTATTTGAGTAACGGATGTATAGCACTGACAAGGGACCTAGTTATTTGAGTAACGGATGTATAACATTGACAAGGGATCTGGTTATTTGAGTAACGGATGTATAACATTGACAAGGGACCTGGTTATTTGAGTAACGGATGTATAACATTGACAAGGGATCTGGTTATTTGAGTAACGGATGTATAACATTGACAAGGGACCTGGTTATTTGAGTAACGGATGTATAACATTGACAAGGGACCTGGTCATTTGAGAAACGGATGTATAACATTGACAAGGGACCTGGTTATTTTAGTAACGGATGTATAACATTGACAAGGGACCTGGTTATTTGAGTAACGGATGTATAACATTGACAAGGGACCTATTATTTGAGTAACGGATGTATATAACATTAACAAGGGATCTGGTTATTTGAGTAACGGATGTATAACATTGACAAGGGACCTGGTTATTTGAGCAACGGATGTATAACATTGACAAGGGACCTGGTTGTTTGAGCAACGGATGTATAACATTGACAAGGGACCTGGTTATTTTAGTAACGGTTGTATAACATTGACAAGGGACCTGGATATTTTAGTAACGGATGTATAACATTGACAAGGGACCTGGTTATTTGAGTAATGGATGTATAACATTGACAAGGGACCTGGTTATTTGAGTAACGAATGTATAACATTGACAAGGGACCTGGTTATTTGAGTAACGGATGTATAGCATTGACAAGGGACCTGGTTATTTGAGTAACGGATGTATAGCATTGACAAGGGACCTGGTTATTTGAGCAACGGATGTATAACATTGACAAGGGATCTGGTTATTTTAGTAACGGATATATAACATTGACAAGGGATCTGGTTATTTGAGTAACGGATGTATAACATTGACAAGGGACCTGGTTATTTGAGTAACGGATATACATAACATTGACAAGGGACCTAGTTATTTGAGTAACGGATGTATATAACATTGACAAGGGACCTGGTTATTTGAGTAACGGATGTTTAACATTGACAAGGGACCTGGTTATTTGAGTAACGGATGTATAGCACTCACAAGGGACCTAGTTATTTGAGTAACGGATGTATAACATTGACAAGGGATCTGGTTATTTGAGTAACGGATGTATAACATTGACAAGGGACCTGGTTATTTGAGTAACGGATGTATAACATTGACAAGGGACCTGGTCATTTGAGAAACGGATGTATAACATTGACAAGGGACCTGGTTATTTTAGTAACGGATGTATAACATTGACAAGGGACCTGGTTATTTGAGTAACGGATGTATAACATTGACAAGGGACCTATTATTTGAGTAACGGATGTATATAACATTGACAAGGGATCTGGTTATTTGAGTAACGGATGTATAACATTGACAAGGGACCTGGTTATTTGAGCAACGGATGTACAACATTGACAAGGGACCTGGTTATTTGAACAACGGATGTATAACATTGACAAGGGACCTGGTTATTTTAGTAACGGTTGTATAACATTGACAAGGGACCTGGTTATTTGAGCAACGGATGTATATCATTGACAAGGGACCTGGTTATTTGAGCAACGGATGTATAACATTGACAAGGGACCTGGTTATTTGAGCAACGGATGTATAACATTGACAAGGGACATGGTTATTTGAGTAATGGATGTATAACATTGACAAGGGACCTGGTTATTTGAGTAACGGATGTATAACATTGACAAGGAACCTGGTTATTTGAGTAACGGATGTATATAACATTGACAAGGGACCTAGTTATTAGAGTAACGGATGTATATAACATTGACAAGGGACCTAGTTATTTGAGTAACGGATGTATAACATTGACAAGGGACCTGGTTATTTGAGTAACGGATATATAACATTGACAAGGGACCTGGTTATTTGAGCAACGGATGTATATAACATTGAAAAGGGACCTTGTTATTTTAGTAATGGATGTATAACATTGACAAGGGACCTAGTTATTTTAGTAACGGATGTATAACATTGACAAGGGACCTGGTTATTTGAGTAACGGATATATAACATTGACAAGGGACCTGGTTATTTGAGCAACGGATGTATAACATTGACAAGGGACCTTGTTATTTGAGTAACGGATGTATAACATTGACAAGGGACCTGGTTATTTGAGTAACGGATGTATAACATTGACAAGGGACCTGGTTATTTGAGTAACGGATGTACAACACTGACAAGGGACCTGGTTATTTGATTAACGAATTTATAACATTGACAAGGGACCTGGTTATTTGAGTAACGGATGTATAGCATTGACAAGGGACCTGGTTATTTGAGTAACGGATGTATAGCATTGACAAGGGACCTGGTTGTTTGAGTAACGGATGTATAACATTGACAAGGGATCTGGTTATTTTAGTAACGGATATATAACATTGAAAAGGGATCTGATTATTTGAGTAACGGATGTATAACATTGACAAGGGACCTGGTTATTTTAGTAACGGATGTACATAACATTGACAAGGGACCTAGTTATTTGAGTAACGGATGTATATAACATTGACAAGGGACCTGGTTATTTGAGTAACGGATGTATAACATTGACAAGGGACCTGGTTATTTGAGTAACGGATGTATAGCACTGACAAGGGACCTAGTTATTTTAGTAACGGATGTATAACATTGACAAGGGATCTGGTGATTTGAGTAACGGATGTATAACATTGACAAGGGACCTGGTTATTTGAGTAACGGATGTATAACATTGACAAGGGACCTGGTTATTTGAGAAACGGATGTATAACATTGACAAGGGACCTGGTTATTTGAGTAACGGTTGTATAACATTGACAAGGGACCTGGTTATTTGAGTAACGGATGTATAACATTGACAAGGGACCTGGTTATTTGAGTAACGGATGTATAACATTGACAAGGGACCTGGCTATTTGAGTAACGGATGTATAACATTGACAAGGGATCTGGTTATTTGAGTAACGGATGTATATAACATTGACAAGGGACCTATTATTTGAGTAACGGATGTATATAACATTGACAAGGGATCTGGTTATTTGAGTAACGGATGTATAACATTGACAAGGGACCTGGTTATTTTAGTAACGGATGTATAACATTGACAAGGGACCTGGTTATTTGAGTAACGGATGTATAACATTGACAAGGGACCTGGTTATTTTAGTAACGGATGTATATCATTGACAAGGGACCTGGTTATTTGAGTAACGGATGTATATAACATTGACAAGGGACCTAGTTATTTGAGTAAGGGATGTATAACATTGACAAGGGACCTGGTTATTTGAGTAACGGATGTATAACATTGACAAGGGACCTGGTTATTTGAGAAACGGATGTATAACATTGACAAGGGACCTGGTTATTTGAGAAACGGGTGTATAACATTGACAAGGGACCTGGTTATTTGAGTAACGGATGTATAACATTGACAAGGGACCTGGTTATTTGAGCAACGGGTGTATAACATTGACAAGGGACCTAGTTATTTGAGTAATGGATGTATATAACATTGACAAGGGACCTAGTTATTTTAGTAACGGGTGTATATAACATTGACAAGGGACCTGGTTATTTGAGCAACGGATGTATATAACATTGACAAGGGACCTAGTTATTTTAGTAACGGATGTATAACATTGACAAGGGACCTGGTTATTTGAGCAACGGATGTATAACATTGACAAGGGACCTGGTTATTTGAGTAACGGATGTATAACATTGACAAGGGACCTGGTTATTTGAGTAACAGATGTATAACATTGACAAGGGACCTGGTTATTTGAGTAACGGATGTATATAACATTGACAAGGGACCTGGTTATTGGAGTAACGGATATATAACATTGACAAGGGACCTGGTTATTTGAGTAAAGGATATATAACATTGACAAGGGACCTGGTTATTTGAGTAACGGATATATAACATTGACAAGGGACCTGGTTATTTGAGCAACGGATGTATATAACATTGACAAGGGACCTGGTTATTTTAGTAATGGATGTATAACATTGACAAGGGACCTAGTTATTTGAGTAACGGATGTATAACATTGACAAGGGACCTGGTTATTTGAGTAACGGATATATAACATTGACAAGGGACCTGGTTATTTGAGCAATGGATGTATAACATTGACAAGGGACCTGGTTATTTGAGTAACGGATGTATAACATTGACAAGGGACCTGGTTATTTGAGTAACGGATGTATAACATTGACAATGGACCTGGTTATTTGAGTAACGGATGTACAACACTGACAAGGGACCTGGTTATTTGAGTAACGAATGTATAACATTGACAAGGGACCTGGTTATTTGAGTAACGGATGTATAGCATTGACAATGGACCTGGTTATTTGAGTAACGGATGTATAGCATTGACAAGGGACCTGATTATTTGAGTAACGGATGTATATAACATTGACAATGGACCTGGTTATTTGAGTAACTGATGTACAACACTGACAAGGGACCTGGTTATTTGAGTAACGAATGTATAACATTGACAAGGGACCTGGTTATTTGAGTAACGGATGTATAGCATTGACAATGGACCTGGTTATTTGAGTAACGGATGTATAGCATTGACAAGGGACCTGGTTATTTGAGTAACGGATGTATAACATTGACAAGGGACCTGGTTATTTTAGTAACGGATGTATATCATTGACAAGGGACCTGGTTATTTGAGTAACGGATGTATATAACATTGACAAGGGACCTAGTTATTTGAGTAAGGGATGTATAACATTGACAAGGGACCTGGTTATTTGAGTAACGGATGTATAACATTGACAAGGGACCTGGTTATTTGAGAAACGGATGTATAACATTGACAAGGGACCTGGTTATTTGAGAAACGGATGTATAACATTGACAAGGGACCTGGTTATTTGAGTAACGGATGTATAACATTGACAAGGGACCTGGTTATTTGAGCAACGGGTGTATAACATTGACAAGGGACCTAGTTATTTGAGTAATGGATGTATATAACATTGACAAGGGACCTAGTTATTTTAGCAACGGGTGTATATAACATTGACAAGGGACCTAGTTATTTGAGTAACGGATGTATAACATTGACAAGGGACCTGGTTATTTGAGTAACGGATGTATATAACATTGACAAGGGACCTGGTTATTTGAGTAACGGATGTATAACATTTACAAGGGACCTGGTTATTTGAGCAACGGATGTATATAACATTGACAAGGGACCTAGTTATTTTAGTAACGGATGTATAACATTGACAAGGGACCTGGTTATTTGAGCAACGGATGTATAACATTGACAAGGGACCTGGTTATTTGAGTAACGGATGTATAACATTGACAAGGGACCTGGTTATTTGAGTAACAGATGTATAACATTGACAAGGGACCTGGTTATTTGAGTAACGGATGTATATAACATTGACAAGGGACCTGGTTATTGGAGTAACGGATGTATAACATTGACAAGGGACCTGGTTATTTTAGTAACGGTTGTATAACATTGACACGGGACCTGGTTATTTGAGCAACGGATGTATAACATTGACAAGGGACCTGGTTATTTGAGCAACGGATGTATAACATTGACAAGGGATCTGGTTATTTGAGCAACGGATGTATAACATTGACAAGGGACATGGTTATTTGAGTAATGGATGTATAACATTGACAAGGGACCTGGTTATTTGAGTAACGGATGTATGACATTGACAAGGGACCTGATTATTTGAGTAACGGATGTATATAACATTGACAAGGGACCTAGTTATTTGAGTAACGGATGTATATAACATTGACAAGGGACCTAGTTATTTGAGTAACGGATGTATAACATTGACAAGGGACCTGGTTATTTGAGTAACGGATATATAACATTGACAAGGGACCTGGTTATTTGAGTAACGGATATATAACATTGACAAGGGACCTGGTTATTTGAGCAACGGATGTATATAACATTGACAAGGGACCTGGTTATTTTAGTAATGGATGTATAACATTGACAAGGGACCTAGTTATTTGAGTAACGGATGTATAACATTGACAAGGGACCTGGTTATTTGAATAACGGATATATAACATTGACAAGGGACCTGGTTATTTGAGCAATGGATGTATAACATTGACAAGGGACCTGGTTATTTGAGTAACGGATGTATAACATTGACAAGGGACCTGGTTATTTGAGTAACGGATGTATAACATTGACAATGGACCTGGTTATTTGAGTAACGGATGTACAACACTGACAAGGGACCTGGTTATTTGAGTAACGAATGTATAACATTGACAAGGGACCTGGTTATTTGAGTAACGGATGTATAGCATTGACAATGGACCTGGTTATTTGAGTAACGGATGTATAGCATTGACAAGGGACCTGATTATTTGAGTAACGGATGTATAACATTGACAACGGATCTGGTTATTTTAGTAACGGATGTATAACATTGACAAGGGACCTGGCTATTTGAGTAACGGATGTATAACATTGACAAGGGACCTGGTTATTTGAGTAACGGATGTATAACATTGACAAGGGACCTGGTTATTTGAGTAACGGATGTATATAACATTGACAAGGGATCTGGTTATTTGAGTAACGGATGTATAACATTGACAAGGGACCTGGTTATTTGAGTAACGGATGTACATAACATTGACAAGGGACCCAGTTATTTGAGTAACGGATGTATATAACATTGACAAGGGACCTGGTTATTTGAGTAACGGATGTATAACATTGACAAGGGACCTGGTTATTTGAGTAACGGATGTATAGCACTGACAAGGGACCTAGTTATTTGAGTAACGGATGTATAACATTGACAAGGGATCTGATTATTTGAGTAACGGATGTATAACATTGACAAGGGACCTGGTTATTTGAGTAACGGATGTATAACATTGACAAGGGACCTGGTTATTTGAGAAACGGATGTATAACATTGACAAGGGACCTGGTTATTTGAGTAACGGATGTATAACATTGACAAGGGACCTGGTTATTCTAGTAACGGATGTATAACATAGACAAGGGACCTGGTTATTTGAGTAACGGATGTATAACATTGACAAGGGACCTGGCTATTTGAGTAACGGATGTATAACATTGACAAGGGATCTGGTTATTTGAGTAACGGATGTATATAACATTGACAAGGGACCTGGTTATTTGAGTAACGGATGTATATAACATTGACAAGGGATCTGGTTATTTGAGTAACGGATGTATAACATTGACAAGGGACCTGGTTATTTTAGTAACGGATGTATAACATTGACAAGGGACCTGGTTATTTGAGTAACGGATTTATAACATTGACAAGGGACCTGGTTATTTTAGTAACGGATGTATAACATTGACAAGGGACCTGGTTATTTGAGTAACGGATGTATATAACATTGACAAGGGACCTAGTTATTTGAGTAACGGATGTATAACATTGACAAGGGACCTGGTTATTTGAGTAACGGATGTATAACATTGACAAGGGACCTGGTTATTTGAGCAACGGATGTATAACATTGACAAGGGACCTGGTTATTTGAGTAACGGATGTATAACATTGACAAGGGACCTGGTTATTTGAGTAACGGATGTATAACATTGACAAGGGACCTGGTTATTTGAGTAACGGGTGTATAACATTGACGAGGGACCTAGTTATTTGAGTAACGGGTGTATATAACATTGACAAGGGACCTAGTTATTTTAGTAACGGGTGTATATAACATTGACAAGGGACCTAGTTATTTGAGTAACGGATGTATAACATTGACAAGGGACCTGGTTATTTGAGTAACGGATGTATATAACATTGACAAGGGACCTAGTTATTTGAGTAACGGATATATAACATTGACAAGGGACCTGGTTATTTGAGTAACGGATGTATATGACATTGACAAGGGACCTAGTTATTTGAGTAACGGATGTATAACATTGACAAGGGACCTGGTTATTTGAGCAACGGATGTATATAACATTGACAAGGGACCTGGTTATTTTAGTAACGAATGGATAACATTGACAAGGGACCTGGTTATTTGAGTAACGGATGTATATAACATTGACAAGGGACCTAGTTATATGAGTAACGGATGTATATAACATTGACAAGGGACCTGGTTATTTGAGTAACGGATGTATATAACATTGACAAGGGACCTGGTTATTTGAGTAACGGATGTATATAACATTGACAAGGGACCTAGTTATTTGAGTAACGGATGTATAACATTGACAAGGGACCTGGTTATTTGAGTAACGGATGTATATAACATTGACAAGGGACCTGGTTATTTGAGCAACGGGTATATAACATTGACAAGGGACCTGGCTATTTTAGTAAGGAATGTATACCATTGACAAGGGACCTGGTTATTTGAGTAACGAATGTATAACATTGACAAGGGACCTGGTTATTTGAGTAACGGATGTATATAACATTGACAAGGACCTAGTTATTTGAGTAACGGATGTATATAACATTGACAATGGACCTGGTTATTTGAGTAACGGATGTATATAACATTGACAAGGGACCTGGTTATTTGAGTAACGGATGTATATAACATTGACAAGGGACCTGGTTATTTGAGCAACGGATGTATAACATTGACAAGGGACCTAGTTATTTGAGTAACGGATGTATAACATTGACAAGGGACCTGGTTATTTGAGTAACGGATGTATAACATTGACAAGGGACCTGGTTATTTGAGTAACGGATGTATAACATTGACAAGGGACCTGGTTATTTGAGTAACGGATGTATATAACATTGACAAGGGACCTGGTTATTTGAGTAACGGATGTATATAACATTGACAAGGGACCTGGTTATTTGAGCAACGGATGTATAACATTGACACGGGACCTAGTTATTTGAGTAACGGATCTATAACATTGACAAGGGACCTGGATATTTGAGTAACGGATGTATATAACATTGACAAGGGACCTAGTTATTTGAGTAACGGATGTATATAACATTGACAAGGGACCTGGTTATTTGAGTAACGGATGTATAACATTGACAAGGGACCTAGTTATTTGAGTAACGGATGTATAACATTGACAAAGGACCTGGTTATTTGAGTAACGGATGTATATAACATTGACAAGGGACCTAGTTATTTGAGTAACGGATGTATATAACATTGACAAGGGACCTGGTTATTTGAGTAACGGATGTATATAACATTGACAAGGGACCTAGTTATTTGAGTAACGGATGTATAACATTGACAAGGGACCTGGTTATTTGAGTCTCGGATGCACAAAACTGACAAAGGACATTGGCTTGTATAATTCGAAATACGCTCATTGATCACTTTAGACAGTAGTGGTGGAGCTAACAATCGAACCATGGAATCATTCGCACCGGTTACCAGTAAACCGGATACGCTCACTGTCTGTTCTACGTGAATCAACACACAGGAAGTGTGTCTTTCTACTTGTTTCTTCTAAAATTATCAATTAAAATCTTAGTCTTCAAACAAATACATGACGTATCAAATTTAAATGCAGTAGACCTTGTGTGTATTTTTACGTTTATTTATCGTCGCTACCGGTGGCCCATATGAGCGACGCCTCCTGAAGAGATTAGTCATTTTAGATTGTGAAGGATAGTGCAATGATACGGACAGAGACACATTCCAGAGTCTCCTATGGTTCTTTTACGTGCACGGCGTACAGCACCGACACGAGACCTCGGTTTAACATCCCATCTGAAAGACTGTTAATTTTATTAGGGTCAGACGGGGGTCGAACCTGCGATCCCTGGATTACCAGTCCAGCGTGTTACCACTGGACTACATATCCGTCTGTTGCAGTAGACCTGTCACATACCACAATATAAGAAGGTCTTGCACTTCGAGATCGGTAATAACGAGCGCATACGAAAATAAATTGAATAATCAAACAAACCGTACATCATTTCATAATTATATATTCGACATGGCTGCACGCTGGAATGGTAATGGTAAGGGTTCGATCCCCCGTCTGACCCTAATAAAATTAACAGATGGGACATTAAACGGATGTATCGTGTCGGTGTTTTACACTGTACACGTAAAAGAACAAGAGGGGATTCTGGAATAGGTGACGTTGCACTACTCTCCAAAAATATGAAATGACTAATCGCTTCAGGAGGGCAACTCATATGGGCAACCGGTGGCGACGATAAATAAACGTAAAACACACACACACCTTAAATAATACTAGTCATTAAACATTATGATCACCTACACTGAATCAGAGGTTTCCAAGAAAATTCAAATAAAGAAACCAACATAAATACTCATATTAAGAATGCGTTTATACACATGTAGCTTAGCTCGATTGCGAAACAAGTTCTTACAACTTACATTAATCACTCTCGAGACCTCAATCCTGGTGGAATCTATCGCCACGAGGGAGAGAGAAGAGGCACTTGGAATTTAAATGCATTGCCTAAGAGCACAATCGCAACGCCTCCAACGGGTCTCGAACTCAGGACCTTTCGCACCTGAAGCGAACGCGCATATCAAGACTTCTACAATGCCTGATATGGTACGTGCCGAATCAAAATTAGTTTATACAATCGATTGTGAATAGTCTAGCATAGTTCATATCCAGACACATTACTAAGTCAGGTACATCTTGATGCCGATCACAACAAGCAAATATATCTCCAGAAGCAGTGCATATTTTACTATTGACCTCTATTAATAATTCATTGATGAATGTAAATGATGACCAGTCCGTACGCAGGGGAATACGATTTAATTGGTAGATATTGGAATAGTACGTGTCATAATAGTTTTAATCTGTATTATACTTTCATATATGTACAGATTAACATTACAGTACGTAAATTATAATAAAACAATACCGAGCCATTCAAATTAGAAGTCATGAGAGTGTGTGTTTTACGTTTATTTATCGTCTCTACCGGTTGCCCATATGAGCGACGCCTCCTGAAGATATTAGTCATTTTAGATGTTGGAGGATAGTGCAATGATACAGACAGAGACCCATTCCAGAGTCTCCTCTGCTTCTTGTACGTGTACGGTGTAATGCACTGACACGAGACCTCGGTTTAACGTCCCATCTGAAAGACTGTTCATTTTATTAGGGTCAGACGGGGGATCTAACCTACGATCCCTGGATTACCAGTCCAGCGTGTTACTACTGGACTACAGATCCGTCAGAATTCATGAGAAACGTATCACAAGTATTAGAACACACTGCTATTCGATGTTGATAGCTGATAGGGACAATTAACAATAAATGACTTATTTCTGACTTAAATAAATATATAATTAAATTAAGCAGAACTATATGAATGAGATATGCACCAGAAAATAAGAAATTCGGAAGAAAGATATTATATATAGAATAAAGACAAACCACTGTGTTGTGTTATAATTGTGAGACAGAAAATACTATTTATCCTTAGACAATCCAGTGGATCTACGATAGGTTAGACCCTGGCATGAGCTATACTGAGATAGTGAGAGATCAATCGAAGGGTGGGTCATCACACCCACTTGGGGCTCGTCAGCCAAACATTGGAGGACCACGGGTCGCCATAATATGTTCATTAAAAGCTGATATGTGTATGAAGGCGCATATATTAAAATGGTTTGAAAATAAAAATATCAGATCAAGTTTGAACTGATTAGCATTGTAGATTCAGTTGCCAATATACTGCATTTCTATATAAACACCAATTGGGCGTTCATTAACAAAGGTAAAATGAACTTCTTTGTTGATTATTAAAACAGGTTTTGGGACTTAATCTCACAATATATACATTGGGATATATACATTGGGATATATACATTGGGATATATACATTGGGATATATACATATTACTTTATCATTCAAAGGAAGAGCATCGATATGAAAGCCTATCTGAGTGGCGTTTCTAATTATGTTGTCTTAAACATTAAAGTTTACACAAATTTATTTTAGCTCGATTGCGAAACAAGTTCTTACAACTTATATTAATCACTCTCGAGACCTCATTCCTGGTGGAATCCATCGCCACGAGGGAGAGAGAAGAGGCAACGTGGAAGTTAAATGCCTTGACTAAGGGAACACTCGCAACGGCTCCAGCGGGGCTCGAACTGCGGACCGTTCGCACCTGAAGCGAACGCACATCCATTGCGCTACCACGACGTCCACTAACACATTGATACAGTATACATACGTTTATCCTAGGCTTACAGTAATTCGCGATTGTTGGTGATGTGTAGTGTTTAAATGTTCGATTAGTTCGTCAATCTCGGATAGTATAGATAGTGGAGTGTAGATAAGTATCTCCATCTTCGACCCCCCGTCTGACCCGTCTAAATGAATAGTCACTTTCATATGGTACTTAGACTGAGTTCTCGTGTCGCTGCTTTACGCTGTACATGTAAGAGAACCAGAGGTGATTCTGGATTAGGTCTCTGTCTGTATCATTGCACTATACTCCAAAATCTAAAATGACTATTCAGGAGGCGTCGCTCATATGGGCTACCGGTAGCGACGATAAATACACGTAAAACACACACACACACATATATACGTCTGTTGCTGTTTAGACAAATTAACACACTCGTGACATTATGTAGCTTAGAATACAAACAGTGTAGGCACACACGAAAGTACGAAAACAACTGCTCAAGTAACGGTAAACACACAAAGTATCCCCATTCATTTGTATTACGTGTATACATGCCATTTCAACTGGACTACACCCATACACCATCATGTCAGTCTTGGGATGACTAATGTCTCTATTGATGAATATATTCCGAATCTCAGTTTGCAATGCTAATTAAGCGCATCAGTTGTTTGGATAAAAGGCAAGTAGATGTTATTGACGCTGCAGATCTCATGGTACTTCGCAATTTGGAAAATAATCGCAATTTATATACAGTGAAACCTGTCTATTACGACATCGACTCGGATCAAGAGTGTGTGTCAGATAGCACAGGTTGTCGTTATAACAAGGTTCTCCAATGTGCATCATTTGTATGCGTATACATACATTAGTTACATATATACACGTGTACATGTTAACATTAAATATGTATGAATATGTATGAATGGTGTAGCCATCGTTTTGGGACGGCGTTCAATTAAAATCATTAGAAAAATTGCGGTTTTCTTTTTGACGTATTCATCCTTACTTCAGTGACATTTAATAAATGTGTTTGCAAACACTGGCCGTGTGTGTTTTGCGTTTATGTATCGTCGCTACTGGTTGCCCATATGAGCGACGCCTCCTGAAGAGATTAGTTATTTTAGAGGATAGTGCATGATGCAGACAGAGACCAATTCCAGAATATCGTCTGGTTCTTTTACGTGCACGGTGTAAAGCACCGACAAGAGACCTCGGTTTAACGTCCCATCTGAAAGACTGTTAATTTTATTAGGGTCAGACGGGGGATCGAACCTGCGATCCCTGGATTACCAGTCCAGTGTGCTACCACTGGACTACAGATCCACTGGCCAAACATAGGCTATGTGTATTGTGTACATTTTAATGGGATTACCATTGAACACAAATACGTAAAAATCCATTCAATAGATGACCACACATTGTAAGGTGATAATTGGCTTACCTAAACTTACCGGAGAAACAACTTACCTGTAGGATATTTGGATTTTCTCAATTGTGTAATTTGGGTTAATCAGATTTCACAGGTTGAAAACACATGCAATGTGCTAACTGGGACCACGAAACAATGTCGTTGTACAGGTAAGGCTGGTATCAGTACAACAAGGTTTTGCTTATATGAATTATATACTTATTAGTAAATTTGCCGGGACAGACAGATAATGTCAGTTAACACAGTTTGCCGTTGTAGTCAGGCGTCGTGATAGACAGCTGGTGCAGTGAAATAAATACGGTTCCAATGAAATATGCAAAGGGGAAAATGACCGAGTTTTACTCGAGACGTTTGTACATAGATTGTGAACGTGTGTCTAAACTGAGAACTTACATAAATTGAGTTCACTTGTGAGAATTACTTTAAACTGGATTTAAAGAAGAATGAAATAGCTATGTTTGTTCAGTTTAGATGCGGGATTTCCCCCCTTAGAATTGAAACCGGGAGATACATCGGTGAACAGATGGAACTAAGAGTTTGCAAGATGTGCAATTTGGTCAAGTTGAAGATGAGACTCACTTCCTGATGCGGTGTTCCCTGTATAACCACACTAGGAGTGTGACTTTTGGTGACATACTAAACTCATGAATACATAAGGAAATCTGATATTGAGATACTATTCTATTTAGTTCAACGCCAATCTAGAAAGTATGCGAAAGTTGTTGTGAAGGCTTATTGTATTGGAAGAAGTGTCTTATACAATACATGAACATAAATGTACATATGCATTTACATGATTGGTATTATTCATACACAGATACATATTTATATGAACAATAATTTATATGTAGGTACTACAGACTGTTAACTATTATAAACTACTCATATATAAACATTGTATATGTATTAACACTTACACTCATTGAAATCGTTAAATATCTTACTGCGTACGATTCACATAGAATGTATACATGTATACATCGAACATTGTTAAATATCATGTACTATCCACATAAAAATACATAGAATGTATAAGTTATTTGTAATCGATTACCTGTAGGTATAATTATCTCAGTAATTATTTTAGTAATTACCTTTAGTAATAAGTATGTAAATAATACGCTACGTTCAATGATGCATACTGACGCTGTAGTCCAGTGGTAACACGCTGGACTGGTAATCCAGGGATCGCCGGTTCGATCCCTTGTCTGACCATAATAAAATTAACAGTCTTTCAGATGGGACGTTAAACCGAGGTCTCGTGTCGGTGCTTTACACCGTGCACATAAAAGAACCAGAGGATATTCTGCAATGGGTCTCTGTCTGTATCATGCACTATCCTCCAAACAGCTGTGTGTTTGAAATTCACTAGTCGCTACATTGTATATCTTTCCGATTACTGTTTTATTAGCAAGGGCCAAGTTAATGTTCCAAGAAATTACATCCAGATTGGCTTGCCTTTGTTTATATTGGCATATTTGTCAAACAGAATCCAGCAATAATTTATTGTTATGCAAAGAGAGTGTTTAGGATATTCCTGCCAAATTACTTACGTGCATTCATTAACAGTCAACAGCTGTCCAATTAGCGCAGTGGTTAGCGCGCTCGCTTCTCACAATGCAACCTGGGTTATATTCTGGGACAGGGAAGTATGTGAGATGGTACGGTGGTCGCCAGATCGGACAGGTTGGTTTTCCCCGGGTACTCCGGTTTCCTCCCACACGAATGACCACAAAAATCATCCTTGACAATGAGTGATTAATATAAGTTATTACAGCTTGTTTCGCAATCATTGTAAAATAAATAAAGCTTAAGCGGTCAACAGCATACAACAGTAGCATGAAGTAACGTATCATGGTTAATCCAACGGTAAATCGAATCCTACCCAACCAAACTATTTATTTCTTTATTTTTAAGTATTTCTTATTGATCAAAATCTGAAACCATTAGAAGATGGAAGCCGTTAAAACAGCAATTGCACGAATGCCAGCATTCTAATACAGATGGAATTATGTTGCTTTTGTTAATTCCGGTAACCTTGGGTGCCTATGTAATATCTATTGTACACGCACGGATCTAATGCGTTAATTGTGCAACTTCCGGTAGGAAAATAAACGGACAATAGTATGCGTAATCAGCCGGAATATTATCTTGTAATCAGTAAGAGGAAAGGCTTAACAATGTTGTCCTTTTTACGAAAAACATCATGCGAAACTATGGAAACAACTACATTAATGTTTGTTGACCCATTTCTTTGGTTTAAACATATTTATTCGATAATAATGTACATTACATATACATTGTATACAAAACGAAAATGGATTAAATCGGAAGCTTAAAGCTTAAAGCTTAAACCCATTTCTTTAAAGTGGCATGTCCAAGTATTTATTTAACTCGTCTTCTAAACGCGATAACAACTCACCAGATGCTCGTTTTTGTCGTTTTAGAAGACTTACTAAAAATTCAATAACAAATGACTACTGATTTAATATCTTATATAATATGCCCACACGTGTAATAACACCTGGAAGGATTCTTATTGGTCGCGGAATGACAGCGTGCAATATACATTCGGCACATACATGTAGCTTATGTTCATGTTTTATTTATTGAAAACGAGCTTCCTTCAATAAAATGCTTGTTATGCACTAGTGATTAAAGATATTGTGTCGATTATTTGCTTGAAGTTGTTTGATTATCAGGGAATATTTACTGCGGCGTATGGGTGGACCCTAAAGCGACACAACATAGCACAAATCCAATACAATGCATTGTTCACGTATACATGCATTGTTCACGTATAAATTCATTGCTACTACAAATTCTTCCGAATACATTCGAACACATATACTGAATCAATAAACAGTGTGTGTGTGGTCTATTAAAACAATCCATATAGTGTACAGTGTAGCCAGTTTATAAGTTTGTTTAAACAACGTGTGATTGATTGTTTCATTCAAGGTTGGTTTGTAAGCAAAGAGACACGTGGTGTACTAAACTTGTATGATAGCTGTAAATTAAAATTTGAATATGAACCGTATCTAGATATTGTACCATATATCTTACGTTTTTTAATTACAAGATAAAGAATGTCTGCACATTCATTACGAATACATACTGGTAGATATGGACAAAATAGAATTCCACAAAATGAACGCTATTGTTTGTGTTGCAATACACACGACCTAGAAGACGAATATCATTTTATACTTGTTTGCCCGTGCTATTCAGATTTGAGAAAACTTTACATAAAGAAATATTATTTTGTAAGACCAAATATGCTTACGTGTATTGAATTGTTGCAATCTATTAAAAGAAATATCCTATATAATTTAGCTTTATTCTATAATAAAGCAGTTGACATTAAAATAACACTTTTAAATAATATGACATAAATCCAATATCAGCACTAATTATTGTTCATCCTCATAATTAGATGCATTTTCTTATTATTATCAGATTCTATATGCCACATGACCATGATAAAATTGTTGTATATATTTACATCATATATAGTTGTATATATGTATTTGACGATGTACCATGTACAAGTCTTAATAACATTTCTGTTCTATAAACTTTCAAACGTGAATGTAGGATTTCATACACGCTCCTGAATTGACATTACGTTGTCATTGTAGTCAATACTAAACGCGTGATACTGCCGCTTAGAGATAATAAATTTAACTAAAATTAGTCTACAAATAAATATGCATAGGCACAAATGTGATATATAAAGGTAAATCTGTACCATAAATCTCGGGATACACGGGTTGTATTACGAATGCATGTAGACCATGTTTACATTACCTTGTTATGTCAAGAAATCGCGTATACGACGTTTGTTTATTTGTTGAAAATCGAAGTTTGTCGCTTTAAAGTAATTAGGCTAAAACAAAACAGAAATGTGTTTTCCTTCAAATGCGTTGTTGTTATGAAACGTGTAAGATCCTATATCTGTGAAAACAAAAGTTGTATGGAAATCTATCGGATTTAGACAAGTCTAGTTGTGTGGTATTTGTTTCTAATTGTGTGATTGCCCACTTATCCGACAATGCAAGATCATGCACAGCCAATAATAACAGACGTATACACACCACAGTTAGTGTAACCGTTAGAGTATCATTTATGCTAACAGGACCTCCGTCAGATGCTCCTACGAAGCTTGTATGGAGACAATGGGAACAAACACATTTGGAATACATAGTGTTTGACATATCTGGACAGAAAATGTGCAGTCAGAAATAAAATCATAGTGGAAGTTGACTAGCTAAGTACATACGTGACTAGGTGTAATATAATGCATAAAAGTTCCGAGAAGATTCTGGACAGAGGATGGATTGCAGGTAGTGGTGGACACATACTGTTTGTGTTGCTTCAACAAAGCTCCCAGAAAATCAATATAGCGTTATTTTGCGGTACAGAATATTCTACGGAACCCCAAGATATATAACGTTAGAGCTAAGACATATTATACGGGACTCCGAGAGTCCCAGATGGTAGTTTGGAGGCCCTGCACAAAAATCGTTTTATGAGACATAAAATATATGTGTCGTTTTATCATAAATGGCAATAATTGCATGTGTAATGTGCCAGGCTGCTAAGATACGGAAGTGTTTCCAAAAGCATCCTCGAGTTTACCTGATCTAATCAATGTGCAACGGTCATAAGGTCATAATCCTGCTCAAAATGACTGTCTGACACAATTTCTATAAAGACTTGTTATTATGTAATTGTATTCGTTACAAGACAAACATTACCCGAGTGTTTCAGTAAATAACAAACATTACCCGAGTGTTTCAGTAAATAACAAACATTACCCGAGTGTTTCAGTAAATAACAAACATTACCCGATTGTTTCAGTAAATAACAAACATTACCCGAGTGTTTCAGTAAATAACAAACATTACCAGAGTGTTTCAGTAAATAACAAACAATACCCGAGTGTTTCAGTAAATAACAAACATTACCCGAGTGTTTCAGTTAATAACAAACATTACCCGAGTGTTTCAGTAAATAACAAGCATTACCCGAGTGTTTCAGTAAATAACAAACATTACCCGAGTGTTTCAGTAAATAACAAACATTACCCGAGTGTTTCAGTAAATAACAAACATTACCCGAGTGTTTCAGTAAATAACAAACATTACCCGAGTGTTTCAGTAAATAATCCAACTTGTCTAGCATTTTTATTGTAATTGTTGAAAAACATATATCCTCTAATCGTGTTCGTTACCCCGGAACTATTACAATACTGCACGCGATCGGTGTTTTCTGATGTCACCAACCAGGCAGTGAAACTGTCAACGGTCATTTTCCATAATTGGCAACAAAATGCTCCGTATAATTCTTGGAGGCGTAAGTAATCGGTTATTTTCCTTGTATCGGTATAAAACATGCTATCTTTCATAATGCAACATTGCATCACCATTTGTCCATTGGATTTACTGCAAAATATTGACCTTTTCCAGTTTTTTTTGTGTCGTCTGATTTGTTTACCTACCTGTCATTTAATGTGAAGGTCAAAATAGATTGGGTATAGTTAATGTAAGTGTAAAGGGAGATATTTTTGGAGACTTCTTTTGTATTGTTTTGAGGTCCATCCATTTGTTTACTGTCATCGTCAACAAAACGATGTGTTTTATAGTGCACATAAAGGAATAGTTTTGAAAAATGTTTTAGGCTTATGGCAGCCCACCATCTACACAGCGAAAGTACATGTAATATTCACCAACATCCCTTACTAATGCCTACCAGAGTGATGTGGAGAATGAGCTCTCTGTTAGGTGCTGTACTTGTTGATGTACTTCATGAACCATCATGAGAACATAGTTGATGGTAGGTGCTTCACCTAGAGCAGAGGGTACTGTTACCACTTCTGGATTGTCCAATGGGAGAGTATTCCAGAATTACCTGGAGACCCATTCATTCAGATATGACTCTGGAAAGCGTCCACTTCTCCTCTTGTATGATGGTCATCGGTCACATCTTTCACCATATAGCATTGCCATAGTCATAATCTATGACATTATTTTGTATGTTTTGCCACAACACACATCTCATATTGTACAGCCTATGGATGTTGGGTGCTTTGGTCCTTTTGCCAAAATATACAACACTGAATGTAAAAAGTTTCAGCGGAATACAGGTAGGGTGGTGGATAGGTACAGTGTGTGCTCTATATCATGCAAAGCATATGCATCTGCACTTTCTGTCACTAATTTGCAGTCAGCATTCAGAAGTTCAGGGATTATTCCATTCCAGCCAGAGGTGGTGGACATTGATTCATTTGCAATGAAAAAGTTGATGTATGAAATGCAGAGAGACACGTCAAGTGAACAAGACAGTCAGATAGATGATCATGAGCAGGCAGAACCACTCGACCAACTATCTAATGCTCCTGAGACAGTCCCATATGCTGATGATGAACCATTAATTGCAGTTTCACTAGTCCCGAGTAATGTAGAACGTCCAGTCTGTGACCCATCTGTCTCATCTGAGACAAACAATAGTACCCGTAGGCCTACAGTTGACAATTTCTTTAAAACAAGAGACTAGTATTCAAGCCACCATTTAAATCTGAAAGGAGATCATTGAGTAAGAGTATTGCTAGCAAGATCCTTACAGAACCTGATGATAATGAATGTGTTGGTGATGATGATGTCAAATGTTGTGCTTGCAACAGGTCACAGCCAGAGGAGTTTGAACTATGTCACTCTCTTGCTTTGTTAAATGGGCACAGTCTGATATATGTGACCATTGTACCCGCCACATTTACACAGACGGATCTATAGTCCAGTGGTAACACGCTGGGCTGGTAATCCAGGGATCGCAGGTTCGATCCCCCGTCTGACCCTAATAAAATTAACAGTCTTTCAGATGGGATGTTATACCGAGGTCTTGTGTCGGTGCTTTACACCGTACACGTAAAAGAACCAGAGGAGATTCTGGAATTGGTCTCTGTCTGTATCATGCACTATCCTCCAAAATCTAAAATAACCAATCTCTTCAGGAGGCGTCGCTCATATGGGCAACCGGTAGCGACGATAAATAAACGTAAAACACACACACGCCACATTTACTGTTCAAAGGTCAGGTTTACAAGCTTAGGTGATGAATGCAGGTGTCTACATTGTGAAAATGCTTGTTAAACTGTGAATGTGCTAACTGTGAAATGAAATATTCAGCAAAATAATAGAAATTACCATCATGCTGCATAAAACGTGTTCGTTTTATATTTACACCCATTCGATGTTACGCAAAATGGATTTTCTGAAAGGTCACGAAAACCCCGGTACCAGTCACCACATACGTTGTTTACGAGTAGTGATAAAAATGGTATTAAATGGTATTTACAAAATTATAATTGTTTGGAATAAAAGAGGTAAGTTACTTTATTTACATCATACATTCAGAAACTTGGTAATTTTTAAGATTCGCTGTGTTGAATGCTGATCATTTCTAGTCATAACTGAAACCGGAAACTCGAGGGTAATGTCCTTTTAATTGGATATGCTTTGTTCAGCTTAGCTCACTTTGTTGTTCCGTGTCTCCATGGCAAACCATAATATCAATGAAATTAATGCGCGTGCATCAGTTTTAACATGTTTCATTAACATTGCTGCCATTGGTATTGTCAGAGGTATACCTAACGTGGGAAACTATACCTACAGACGGATCTGTAGTTCAGTGGTAACACCCTAGACTTGTAATCCAGGGATCGCAGTTTCGTTCCCCCGTTTGATCATAATAAAACTAACAGTCTTTCAGATGGGACTTTAAACCGATGTCTTGTGTCGGTGCTGTACGCCGTGCACGTACAATAACCAGAGGCTACTCTGGAATGGGTCTCTGTCTGTATCATTGCACTATCCTCCAACATTCTAGAATGACTAATCTCTCCAGGAGGCGTCGCTCATATGGGTAACCTGTAGCGACGATAAAGAAACGTAAAACGCACACAAATCCACAAATGGCATTCAAATATTGGGAATTACCATGGCATTCTAAGAGCGTCACGGAAATTGCACTATTATTTGGAACATTATTACCGAAAACACAGGTTACAATTCAATAGTATGTGAGCAATAGTAAACGTAATGTCATCGAGTTTGCAACCGGGACGAACTTTTTACACACCCTTTATACCCATTCGGAGGAATCTAATCGGAGAAGAACTCGCTTGTGTCCATGTAGTTCACGTGTTCACTTTGCTGAATGGAACATATAAGCCGACTTAGTACAGCAACTTTAATACACGACTTATGTTTTCATATACACCGTCTCCGTGGCCCAATGGTTAAGTCGTGCGCCTATGGAGCTGGAGGTCGAAGGTTCGAATCTCGTCAGGAGTTCGTTCTGATATGGCCGATTGGTGAGCCGCCAGCTGGTTAGATAATGGTTACCGAGTGCCAACCAACCTGGCGTCTGGCATACAAACATACGATTCGGGAAGTACTGATGTTCATAAAAATTAGGTGTCTCATAAGTCAGAAATGACTGGCCCTTTAAATAGGGGTGACACTATAATAAACAAACACACACCCACACACACTATTCAGAGCTTTAAAATATTTGAATGTCACAGCGTCAGTATCAATGGTATCGTTAATATTCCAGATACTACCGAAATGTGTAGTGTACCACCCGTAGAAACATGAACTGGTGGTCACAGTAGAACACACGTTTGTGATACTGAACACGGTTCGTGAAGGAAACCAGAGGATACATACATCGAGAGTTGACATTGGATTTTGCTGAATGCTAAATATAGATCATTAATAATTGATATAAAGAAAGTAAGTCAGAAATGACAACATACGGTGATAAATGACGATTAATTATGGATTGATATATGGCTATCTGTAGTTGTGAGCACACTCCAACTTTGTTATGTGGCTATCTGTAGTTGTGACAACGTCCAACACAATAGCGCTGACGCCATCGCTTCGAGCAGAGTGCTTGGTTGCTATAATTTCCCATGTGAATTGCCATGCTATGTGCACTATGTACTATTGTCTTCTGTCACATGCAATATATAAATACACGTTGATGCATGTATTTAATTAGTCTCTCCATACTGTCATTACGATCTACTAGCTGAGCACACTTTACACATCACTGACAGTCCGACATACTCTGGAAAAAGCATTTCCAGACAGTATACATGATAAGTACGCAATTGACATGTGTGACTTATAGATTTATACTACTTGAAATATAAAACGGTGCGATGGATTTGTGTAATCATGTTCATGTTCTAGCTACATTTGGAACTTCTCGTATTGCAAGGACGATAAAGCATGTGTACCGTTTATATAATCAAGTTCTAGCTACATTTGGAACTTCTTGTATTGCAAGGACGATAAAGCATGTGCACCGTTTATATAATCAAGTTCTAGCTACATTTGGAACTTCTCGTATTGCAAGGACGATAAAGCATGTGCACCGTTTATATAATCAAGTTCTAGCTACATTTGGAACTTCTCGTATTGCAAGGACGATAAAGCATGTGTACCGTTTATATAGTCATGTTCACGTTCTAGCTACATTTGGACTGTCTTGTATTGCAAGGACAATAAAGCATGTGTACCGTTTATATAGTCATGTTCACGTTCTAGCTACATTTGGAACTTCTCGTATTGCAAGGACGATAACGCATGTGTACCGTTTATATAATCATGTTCTAGCTACATTTGGAACTTTGCGTATTGCCAGGACGATAAAGCATGTGTACCGTTTATATAGTCATGTTCACGTTCTAGCTACATTTGGAACTTCTCGTATTACAAGGACGATAAAGCATGTGTACCGTTTATATAGTCATGTTCACGTTCTAGCTACATTTGGAACTTCTCGTATTGCAAGGACGATAAAGCATGTGTACCGTTTATATAATCATGTTCACGTTCTAGCTACATTTGTAACTTCTCGTATTGCAAGGACGATAAAGCATGTGTACCGTTTATATAATCATGTTCTAGCTACATTTGGAACTTCTCGTATTGCAAGGACGATAAAGCATGTGTACCGTTTATATAATCAAGTTCAAGGTCTAGCTACATTTGTAACTTCTCGTATTGCAAGGACGATAAAGCATGTGTACCGTTTATATAGTCAAGTTCAAGTTCTAGCTACATTTGGAACTTCTCGTATTGCAAGGACGATAAAGCATGTGTACCGTTTATATAATCAAGTTCAAGGTCTAGCTACATTTGTAACTTCTCGTATTGCAAGGACGATAAAGCATGTGTACCGTTTATATAGTCATGTTCAAGTTCTAGCTACATTTGGAACTTCTCGTATTGCAAGGACGATAAAGCATGTGTACCGTTTATATAGTCATGTTCACGTTCTAGCTACATTTGGACTGTCTTGTATTGCAAGGACGATAAATCATGTGTACCGTTTATATAGTCATGTTCACGTTCTAGCTACATTTGGACTGTCTTGTATTGCAAGGACGATAAATCATGTGTACCGTTTATATAGTCATGTTCACGTTCTAGCTACATTTGGACTGTCTTGTATTGCAAGGACGATAAATCATGTGTACCGTTTATATAGTCATGTTCACGTTCTAGCTACATTTGGACTGTCTTGTATTGCAAGGACGATAAATCATGTGTACCGTTTATATAGTCATGTTCACGTTCTAGCTACATTTGGACTGTCTTGTATTGCAAGGACGATAAATCATGTGTACCGTTTATATAGTCATGTTCACGTTCTAGCTACATTTGGACTGTCTTGTATTGCAAGGACGATAAATCATGTGTACCGTTTATATAGTCATGTTCACGTTCTAGCTACATTTGGACTGTCTTGTATTGCAAGGACGATAAATCATGTGTACCGTTTATATAGTCATGTTCACGTTCTAGCTACATTTGGACTGTCTTGTATTGCAAGGACGATAAAGCATGTGTACCGTTTATATAGTCATGTTCACGTTCTAGCTACATTTGGAACTTCTCGTATTGCAAGGACGATAAAGCATGTGTACCGTTTATATAGTCATGTTCACGTTCTAGCTACATTTGGACTGTCTTGTATTGCAAGGACGATAAAGCATGTGTACCGTTTATATAATCATGTTCACGTTCTAGCTACATTTGTAACTTCTCGTATTGCAAGGACGATAAAGCATGTGTACCGTTTATATAATCAAGTTCTAGCTACATTTGGAACTTTGCGTATTGCCAGGACGATAAAGCATGTGTACCGTTTATATAATCAAGTTCTAGCTACATTTGTAACTTCTCGTATTGCAAGGACGATAAATCATGAATACAATTATACTGCAAAACACTCCTGAAAATAGTTTTCGATACAGTGCTGGGAGCTGGTTTGCAGCATGTAACACAATTATTAACTTTTAACGTACAATCTTTTTCCAAAGCTTCGTCGAAAACATGTTGAAAATCACTGAAACGGCGCCCGCCTATTAAATTATATATTCCCATTTACTGTAATATGCAGTTTAAACAGCGCAATGGTGGTAATATCGGCTAACGATTCATGTTACGTACCGTGAGCAATTTTGAGCACATTTATTTGAATGCGACAAACACAGGAGCTTGTCGTCTTAACACTTACAGGCAAAATTCAAACATATTGTTGTTGTTGTATCCCAACATATGCCAATACAATAGCGTCCACAAGACCTTAAGAGACCTAAGCTTGAAACGTCACCGGAATGGATTGAAAAATGCAAATACTAATATTGCACGATCTTTGAACATATATTTTATTTTATTGCATATGTTACTATATATAGTAACACATTTACATGCAAGTTGTGGCAATATCGGTTGTGAAATTCTTGAAATCGACCAAGTGTGCCATATTGTGCAAAAATCGATATTGAGGCTACTTCCGGCCAACTTGCACCTGCCGTACAGCAACGGCAGATTGTCCGCACGCGTCGACGTTGACGTAATTGACAACGGTAACGGAAACATCATGGCGGCTGGCGATAGTACGCTAAGATCATTAGGTGAATACAAATAGGTGTTTGTAGAGACTGATATGTTTACTATTAACTGTTATACAATACTTCATGTACATGTAATAGACTTAGTTACTGTTTATTGTAGATTTGAATGTAGAAAATAGATTGATGGCGAGTTATAAATTCTTTGATTGTTTTGTTCACAATTTGTGAATTTACACACACCGCGGCTCAACATATGCAATAAATAGGTAATTACATGGGGCAAGTGTGCCTTAAGGCGATATTGGCACACTATGTTCGAATTTGCCCTCAGGCTAAAGCCCTCGGGCAAATAACTCACCTAGTGTGCCAATATCGCCTTAAGGCACACTTGCCCCATGTAATAACCTATACATATTGTTTATATATTAAATAATTTTGATAACCGCTGCGCGAATTCTATATTGACTTACTTTCTTTGAATATTGGACTTAACGTATTTATGTGTATCGTATGATGGTCTACATGGTTACCGCAGTTTTCCCAATTACGTCATCAGCCAATATTGCGTATTGATTGGTGGACAGGTTTATGAGCCGCCATTTTGTATTTCAGTGTAAGTGAAATACCCATTATTAAATATTGTAAACAACTGAAAGCAGTTGATTTATGTTTACTTTTTAACGATCATAAGAATGATCCTGATAATTTAAGTTAAACACAACCCAGACATAATTAACGATCGTCTGTTATTTGTGTTTAATTTCACAGGTTAAATAGCTTGTTTTCCATAATCAAATATCGGCGTATCGGCCGAATTATACAACAGGTGCGCGGTGTTACCAATGAGAGACATTAGTCAGTTACTTCCCCTGAATACTCATGAAAGTAGATTGGTCCTCTTAAATTGGCTTCCTCTGTTTTTATCGTTGATTCCTTTTCTGTTTTCATTAGTTTTCTTATCTTATTATTATTAAATTACTAAATCTCGACAGATATCCTACAGCATATACTTTATATACTTTACTGTAGAAATTGATTATACATTAATTAACATGCTTTTGATAAAATCACATTTATCATACCGCAACATCTGGTTAGGGAACAGCAATAAAAACAAAGGCTTTCAACTAAAAGGACCAATACATAGTTCGGGATAAATCGGACAATATCCATCAAGGGAGGTAATCGAAAACAAAATAATATCTATCATTCCGGTTATAAACGTTAATTACCGTGCATACTAATACATAATGCAATAAAGGTTGTATATTAACACTTGTAATGACCCACACTATTGTGTGTCAACATAATCTAGCATTCATTGGTACATTTCACCGATTACTAGGATACATCTCTAAGAAATATGTTTTAATATAGCGGCTTGTCGGTGTGTCTAAATACCTTTCTGTTATAATTTAGGCATATGCATCCAACAAATTAATGTAGTACCAACATAAAGTATAGATCATCTACTTTCCATTGATATACTGTGCTTTTGTAAGTTTTGGTCAAAATGCCTCATATTTGGATGACTATGTTGTTGCATAAGAACAACAGGGAAATTAGATACAAATATAATGGAATGTAAATAACACGGTTGCACCTTTTCTTGCAAACTTTACGTTTTCAAACAGAAACTAGTCAAGGGAAATAAGTCATATATATTTCGGCTGTGATAGTGTTAGCTAATAAATTATTTATTAAGCTAATGCGCGTTTGATTGTTATCCATCCATCATTTCGACGAGGGATACTGTGTTGGTTTCCTCTGTCCGTCCGTCCATCCGTGCGTACGTCTGTATGTGTGTCAATGCAGCGCCAGCACTCAGTTACCAATGTGTGGAATTTAATGAAACTATAAAATAAAAAAACATTATTGCTGTGCCCGGCCATCCGTGTCCAGTTCGGCGGGGCGCTATGCGACATATATTAATGTGCGTTCGCTTCAGGTGCGAAAGGTCCGGAGTTCGAGCCCCGCTGGAGCCGTTACGATTGTGCGCTTAGGCAAGGCATTTAAATTCCACATTGCCTCTTCTCTCTCCTTCATGGCGATGGATTCCATCAGGAATGAGGTCTCGAGAGTGATTAATATAAGTTGTAAGAACTTGTTTCGCAATCGAGCTAAAATAAATTTGTATAGATTATATATTAATTCATCGATTTTCTTGTTTCGTGTTGGTTTTGAGTAATATTTATTTATTTAGAATATGAAAATATCAATAATTTGGCCTTTACATAAACTATCGATAAATATGTACAGTACTGCGCACTGCATTTCATTAAGTATAGTTCATACAAATTTAGTTTATCTCGATTGCGAAACAGGTTCCTACAAGTTATTTTAATTAAGTTTAATAATGTTTTATGAACCTAAATTAATAAATCGTACTAAACCAACACGTAACCTATATTAATCACTCTCGAGACCTCATTGCAGGTAATGAAATTAATGGGTAGTACGTACATGAAAGCAGACGATCTGGTCGTTATCCTATCGACAGATATAGACATATTGCCTGGAATGTTCGGAATAAATATTCCAGAGCCATTTGTTCAGAGCATTTAAATGTTCAGCAGGAGCCTCGATTGCATTACTCTCGCCTGCAGACGGGTCGATATTATATCTGATATAAAGTGAACATCACGAGACAGGTATACGATGTGGGAAAAGAACAGTTTATGAAGTGTAAGTAATTAATTATCTGATGATCAAATAGATATTTATTATACACGGAATAAAATGGTTCGTTGATCATTTCTGATGACATTGAATCATCCACGCAGACAGTATTTATCAATCTATATAATTATAGACTTGGTTCTCAAGTGTCGTCGAAGCAGACGGATCTGTAGTCCAGTGGTTATCACGTTGGACTTGTAATCCAGGGCTCGCAGGTTCGATCCCCCGTCTGACCCTAATAGAATGAACAGTCTTTCAAATGAAACATTAAACCGAGGTCTCGTGTCGGTGCTGTACAACGTGCACGTAAATTAACCGGAGGAGACTCTGGAAAGGATCTCTATCTGTATCATTGCACTATTATCCAAACATCTAAAATAATAACTAATCTCTCTAGGAGGCGTCGCTCATATGGGCAACCGGTAGCGACGATAAAGAAACGTAAAACACATTGTCGTCGAATTTCGTGAAGATGTATGGTTAACGTGTTAATGAAGATTTAGATCTAAACTGTAATTCTTCTGCAGTGTGCGATGCATGCTGGAAATTAACTGCTAACGTGTCTGCACTGTCATCTTTATTTAGTGGAGCTGATATGTAAAATGATGTGCACTTTTGGAGGGAAGCGTAATGTGTTGCATATGGTTGGCCAATGTGATGCAGGAAAAACTGACAGGCAGCACTTTTGACCACATGTCCCTCTTTTTGTTTGAGTGTCCCTTTACATAGCCCCATACCACCATATAAAATAACAGCTGAAAGGGATGTAGCATATGACTGAAGCATGGCTATGATGCTTTTACCAAATAATTTGCTTCCGATATTGTGAAAACGGGGTATGAACATTGCTATGAGTATTGTGATACTTTGTGTATATAATTGTGCATGCATATGGTTGGCCAATGTGATGCAGATGCAGAAAAAACTGACAGGCAGCACTTTTGACCACATGTCCCTCTTTTTTTAGTGTCCCTTTACATAGCCTCATACCACCATACAAAACAACAGCTGAAAGGGATGTAGCATATGACTGAAGCATGGCTATGATGCTTTTACCAAATAATTTGCTTCCGATATTGTGAAAACAGGGTATGAACATTTCTATGAGTATTGTGATACTTTGTGTATATAACTTTGATATGCATTTGAATAATGTTGACTGTGATCTCCATTAGTATTGGCATGTACAAATACAAGGATCATGAAATTAACTTCCAACTACTAGTATTAGACCTGCAATGCAATACAAGTCATAACGTAGTACATGTGTATATAACTATTAAAAACAAATATGTAAATTTACTGCACTGGAAAGAAGTGAATGGGGTACACCTAGTTTCGATATATCGCAGATTTAATCACTCACAACGAAATAAAGGATCCTGCAATGTAGCAATGCAATACTAGCTAATATCACATTGTCCTGCACATTTACACAACTGAGTGCATGGCAGCCTAGCCTTAACACATTTACAGCTTGTACATCTACCGTTGCATTGACATCGGTTCAGTTTTCTGCATACTTTGCTCGCTTCTGGCAATGCAGACCACAGGGGAGCCCATTCATTTCCATCATTTTTCCAACCCCAATTAGATGGAAGTCGGAGTTCCTGGTTAACTATCATTGTTTGATCCCACACTTGACCCCCTTGTTATGCAGCCATTTTAGTATGTCCAGTAAGTGCTGCCTTAGTTGGAGGTATGTTGTAATATTGCTTTGTTAACTTCCACTAAGTCAGAAGTGTGTTTGTACATAAGGATTGTAAATCTCTGAATAACACAGAGCTAACTCTGTTTGGCACTGGGATAAGCGCTGAAAGACTTGTGTAATTTCTGGAAACACTATCCAGGTCTCCCATGCTGTGTTCTTTCCGCTACCTTTAAAGGATGAGCATGTATCTGTACCCATGGACGAATGTCAGTGCTGAGGAGCGGAGTGGACCCAATGTGGCTGCTATTTGATATGTTGCTATAAAGCGCATGTGACGCCCATGGTCAAACTGTATCCATATAGAACAGTCTTGCAGGACAGCAGATATATTACTAACACAACAACATCTGTGTATGTGGCTACAACTACAATTCTCCATTTTCCACTACTGTAAGCATGCTTGCAGTGTAGCAGCAGTCTGATATCTGCTTCTTCATTGTTGCAGGGTTCTAATCCACAGAAAGTGTATCATTGTTATTAACAACATCTTCATTATCTACAGTTGTGATAAGCATTAATTGCCCTCAAGAGGTATGCGTGCATTTGACAGCTCATTAGCAAGGTAATGGAAAAGAGATGTTTTGTTGGAGTTAACCCTTAGAAAAGACTTCCAGTTACCTTCTGCTCCTCTCATTACCCCATTCTTCGCCAATGAATCGGGCTATGCATGGTTTTCGTGGCTGAATAATGTGTCCATATCACCGTCTCGATTCTGGCAAGATACATATACACTGTGACAAACATCCAGCATGAGGGAACTATTCCTCTCAATGCCTCAACATACAGAGGGTAGGAGCCTTCTCAATGGGCTTTCAGAAACACCAGCAGTAGTCTCTCAAGCTCGATCACTGTCTGCCAGTATGCAAACTGTGGGTGTGCTTTTGACTGTCCAGTCATTCAATTCCAATGGACTATAACTTGCCTCTTGCTGTATTTGAGCCTTTCTCTAGGCCAATGACTCTTCCATCTGTTGTGACCCCAGAAGTGACAATACTGTCCAACCACGTCCCTCGAACCATTTTCCAATTGCAACAAAGAAGGTCGTCTCAATATGAAGGTCCCCCATCATAATCACAAACTTTGTTTCACCATTCTCATCAGGCCAGGTTCACTGCATTTTCTTTATCAATGGATAAAGACCAACGTCCACAACTACGGGGATTTGGCCTTGGCTTAGGTGTGCTGTGGCATTCTTGATCATGTAACATCATGACATACGAATGTGCGGTTTCTTTAAAGAGAGGTAATAGTTGAACTATGGAAGACGGGCAATGTTCCTCAGTTTGTTTGTCTGCATGAAATCCCGACCAAGATATATAGTCAGTTTGGTCGAGCTTTTCCTTATGTACCAACTCAGATACTCTCTCTATCCATCTCTTGAGCGCCTGTCTCCAGATTTGCAACTTGTACATTAACACTTAGCACACCAGAGGGCTGTGGAGTGTCATTGAATATGTGGATTGGGGGATATCAGTGCAATCCATTGGTAATTCAGCAAATCTTCTCTGATGTGGAACAGTAGCACTTTCCTCTAGGATAACCCTCTCTGTTATGGTTGTGCACAACTCCCTTAGATATAGCATCACATCCGGCTAACTTTCCAATAGGTTTCCTGTCCTAAATAGTATTGGCCATGTGTTGAACATTGCTATCAAATGTGAGTGTAGAAGCTATATGCAAGTCACACTCCAAAGCATCACTATCACAGAAGAAACACACCATTGTATCCTCTTTCTTTCTCTCACTCTCTCTCTCTCTATTTGTACTAATCCTACGTTTCTTCTTGACAGGCTTTAATATAGAGCTAGGATGTTCTGCCTTGGTATTTCTCTCTTTAGCTCTTGTAATATCTCTGTTACTATATGAAGCTTTGCAATTAGCATGCCAGTTCGCGTTGATCTCTATCAAAGTCTCAGCAATCCCAGATCCATCATTAACCCGTTCTGTGAGCTCTTTGTCAAAGGGCAATGCACACAGTTTATGAAGTATTTTAATGTTATTAGCTAGGGAAATATATCCTGTATTCTCCCTGTTTGTTCCTCTGTAAATGACTGGATTTTGTAGATGGTTCCCAGGTTCCCATCATATTTCTGACATAAGTCACAAAGGGATCAGTATGTATCCTTTGATGTCTCCTATTGGTTTATTGTAACATTTAATGGAGTAACCATAGTCACAATCTAGCTTGATACAAAATAGAAAATCACCATAAGTGAACAAAATTTAGATAAAATGGCATATTCATTATATAAGCACAACACAACAACAAAATGACCCAAGTATGGCCCAATCGGGCTTCAAATTGGCCGAAATTGGTGTTCTGGCTACTCAAAAACACTAATCAAGTTGACATCTGCTGAAAGATAAAAATAGCAAAGCATATGTTCCTATGTGATAAAAGGAAAAACAAATAATTATCATATCGACACTTTCTATTGGAGACCCCTTAAAGACATGCCGAAATATTAATGCGCGAGTGTCAGAAACTACTGTCTGTCAGACTGTTCATGAACTGCATCACTTTGGCTAGCTTTGTGCAAAAAAATCAGACTTCCCTCCAAAGGTGAACATGTTGTCCGTTTAGCTACACCTAAGTGTGTGTGTTTTACGTTTATGTATCGTCGCTACCGGTTGCCCATATGAGCGACGCCTCCTGAAGAGATTAGTCATTTTAGATTGTGGAGGATAGTTCATGATACAAACAGAGACCCATTCCAGAGTCTCCTCTGGTTCCTTTACGTGTACGGTGTAAAGCACCGACACGAGACCTCGGTGTAACGTCCCATCTGAAAAGCTGTTCATTTTAGTAGGGTCAGACGGGGGATCGAACCTGCGATCCCTGGATTACCAGTCCAGCGTGTTAACCACTGGACTACAGATCCGCCTGTATCTGTATTCTATTGATTTTTCTACAATTTTATTATCCTTTGAAACAGGAACTGCAGTTTGAAATGAATAACTAACTTTAATGCAGCTGAGAACAATAGATTAGAAAATTACAGCCATTATGGACCGTAATTACCCGGAACAGATTACGGCAATGTATTATACGCTGTTATGATATTATTGTTTGATACGACGCATGATCACAATGGTTAAAGACATCACATACAGTCAAACCTGTCTTAAGCAGCCAGTCAAGGGAATCACAGAAAGTGGCTACTTAGCACAGGTGTTTCATAGAGGTCAAATGTAGAGCAAAGTAACATATTGGGAATCTGAAAAATAGCTGCTTAATGCAGGTTGGCTGCTTCATAGAGGTGACAACTGACACAGGTTTAGCTGTATACTTATACAGAATAATAATCTGTTGCAGTTTCAATTTACTGAAATTATAATAATAATAATAGAGACTTTACTTAACAAGCGATCTCATTTGAACAATTAAGTCAATCTACAATATCGAATCGCAGACTGAAACATGCATACAGTGACCAGTACAACTTTCATATGAAATATGATATAAGCGTGTGTGTGCTATACGTTTATTTATCGTCGCTACCGATTGCCCATATGAGCAGCGACGTCTCCTGAAGAGATTAGTCATTTTTAGATTTTGGAGGATAGTGCAATGATACAGACATAGACCCATTCCAGAGTCTCATCTGGTTCTTTTACGTGCACAGTGTATCAGGCACTACTCTCCAAAATCTAAAATGACTAATATCTTCAGGAGGCGTCGCTCATATGGGCAACCGGTAGCGACGATAAATAAACGTAAGACACAAAATTATAACTAACGTTACTGGTACATGCGGAAGCTGTCAAAACAAATTAAGAACATAGTGTAAGCTTAAAACTGATTATTTAGGAATACTTTATACTAATTATACCTACGCGACATAGGCCTGTATAGAGTGAACTTAGGTATAGAGTTATAATTCTCATAGAAACTAGAATGTATGCAAATCTATTTTTAGAGCCAATGATTTCCAGAAGAGATAGCCTGAATGTCATGTGACGGATTATCCATATTGGTGGGCACAATACCAATCTGCACAATGCAGCATTCTGGATCGTGTTACCTTCTCCAGTAGCCTACGTCCGACATTGGTGAACACGTAACACATGTAGTCAATCTGCACAATGCAGCATTCTGGATCGTGTTACCTTCTCCAGTAGCCTACGTCCGACATTGGTGAACACGTAGCACATGTAGTTAGTCTGCACAATGCAGCATTCTGGATCGTGTTACCTTCTCCAGTAGCCTACGTCCGACATTGGTGAACACGTAACACATGTAGTCAATCTGCACAATGCAGCATTCTGGATCGTGTTACCTTACCCAGTAGTATACGTCCGACATTGGTGAACACGTAACACATGTAGTCAATCTGCACAATGCAGCATTCTGGATCGTGTTACCTTCTCCAGTAGCCTACGTCCGACATTGGTGAACACGTAACACATGTAGTCAATCTGCACAATGCAGCATTCTGGATCGTGTTACCTTACCCAGTAGTATACGTCCGACATTGGTGAACACGTAACACATGTAGTCAATCTGCACAATGCAGCATTCTGGATCGTGTTACCTTCTCCAGTAGCCTACGTCCGACATTGGTGAACACGTAACACATGTAGTCAATCTGCACAATGCAGCATTCTGGATCGTGTTACCTTCTCCAGTAGTCTACGTCCGACATTGGTGAACACGTAACACATGTAGTTGCTTAGCCTTTGTTCGAGTCTGTCGAATTGTCACTATTTGACTTCTGACAAACCAGCATATTATTAGAAACTCAATTCGGCTCAATTAACTGTTTGGGTGATAAATAAATATATATTTTATATGATGGACAAGGCAAAAAATACCAACGCTTGTTCCCAGGCTAGTGGTTACTACCAGCCTATGCTATTATGTGACCTTGTATATCGTCTTATCAACGTATTATATTCTTCTGAGCTACGCCTCTGCACGCGCATTATAAAGGTCGTCATCCACACACTTTAACCACGCCCAATCCTCTTGAGCGACTGAACGCTCATTATAAACGTCGGCCTCCACACACTTTAACCACGCCCAATCCTCTTGAGCGACTACACGCGCATTATAAACGTCGTCCTCCACACACTTTAACCACGCCCAATCATCTTGAGCGACTACACGCGCATTATAAACGTCGGCCTCCACACACTTTAACCACGCCCAATCCTCTTGAGCGACTACACGCTCATTATAAACGTCGGCCTCCACACACGTTAACCACGCCCAATCCTCTTGAACGACTACACGCGCATTATAAACGTCGGCCTCCACACACTTTAACCACGCCCAATCCTCCTGAGTGACTACATGCGCATTATAAACGTCGGCCTCCACACACTTTAGCCAATGTAGTTCATATTCCGATGGAAACTATTAACCCGTTCCTTAGCATAATATACCCATACACTGTAACTCATATATGATATATGTTATATCTCTTTGTTTGCATCATCTCATTTAGCTGAACCGTTATGAATTATTGTCAAACCAAAATATAGCATGTCCGTATGCCGTGAACGCCTATGGCTTAATGCCTAAAACTGACATGACTCAAGCCGTAATACCTAAAATTACCTAACACTGACCATCTGTCATCTGACTAACATAACAAATTGACTGTAGCCAATTAAATTAACCACAAGTCAGCTGATGCCATAGCGAATGGGATTACGCAATCTGATGAGGAAATGCCATAACGAATGGGATTACGCAATCCGATGAGGAAATGCTATAACGAGTGGGATTACGCGATCCGATGAAAATATGCTATAGCGAATGGTATTACGCAATCCAATGAGAACATGCTATAACGTATATCGAATCGGATTACGCAATCCTATGAGGAAATGCTGTAATGAATGGGATTACGCAATCCGAGGAGGACATGACATAGGGAATGGGATTACGCAATCCGAGGAGGACATGACATAGGGAATGGGATTACGCAATCCGAGGAGGACATGACATAGGGAATGGGATTACGCAATCCGAGGAGGACATGACATAGGGAATGGGATTACGCAATCCGAGGAGGACATGACATAGGGAATGGGATTACGCAATCCGAGGAGGACATGACATAGGGAATGGGATTACGCAATCCGAGGAGGACATGACATAGGGAATGGGATTACGCAATCCGAGGAGGACATGACATAGGGAATGGGATTACGCAATCCGAGGAGGACATGACATAGGGAATGGGATTACGCAATCCGAGGAGGACATGACATAGGGAATGGGATTACGCAATCCGAGGAGGACATGACATAGGGAATGGGATTACGCAATCCGAGGAGGACATGACATAGGGAATGGGATTACGCAATCCGAGGAGGACATGACATAGGGAATGGGATTACGCAATCCGAGGAGGAAATGCTATAATGAATGGGATTACGCAATCCGAGGTGGAAATGCTATATTGAATGGGATTACGCAATCCGAGGTGGATATGCTATATTGAATGGGATTACGCAATCCCAGGTGGATATGCTATATTGAATGGGATTACGCAATCCCAGGTGGATATGCTATATTGAATGGGATTACGCAATCCCAGGTGGATATGCTATATTGAATGGGATTACGCAATCCCAGGTGGATATGCTATATTGAATGGGATTACGCAATCCCAGGTGGATATGCTATATTGAATGGGATTACGCAATCCGATGAGGAAATGCTATAATGAATTCCACAAGAAAATGGCGGACGTAAAATTTTGAATTCTTGATAACAACAGAAAATTTAAATATGTAGTGTTTTATTTAACATATTGTGCATTTGTTTGGATTACTGACACAATGGGTATATTGACTATGACTGATGTGAATTTTGATTAGTATTTCCGATGACCAAAAAGCAAAAAAAGGAAAATACATCACCGGCCAGTGACAACAAAGACCCCAAAAGGAAAATGGCGGCCAATACTAATGGCTCTCAAGGTCTTCCACAAGTATCTCCAGCCAACACAGGTCAGATTGGTCCAGCGTTTGTAATGCCACCCGTTCCACCTTACCCACCCATATATGGATCATCACCATATTACATGAACCCACAAAGTTCACTAGTATTGCCCAATTCCAACAAGGGAATAATTCAGAGGTTAGAAAGTATGGACTCCAAACTGGGTCAGCTGACTACAATTCAACATAGTGTTGATCAAATAACGGTACGTTTAGATAATATGGAGCTAAAGATCAACACTATTGAAAAGAGCCAGAATTTCGTGAGCGAACAATATGATCAAGTGTATTCCTGTACCAGTGTAAATCAGCAAAACATTGCCAAATTGCAGTCGGAAATAAATCAGTTGACCGAATCAAATGTTAAATTGAAAACTGCAAACGAATATTTTTCTGACAGTATCATTGACTTGAAGTGTCGTTCTATGAGGGATAACTTATTATTTGTGTTCCGGAAGGTATATCGTTTAATCCCGTGTCACCTGCAGACTCAGGTATCTCGTTCAATCCCGTGCCATCGGCCAACCAGACAACTTCCGGTTCCACCCCCATGGAAACCAACCCCACTGCCCCTGAATCATCAAGAGTTGAGGGATCTGGCCCCTCATACAACCCGCGTGACTATGTACAAAACACCAACACAACTGACAGTGCTAACGGTAGTCCAACTTATGAAAATTTTGCTGAAAAAGTGTTCACGTTTTGTGAAAAGATTTTACACATCAGTGACCCTAAATCGTTTATTCCAGGCAAGATCAGGCCTATAGTCGCCAAGCTTGACACGGAGTCAAAAATGACAATTAAGAACTCTCGCAAACATGTGAAATTACAGCATACCAACTACAATGTGTCCGAGCAGTATCCACAAGAAGTGAAAGACCGCCGCAGAGAACTTATCCCTGTCATGCTCGAAGCCAGGAAACAAGGGAAAAGGGCTGTCTTAGTCAGGGACAAATTGTATGTTGACAATAATTTACGCAGCGGTAATACATGCAAATAGGGGAACGCAGAAAAGTGTGATACTTTACGTATAATATCCTGGAATATTGAAGGCTTAAATTCTAGTATTGATGATGACGATTTTTTGAATTTTGTTCTAAATTTTGATATTGTATTTTTAAACGAAACCTGGCAAAAGAATACGGTAAAATTTTCACTGAATGGGTATGAATCTATTTTTGTACCTAGGCCTGAAAGTGCCAAGTCCAGAAGAGGTCATGGTGGAGTTTGTCTGTTTTATAAAGATATTTATAGAAAAGGTATATCTATTATTGAAACTGATTTGGGTAAAATTATGCAAAACATTCTTTGGTTTTGATGATGATCTGTATGTTTGTTTTGTATATATACCACCGAGTAACTCTGTCTATTATTTATCACATAATATTGGTTTCTTTGAGATGTTAGAAAATAATATTCGCAAATATCAAGAATATGGTAAAGTATCGGTTATTGGGGATCTAAATGCTAGATGTGGTGAACGGTCTGATATTTTATCAAATACTCATGATTATAATAAATATATACATACATTAGACAAATATGAACATGATCAAATGTGTAACTTATCCGGGTGACCTTCCAGTTAGATTTTCTATGGATAAAACTGTTAATTCTTCTGGAAATAAGCTGTTAGATATTTGTTTAAGTAGCGATTTGAAGATTGTTAATGGACGCATTGGGGACGACAGTGGGATTGGTAGTTTTACATACTTGCCATCTCTTGGCTATAGTTTGATTGATTATGTAATTATGTCATATGATTTTTTTCAATATATTTCTGATTTTGTTATTCATGATTTATATACATGTTCTCATCATGTACCTATACAGATTGATTTGTGTATTAATAAAATGTCAATAGAGTTAGATACAACTGATAAATATATTGACAAAATCTTTTGGGACAAAGAAAAAAGCCCGGATTATAAGATGATGATTGATTCTGAAATAATTAACCTTGAATCTATTGTTGATAACATTATTGTATCTAATACTGATATTGATACAGGTGTAGATAGTTTTACCAATATCCTATATACAAATGCTTATACTGTTTTTGGTAGGTCTATACATTTGACGAAGCCTAACAGTAAACGTAAATTTAAAAGTCCGTGGTATACACAGGAATGTGAAACGGCTAGACGTGAATTTCGCTCAGCGAAGGCAATTTATAGGAAAAACAAATCCAGTCATAACGGTGATCTATTAGTCGACAAACGCCGCATGTACCGTTGTGCTAAGCGAAAAGCCCGTGGTATTTGTAAGGCCAAACAAAGAAATAATATGCATAGCTTAGCTTCGTCACAACTACAGCAATTTCGGAAAGAAATAAGAAAATTAAAATCAAATAAGAAATAAGGAAGCACTATAAGTTCAGATCACTTTCTTAAACATTTTAAGAATGTTTTTTCAGATAATACTGATTTCTCTAATAATGATGTTGACAATGATTTGTTAAATAATAATTTAATTACCGTCGATCAACTTGATAATTTGTTTACCGTTGATGAAATGTATAAAGCAATATCTGCACTAAAGCAAGGTAAAAGTGGAGGTATTGATTGTTTAACTCCTGAAATGTTTATTGAATGCAAAGATACACTGGCGCCATTATTATGTAAGCTTTTTAACCACATGTATATACATTGTATGTATCCAGTTAGTTGGACCAGAGGTGTTATTGTTCCTGTTCCTAAGAAAGGAGATCTAAATAATGTAAATAATTATAGGGGTATTACGCTTACCAGTATTTTTTCGAAAATATTTTCAATTGTGCTGGATACACGTCTTCGAAAATGGGCTGAGGCAAATGAATTCTTATCAGATTTACAGTTTGGTTTTCGTAAAGACAAAAGCACTGTAGATTGTATTTTTGTTTTAACCTCGATTATAGACAAAGTTATTTCTCAAGAAAAGAAGAAACTTTATTGTGCTTTCATTGATTTTCGTAAAGCTTTCGATGTAGTGTACACAAACTGTATTTGGTTTAAGCTATTACAGTATGGAGCTTCAACTAAATTAGTTAATGTGTTGCAAAAAATATACGAGAGTGTAAAATCATGTGTACGTATTAATGGAACTTACACTGGCAATTTTGACTGTGTCAAAGGTGTAAAGCAAGGCGAACCATTATCACCGTTGCTATTTCTATTCTTTATCAACGATATGTACCAGTCAATTTACGATAATACAATAGACACCGTTAGTATTGATGAACTTCGTATGTTGTTATTATTATTTGCTGATGATACTGTTCTAATGTCTTATTCTAAAGAAGGTTTACAACGTTTGTTAAATAATCTACATATGTATTGCAACAATTGGGGCATTAGTGTAACTATTGATAAAACTGTTGTTATGGTGTTTAAAAAGGGCAACAGACCTGCACATATTGTAGTGTCATATAATAATTACAAGTTAAATATTGTTACAAAATTCACATACCTATGTGTAACATTATCTGCTAATGGTAGTTGTTATCAAACACAAAAAGCGCTTTCACAGCAAGCAATGAGAGCTTTGTTTTCTCTTAATTCCTTGTTTTGTTTTATCTTTTGAATTGTCGGAACAAATTAAGTTATTTGATTCCATGATCGCCTCAATTCTAAACTATGGATGTGAAGTATGGGGTTTCCATAAAGCTCCTGACATCGAACGTTTGCATTTAAAATGTATTACACAGATATTACAAGTGCGACAGCAGACAACAAATGCAACAGTATATGGCGAGTTTGGACGTGTTCCATTATCTGTAATTCGTAAAGTTAGAATAGTTAGATATTGGTATAAAATATCTAAATGTCCAAATTGTCTTGTGTATAAATTGTATAATATGCGTGATATGAATGGTAATTATATAAATAAATGGTCAAACGATGTTAAAACACTCTTAGACAACCTAGGGTTTTCCTATTTATGGAATAGTGCAGTTGTAACAAATGTACAAATACAGAGTGTAATAAAGTGTATACATTATCAATATCTACAGCAGTGGTTCTCTGACCTTAGAAATCTACCTAAACTTGAAACCTATTGCATGTTTAAAACATATTTCCAACCAGAAAGTATTTATCCTGTATTAAAAATGTTAGTTATAGAATTCATTTGTCTAGATTTCAATGTTCTGCTCATAATTTACTCATAGAAGAAGGTCGTCATAGAAATATTGATAGAAACCAGAGAATTTGTACGAAATGCAATATGAATTGTATTGAAACTGAATATCACTTTTTATTAGTATGTCCATTCTATAGAGAAGTAAGAAACAACTGTTTACCACATTATTATTGTCATTGGCCTAACTTGAATAAGTTTAAGTCATTGTTACAATGTTCACAAAGTAGTATTATTAAAATATTATCAAAATATATTTACCAAGCATCTGTTATTAGAGGGTAGTTGTCAATGAACACATTTACGTATGTATATTCATTATATATTTTCAAACTACGATACCCATTAATTTTAATTTTGTTTTCACGCTTTTCTCATGTATTATATTGTAATTGTATATTATGTACTGTCCGTCGTACATGTTGTATAGGCGACGAACAATTGTGTTTAATGCCAATAAACTCTGAAACTGAACTGAAACTGATGAGGAAATGCTGTATTGAATGGGATTACGCAATCCGAGGAGGAAATGCTATACTGAATGGGATTACGCAATCCGAGGAGGAAATGCTATATTGAATGGGATTACGCAATCCGAGGTGGAAATGCTATATTGAATGGGATTACGCAATCCGAGGAGGAAATGACATAGCGAATGGGATTACGCAATCCGAGGAGGAAATGCTATACTGAATGGGATTACGCAATCCGAGGAGGAAATGCTATATTGAATGGGATTACGCAATCCGAGGAGGAAATGCTATATTGAATGGGATTACGCAATCCGAGGTGGAAATGCTATATTGAATGGGATTACGCAATCCGAGGTGGAAATGCTATATTGAATGGGATTACGCAATCCGAGGAGGAAATGCTATATTGAATGGGATTACGCAATCCGAGGAGGAAATGCTATATTGAATGGGATTACGCAATCCGAGGAGGAAATGCTATATTGAATGGGATTACGCAATCCGAGGAGGAAATGCTATATTGAATGGGATTACGCAATCCGAGGTGGAAATGCTATATTGAATGGGATTACGCAATCCGAGGAGGAAATGCTATATTGAATGGGATTACGCAATCCGAGGAGGAAATGCTATATTGAATGGGATTACGCAATCCGAGGTGGAAATGCTATATTGAATGGGATTACGCAATCCGATCAGAGAACATTATATCTCACATAATTCGTATTGCTCAAATGTCAAGAAATTGTATATTAAAAGTTGATGTTTATTACTAATCCACATATACATGTATGCCATTGAAATGCCTGATTATAGTGTTATAGTAGCAATATATAACATGCTTACGAATGTGTTCGTTGTCACATGACATATTCTGTCATAGAGTATTGCATATAATATATGAATGGCAAGAGAATTGCTCATTCCGCGTTAAAGATTCTCGAAGTTTAGCCTGATGCGATGGCTGATTCATGGGTGCATTTGTCCTTTCTAAATCCGGTACTCGATCATTCAAATGTATTTTTAGACAGCTGATTAATGCATTTGTCGCTAAGGAAATACCTACCTGTCAGTGATTATTCAAATATAATTTTAGAAATGCGGTGAGTCGGTTATAACCGAGTTCAATAAAATACAAACAAACTATACAGATACAGTATCGGAACATCGGAACATACTTCCTGTATAAATAAAATACAAACAAACTACACAGATACAGTATCGGAACATCGGAACATCGGAACATCGGAACTTACTTCCTGTATAAATAAAATACAAACAAACTACACAGATACAGTATCGGAACATCGGAACATCGGAACTTACTTCCTGTATAAATAGAATACAAACAAACTACACAGATACAGTATCGGAACATCGGAACACCGGAACTTGCTTCCTGTATAAATAAAATACAAACAAACTACACAGATACAGCATCGGAACATCGGAACATACTTCCTGTATCAATAAAATACAAACAAACTACACAGATACAGTATCGGAACACCAGAACATCGGAACTTACTTCCTGTATAAATAAAATACAAACAAACTACACAGATACAGTATCGGAACACCGGAACATCGGAACTTACTTCCTGTATAAATAAAATACAAACAAACTACACCGATACAGTATCGGAACATCGGAACATCGGAACTTACTTCCTGTATAAATAGAATACAAACAAACTACACAGATACAGTATCGGAACATCGGAACATCGGAACTTACTTCCTGTATAAATAGAATACAAACAAACTACACAGATACAGTATCGGAACATCGGAACATACTTCCTGTACAAATAAAAGCTATGGGGATAGCCATAAAGTAACTCTAAGCACAAACACAAGAACACAAGTAGACCCGCATGTATTATGTTAGATGTAGTACTGCTAGTAGATCAGCATGTATTATGGTAGATGTAGTACTGCTAGTAGATCAGCATGTATTATGTTAGATGTAGTACTGCTAGTAGATCAGCATGTAGTATGGTAGATGTAGTACTGCTAGTAGATCGGCATGTATTATGTTAGATGTAGTACAAGTAGACCCGCATGTATTATGTTAGATGTAGTACTGCTAGTAGATCAGCATGTATTATGTTAGATGTAGTACTGCTAGTAGATCAGTATGTATTATGTTAGATATAGTACAGCTAGTAGACCAGCATGTATTATGTTAGATGTAGTACAGCTAGTAGATCAGCATGTATTATGTTATATGTAGTACTGCTAGTAGATAAGCCTGTATTATGTTATATGTAGTACTGCTAGTAGATCAGCATGTATTATGTTATATGTAGTACTGCTAGTAGATAAGCCTGTATTATGTTAGATGTAGTACTGCTAGTAGACCAGCATGTATTATGTTAGATGTAGTACAAGTAGACCCGCATGTATTATGTTAGATGTAGTACTGCTAGTAGACCCGCATGTATTATGTTAGATGTAGTACTGCTAGTAGATCAGCATGTATTATGTTAGATGTAGTACTGCTAGTAGATCAGCATGTGTTATGTTATATGTAGTACTGCTAGTAGATCAGCATGTATTATGTTAGATGTAGTACTGCTAGTAGATCAGCATGTGTTATGTTATATGTAGTACTGCTAGTAGATCAGCATGTATTATGTTAGATGTAGTACTGCTAGTAGATCAGCATGTGTTATGTTATATGTAGTACTGCTAGTAGATCAGCATGTATTATGTTAGATGTAGTACTGCTAGTAGATCAGCATGTATTATGTTAGATGTAGTACTGCTAGTAGATCAGCATGTGTTATGTTATATGTAGTACTGCTAGTAGATCAGCATGTATTATGTTATATGTAGTACCGCTAGTAGATCAGCATGTATTATGTTAGATGTAGTACAAGTAGACCCGCATGTATTATGTTAGATGTAGTACTGCTAGTAGATCAGCATGTAGTATGGTAGATGTAGTACAGCTAGTGGATCAGCATGTATTATGTTAGATGTAGTACTGCTAGTAGATCAGCATGTATTATGTTAGATGTAGTACTGCTAGTAGATCAGCATGTATTATGTTAGATGTAGTACTGCTTGTAGATCAGCCTGTATTATGTTAGATGTAGTACAAGTAGACCCGCATGTATTATGTTAGATGTAGTACTGCTAGTAGATCAGCATGTATTATGTTAGATGTAGTACAAGTAGACCCGCATGTATTATGTTAGATGTAGTACTGCTAGTAGATCAGCATGTATTGTGTTAGATATAGTACAAGTAGACCCGCATGTATTATGTTAGATATAGTACAAGTAGACCAGCATGTATTATGTTAGATGTAGTACTGCTAGTAGATCAGCATGTATGATGGTAGATGTAGTACTGCTAGTAGACCAGCATGTATTATGTTAGATGTAGTACTGCTAGTAGATCAGCATGTATTATGGTAGATGTAGTACAGCTAGTAGATCAGCATGTATTATGTTAGATGTAGTACAAGTATACCTGCATGTATTATGGTAGATGTAGTACTGCTAGTAGACCAGCATGTATTATGTTAGATGTAGTACTGCTAGTAGATCAGCATGTATTATGTTAGATGTAGTACAAGTAGACCTGCATGTATTATGGTAGATGTAGTACTGCTAGTAGACCAGCATGTATTATGTTAGATGTAGTACTGCTAGTAGATCAGCATGTATTATGTTAGATGTAGTACTGCTAGTAGATCAGCATGTATTATGGTAGATGTAGTACTGCTAGTAGATCAGCATGTATTATGTTAGATGTAGTACTGCTAGTAGATCAGCATGTATTATGGTAGATGTAGTACTGCTAGTAGATCAGCATGTATTATGGTAGATGTAGTACTGCTAGTAGATCAGCATGTATTATGTTAGATGTAGTACTGCTAGTAGATCAGCATGTATTATGTTAGATGTAGTACTGCTAGTAGATCAGCATGTATTATGGTAGATGTAGTACAGCTAGTAGATCAGCATGTATTATGTTAGATGTAGTACAAGTAGACCCGCATGTATTATGTTAGATGTAGTACTGCTAGTAGATCAGCATGTATTATGTTAGATGTAGTACAGCTAGTAGATCAGCGTGTATTATGTTAGATGTAGTACTGCTAGTAGACCCGCCTGTATTATGTTAGATGTAGTACAGCTAGTAGATCAGCGTGTATTATGTTAGATGTAGTACTGCTAGTATATCAGCATGTATTATGTTAGATGTAGTACTGCTAGTAGATCAGCATGTGTTATGTTATATGTAGTACTGCTAGTAGATCAGCATGTATTATGTTAGATGTAGTACTGCTAGTAGATCAGCATGTATTATGTTAGATGTAGTACCGCTAGTAGATCATCATGTATTATGTTAGATGTAGTACTGCTAATAGATCAGCATGTATTATGTTAGATATAGTACTGCTAGTAGATCAGCATGTATTATGTTAGATGTAGTACTGCTAGTAGATCAGCATGTATTATGTTAGATGTAGTACTGCTAGTAGATCAGCATGTATGATGTTAGATGTAGTACTGCTAATAGATCAGCATGTATTATGTTAGATGTAGTACTGCTAGTAGATCAGCCGGTATGATGTTTATTAATATGATACAACACAACTCCTACGTATTGGCAAGACGTCATTACCTTTCACAGACTCGCGAATGACCTTCTATTGTGCAAAATGGCATCGGCATTTATTTTCTTGACTTCTTTGCAAGTTAAATTAGGAATATGAAGCTGAATCCGCTAGTAAAGTGTTTATCTGTTTAGTAATCTGGTGGGCATTAAGTAGAGACAAATAAATGCCATTAATAAATCTCTGCATTTAATCAATCGTAGTACGAACGCATAGAAGCTTAAATAAGATCTGAACATAAGCCATATTGTCCTCAATAGCAATTGTGAGGACATTAATGGATTGCCGTTACTCGTGTACGCTGACTGAATACCGTCCAATAGAGTTGACGCCGCTTCAGGAAGCTTAGAAAATACGTTGCTGTATGTATGTATGTTCCATTAATGTCAAACCTCTTGCGGGGACCTAGACATGTTTTCCTGGGCATGCTTAGCCGACCATAGCGGTTAACCAGTACTAAGCAATGTGTGTGAGGTGCCTTGCTCAATGACACTAAATACGTGGTCTGACTGAGTATCGACCCCGGACCGTTCGATTCCAAATCCGACGCTATACCATTGTACCCGGATGTACAATCGAAACTAGAATTTCAATATTGAACTGTCTCTTATTTTCATTTTCCAATTAGCAGCATTCATCTTATTACGCAATCTTATACTATAGTTCCATCCCACTGCGGGTGTCGAATTAGTTCATGTGAAAAACTATCAGGTTGACTTGCGGTAGGTTAGTGGCTATACCAAGATGCCCTTCCGTGCATGCATTACTGAGCAACACCACGAAGAAACGTACTAATTGCTGAACGATGGCTAAATGGCATAATAATCTTACAATACTGTTCAACATCGAAATCTTGTTTGAAAAGTTGGTAGGTTCGTAGTTTGTTACGGCCGTTTCTAGATATGCTATCTAGTCTATGTACTGACTCAAGCCAATCAATAATAAATGAATCCATACACTTTGTTTCAACAAATGATACACATGGGTGCTTTCAATAATGTTAGAATGCTAGCCTAGAACATATTCAACCATATGCCTTTTTACAACCAATTTTGGCATGATCTATTTGACTTTGCCTGTCACGTTTTTTTATACAAATTTATTTTAGCTCGATTGCGAAACAAGTTCTTTCAACTTCTATAAATCGCCTGTCACGTTTATTCAACCGGGTGTGATTCATACAAGAAATCGGTACCAGAAATTCGCAATGCTTTTCCACTGATGGACAGAAGTTGGTTGCCATGTAATTTGACCTATTACTGCCGTGTTAGAGAAAACATCTCATTGCACGGTTGTGGATAGCGTTAATGCATGCAAGGGTTCACCATACAACGGCCTCGTAGTTAATGGCTGGCCAAAGAACAGAATCATATACGACACGAGACCTCGGTTTAAAGTCACATCTGAAAGACTGCTAATAAAAAGGTAGAACCATTAGTTAAAATCGGAATGTGCTTATTTGTTATAGAAACCAATTCCTATGTTCCCGAAGTATTTCCAAAGATTAGTTTGATCTACAGCACATTCGGTTAGCAATTGATACCGCAGAATATACCAGTGCATGCGTTTGGACCATTTCACTTCAATATCAAAATGTTATTCTGACGTGTATATAATCAAGTTTTCGATTTTTCTGATCACTACTTGTAACACTGTTTGAGCCAATTACTTTCAGCATCGTATCAGTACGCATATATACATGCTATTTGACATATACTTATATAAACAGTAACGTAAACTATTTAACAGCGTGTAACTGTCTATCCATTGGACTATATAGTTCTAGAATTGAAGAAAGAATATTCAGTTTGAAAACGGTAATGATTGTTTTAGCCTATACACATTTATTTTAGCTCGATTGCTACACATGTTTTTACAACTTATATTGATCACTCTCGAGACCTATTTCCTGATGGATTCCATCGCCACGAGGAAGAGAGAAGAGGCAACGTGGAATTTAACTGCCTTGCATAAGGACACAATCGTAACGGCCACAGCTGGGCTCGAACTCCGGGTAGTCACTGCGCTGTCACTTCCATTAGTAACAATAATAATGATTGGCTGCTTGAAATTGATGTTATATACTTTCGTGAAATTATACATAGAGTTTTAGGCTGCAATCAAACTCGCCTTGCTACTTAAAGTGGCGTTATATATGTAATATTAGTAGATTTAAGATAAGATAAGATAACTTTTATTTTGAGTCGACAAGATAGCAACAGTACAACACACGCTCTGAGTGAGCTTTTGTATGTATGTATGTTCCATTAATGTCAAACCCCTTGCGGGGACGTAGACATGTTTTCCTGGGCAAGCTTAGCCGACCTAAGTGGTTAACCAGTACTAAGCAAGGTGTGTGAGGTGTCTTGCTCAATGACACTACATACGTGGCCTGACGGAGTATCGAACCCGGGACGATCGATTTCAGATCCGACGCTCTACCACTGGACCACGGATGCCACACATTTTGAACCGACTATATAACATAATATAATGGCAACAGCTATAAAATTAGAATCACTGATAATAGTATGCATATTTATTATTAATTTGTTTCTCTAAGATAAATGCTGACAAAATGTTAAATACTGGACCCAAAATGCGCAGTACAATGTATCCTCAAATACTGTTGTTCATGAATGTGTATTTGATTTATATCTGTTTGACAATTTACATCAGTATAATGAATCAATGAGAGACAGTGGTCAGTTACTGCCCTTGAATAGTCACGAATAGTATGTACGTCCTCTTAAGTTGTTTCCTCTGTTTTTATCGTTGTTTCATTTGCACTACATGCCATAACTTTTCTTCCACTTACTTATCTTATAGTTATTATGTTACTATATCTCGACAGATATCCTACACTTTATACAATGGGTAAAAAATCTGTAAATGTTTTTATCAATTAATTAACATGACTTGGATAAAATAACATTTATAATGACACAACATCCGGTTAGGGAATAACTGTAGAAACAAAGGAAGAACATATATAATGACGCAACATCCGGTTAGGGAATAACTGTAGAAACAAAGGATTCCAACTGAAAGGACCGCTATACATTTAGGGATAAATCGGACTTTAACTGACAAGGGAGTAAATAGAAGAGCCAGCGAGGTCGCTTACTGTAGTTGTTTATGTTTTATACGTGTATGTGTTGTCGACGCCTGGATAACGGTGCGACGCCTCCAGAACTATATTAGTCACATTAATTGGTAGATGTTACAGAAAACTCTCCAATTATAGAAACAGCCCTTGTTATTGGTAGTTTCGATTGAATACAACCATACAACCATTGATAGCGTATATGAATAATACTTCATCGAGCATAATATTATTCACCAACAGAGGTTTGATGAAATATAGGTCAATGGCATCCTAATTACACGTTGGACCCCACCCACAGGGTTACTACACCCCAGGACACACATACAACATCAATCACACGTTGGACCCCACCCACAGGGTTACTACACCCCAGGACACACATACAACATCAATCAAATATCATTTCTAGTTTGTTTTAATTTCAGAAATATGTGTGTTTTTGACTATAAATGGTATGTGATCGATGATGCATTGTATTTTAGTTGGTAACCTGGTGTGGGGATTCATGAGTGTATGCTCCGGGTGCCTTGCTATGGTTAGTATCGGTTTTGATGAAACTACTATTGCTATTAAGAAACATCATTTTATTATACCCTGTATTTACTTAAGGAATGAATCGCGGGTTAATGGTTTCCATTTCGGTATGAACTACATTGGGTGTGCTTAAAGTTCGTATAGGCCAAATGCATTAGCGGTATCCTTAAGCATACCCAATGTAGTTCATATCCCAATGGAAACTATTAACTTGCGATTTATTACTTATATTTACATTAATTATTCTTTTCAATGAGCCAAAGAAAACATATCACACTTACCAATTAAAACGCATTTAGTCCAAATTTGCGACTTACCGTCTGGCGGGGTATGGTAATAGCGTACGTATATCCTAGTACATGTCTCCTACATTACATGTCTCCTACGTTACATGTCTCCTACGTTACATGTCTCCTACATTACATGTCTCCTACATTACATGTCTCCTACATTACATGTCTCCTACATTATATATCTCCTACGTTACATGTCTCCTACATTACATGTCTCCTACATTATATATCTCCTACGTTCATGTCTCCTACGTTACATGTCTCCTACATTACATGTCTCCTACATTATATATCTCCTACGTTACATGTCTCCTACATTACATGTCTCCTACATTATATATCTCCTACGTTACATATCTCCTACGTTACATGTCTCCTACATTACATATATCCTACGTTACATGTCTCCTACGTTACATATCTCCTACGTTACATATCTCCTACGTTACATATATCCTACGTTACATATCTCCTACATTACATGTCTCCTACGTTACATGTCTCCTACATTAAATATCTCCTACGTTACATATCTCCTACGTTACATATCTCCTACATTACATGTCTCCTACGTTATATATCTCCTACGTTACATATCTCCTACATTACATGTCTCCTACGTTACATGTCTCCTACATTACATGTCTGCTACTTTACATATCTCCTACATTACCTGTCTCCTACATTATATATCTCCTACATTACATGTCTCCTACATTATATATCTCCTACGTTACATGTCTCCTACATTATATATCTCCTACATTACATGTCTCCTACATTATATATCTCCTACATTACATGTCTCCTACATTATATATCTCCTACGTTACATGTCTCCTACATTACATGTCTCCTACATTATATATCTCCTACATTACATGTCTCCTACATTATATATCTCCTACGTTACATGTCTCCTACATTATATATATCTCCTACGTTACATGTCTCCTACATTATATATCTCCTACATTACATGTCTCCTACATTATATATCTCCTACGTTACATGTCTCCTACATTATATATCTCCTACGTTACATGTCTCCTACATTATATATCTCCTACGTTACATGTCTCCTACATTACATGTCTCCTACATTATATATCTCCTACGTTACATGTCTCCTACATTACATGTCTCCTACATTATATATCTCCTACGTTACATATCTCCTACGTTACATGTCTCCTACATTACATATCTCCTACGTTACATGTCTCCTACATTACATATATCCTACGTTACATGTCTCCTACGTTACATATCTCCTACGTTACATATCTCCTACGTTACATATCTCCTACATTACATGTCTCCTACGTTACATGTCTCCTACGTTATATATCTCCTACATTACATGTCTCCTACGTTATATATCTCCTACGTTACATGTCTCCTACATTATATATCTCCTACGTTACATGTCTCCTACGTTACATGTCTCCTACATTACATGTCTCCTACATTATATATCTCCTACGTTACATGTCTCCTACAGTACATGTCTCCTACATTATATATCTCCTACGTTACATGTCTCCTACATTGTATATCTCCTACGTTACATGTCTCCTATATTATATATCTCCTACGTTACATGTCTCCTACATTATATATCTCCTACGTTACATGTCTCCTACATTATATATCTCCTACGTTACATGTCTCCTACATTATATATCTCCTACGTTACATGTCTCCTACATTACATGTCTCCTACATTATATATCTCCTACGTTACATGTCTTCTACATTACATGTCTCCTACACTATATATCTCCTACGTTACATATCTCCTACGTTACATGTCTCCTACATTACATATCTCCTACGTTACATGTCTCCTACGTTACATATCTCCTACGTTACATATCTCCTACGTTACATATCTCCTACATTACATGTCTCCTACGTTACATGTCTCCTACATTAAATATCCCCTACATTACATGTCTCCTACGTTACATATCTCCTACATTACATGTCTCCTACGTTACATGTCTCCTACATTATATATCTCCTACATTATATATCTTCTACGTTACATGTCTCCTACGTTTCATGTCTCCTACATTATATATCTCCTACATTATATATCTTCTACATTACATGTCTCCTACGTTACATGTCTCCTACGTTACATGTCTCCGTTGGACCGAACAAAATACTTCGACATAACCGTAAACCATAAAGTTTGACTTAATTAAATTCTATATAAACGGAGCCAGTTATATGTAAATGATAGTGTCTGAAACGGGACTTTGATTTGACTTCGAGATAACCGGATAATTCGACATAACCGATTTTGACATAACGGATGTAGACTGTATGTCAACAATGATCAGAGTATATAAATATTTATTAACATTTTGAAACGAACAGCTATGTAATCTGAAGCTTAGCGTCCAATTCGCTATTATTAAAACACGGAAGAAAGCTCGTTTAATAAAAAAAAACTATAGCCAATTTACGCAGGAATCGCGTGACAAAACTTGGCAGGAATCAATCAAGCAGGCAAACGCTCTGTGTGGAACGAGCATGAGTATATTACGAGCTTGTGGCTATATGTGATGCGCCGTGTTGTATGAGCTTAAAAACGGGAACGTTTCATTAAAACGAAATAAAAGAAATAGTTGTAATGATATTGTAACACAATTAGAAGGAAGAGTGTATGTG
>CM026390.1:58771052-58781096 GCA_014843695.1 Archivesica marissinica
AACGTCTACAAGAATCCTTGTTACCATTATATAAGATAAGATAATTGTTTATTATAGTGACTTTTGTTTTCCAACATATTTACAACATATAATATTCAGTATAATGTGAAATTTTAACACCCGGTCCAACGGGCCTATGAGTCACCTAATGTTAACAGTTTTAAATAGCGTGAATATGCATCATTGAACGTAGAATATTATTTACATACTTATTACTAAAGGTAATTACTGAAATAATTACTGAGATACTTTTGCCTAAAGGTAATCGATTACAAATAACCAGCGATCATATAGGAATACTAGTAGTTTATGTAGATATACTAAGTAGATAATTATACCTAAAGGTAATCGATTACAAATAACCAGAGATCATGTAGGAATACTAGTAGTTTATGTAGATATACTAAGTAGATAATTATACCTAAAGGTAATCGATTACAAATAACCAGAGATCATAATTATAGTGGAGCTGATAGGTGCAACTAAATGGACAACATGTTCACTTTTGGAGGGAAGTCTGATTTTTTGCACAAACCTAGCCAAAGTGATGTAGTTTATGAAAAGCCTGACAGGCAGTAGTTTCTGACACTCGCCCATTAATATTTCGGTGTGTCTTTAAGGGGTCTCCAATACTCAGAAATAAAAATTAGAAATTGTCGATATTTGTTTTTCCTTTTATCACATAGGAACATATGCTTTGCTATTTTTATCTTTCAGCAGACGTCAACTTGATTAGTGTTCTGGAGTAGGCAGAACATCAATTTCGGCCAATTTGAAGCCCGATTGGGCCATAATTGGGTCATTGTTTGTTGTTGTGTTGTGCTTATATAATGAATATTCCATTTTCTCTAAATTTTGTTCACTTATGGTGATTTTCTATTTTGTATCAGGCTAGATTGTGACTATGGTTGCTCCATTAAATGTTAAAATAAACCATTAGGAGACATTAAAGGATACATACTGGTCTATTTGTGTCTTGTGTCAGAAATATGATGGGAACCATCTACAAAATCCAGTCATTTACAGAGGAACAAACGGAGAATACAGGCAGGATATATTTCCCTAGCTAATAACATTCCAATTCTTCACAAACTGTGTGCATTGCCCTTTGACAGAGATTTCACAGAACGTGTTAATAATGGATCTGGGATTGCTGCGACTTTGATAAAGAACAACGCGAAATGACATGCTAATTGCAAAGGTTAATATAGTAACAGAGGTATTACAAGAGTTAAAGAGAGAACTGCCAAGGCAGAACCTCCTACAGAGAGAGAGAGAGGATTCATCTGGGATTGCTGAGACTTTGATAGAGAACAATGCGAAATGGCATGCTAATTGCAAAGCTTCATATAGTAACAGAGATATTATATGAGCTAAAGAGAGAAATGCCATGGCAGAACCTCCTAGCTCTATGTTAACGCCTGTCAAGAAGAAACTTAGGATAAGTACAGATAGAGAGAAAGAGGATTTGTTTGGAAGTCGTGATAGCGCAGTGGATGCGCGTTCGCTTCATGTGCGAAAGGTCCGGAGTTCGAGCCCCACTGGAGCCGTTACGATTGTGCCCTTATGCAAGGCATTTAAATTCCACGTTGCCTCTTCTCTCTCCCTCGTGGCGATGGATTCCATCAGGAATGAGGTCTCGAGAGTGATTTATATAAGTTAAAATAACTTGTTTCGCAATCGAGCTAAAATAAATTTGTATAAATAAATAGAAAGAGGATTCAAAGATGTGTTTCTTCTGTGATAGTAATGCTTTGGAGTGTGACTTGCATATAGCTTCTACATTCACATTTGATAGCAAGTTCAACACATGGCCAATACTATTCAGGACAGGAAACCAATTGGAAAGATAGCCGGAGGTGATGCAATATCTAAGGGAGTTGTGTACAACCAAGAGAGGGTTATCCTAGAGGAAAGTGCTACTGTTCCACATCAGAGAAGACTTGCTGAATTACAAACGGATTACACTGATATCCCCCCAATCCACTTATCCAATTACACTCCACAACACCCTGGTGTGCTAAGTGTTAATGAACATTTTGCACATCTGGAGACAGGTTCTAAAGAGATAGGATAAATAGATAGAATATCTGAGTTGGTACAAATGGAAAAGCTCGACCAAACTGACTAGATATCTTGGTCGGGATTTCATGCAGACAAACAAACTGAGGAGCATCGCCCGTCTGCCATAGTTCAACTATTACCTCTCTTTTTAAAGAAACCGCACATTCTTATGTCATGATGTTACATGATCAAGAATGCCACAGAACACCTAAGCCAATGCCAAATCCCCGTAGTTGTGGACGTTGGTCTTGCGATTATGATGGGGGGGGGGCCTTCATATTGAGACGACTTTCTTTGTTGCAATTGGAAAATGGTTAGAGGGAAGTGGTTGGACATATATTATGGCCACTGCTGGGGTCACAACAGACGGCAGAGACATTGGCCTAGATAAAGGTACAGCAAGAGGCAAATGGGTTCATCAAGTCTCCCTTGCTGCTCTTCGTATTTTACAACGACAAACCTATGACTAATACCAGTAGAATAAGTATAGCCCATTGGAAATGAATGACTGGACAGTCAAAAGTACGGCCAGTTTGCTCACTGACAGACAGTGATCGAGCTTGAGAGACTACTGATGATGCCTCTGAAAGCCCAACGATCACCCTCTGTATATTGAGACCTTGAGAGGAATAGTTGCCTGGATGTGTGTCACAGTATGTACGTATCTTGCCAGAATCGAGAGGGTGATATGTATACATTTTTCAGTCACGAAAACCATGCATGGCCCGATTCATTGGCAGAGAATGGGGTAATGAGAGGAGCAGAGGGTATATCTGATATTCTTACACAGCTGGAACCTATGGTTGATACCCAATTGATATCACCCGGTAATGTTCAAGTTAAAATTATCGATGGAGCTGCCTTAGATTTGGAACCGAAGTCAGGCAACGAGAGACCAAACACCTTCAATGATTATGCTCACAATGTGTCTGTTCCAAACATTCTCAGAAGAATGAACACTTGTGACAGATGTGATGTAGTATGGGATATATACAGAGATGAAAGTTTAAAGGCACACACCATACCAACCCGAGGAGGTGGGGAACCGTTGAGAGTACAAGGGACACATAACTACCATGTAACTGGCAGTCTTTTCTAAGGATTAACTGCAACAAAACATCACTTTTCCATTACCTTGCTAATGCGCTGTCAATGGCACGCCTACCTCTTGAGGGCAGGATGCTTTTCACAACTGTAGATGATGAAGCTGTTGTTAATACCAATGATACAATTTCTGTGGATTAGAACCCTGCAACCATGAATAGGCAGATACCAGACTGCTGCTACACTGCAAGCATGCTTACAGTAGTGGCAAACGGAGAATTGTAGTGGTAGCCACATACACAGATCTTGTTGTGTTAGCAATAGCAATATCTGCTGTCCTGCAGGACTGTTCTATATGGGTACAATTTGACCATGGGCGTCACATGCGCTTTCTAGCAACACATCAAATAGTAGCTACATTGGGTCCACTTCGCACTGACATTCTTCCATGCATTTATAGGTTGTGATACATGCTCATCATTTAAAGGTAGTGGACAGAACACAGCATGGGAGACCTGGAGAGTGATTCCAGAAATTACACAATTCTTTCAGCGCTTATCCCAGTGCCAAGCAGAGTTAAAAGAGGAGTAGTACTGTTAATGGCAAATAGCAGTCAGTTGTCGTTCTTAACTAGATGGCGCCACCTGACCCGGTCCCGATACATTTGGAGTGATTCGGATTTTATCGTACTTTCCTTAGAAAACCATGTAAACACGCTCATACATAATAACACAAAATAATAGATAATTATGCCTTCAACCTGCTGCTGTGTACCCCAGTGTCATTTAAGAGGAGGACATGAGTTTCCGAAAGATTATGATAGGCGTTCCAAGTGGGTGAACGCGATTAGAAGGATAGACGAATCTTTCAAAGATTGGCAGCCTTCGAAGATGTAAGCCTTTTTTCTCAACCACCCAACTGAATAATGACATCAACCACGCGTTTTGACCCTAACCCTGGGCGGAGCAAGTGATGAAGGCGTTCTTTATGCGTGGTTGATACTATATTCTGATCGGCTGGTTGAGATAAAGATTTTACGCTTCGACGACTGCAGTCCATTTCAGAGCTGATGATTACGTTCAACAGACCATCGATGGTATGTTTAAGCGCTTGTTGAGTTTTAAGAAAAGCTTGAGAATGAAAAAGAGTAGCATTGAGCAGAACTAGAGTCCTGCTTCATTGTCATTACACCGTTGTAGAGGCGTCAGTACGGGCGAAATACTGATTTCGGAATCAGTCATAATCAATTAGATTGTTTTGAAAAAGACAAAACAAAAAAACATAATTAGGATATGACTCGAACCCGGGTCTCCCGTGTCACAGATCAACGCTCTAACCATACGGCCATTTCGACATTTATGTATTTATGGACACAGTTATCGTATATAATAGCGTATGCTAGCCGTAAAGTTGTTTATTTTTCCCGGTTATACAATTTTAATTCTGTTAGGTGTTGCAATTCAGGTGGAATACATATTCTTGACCATTTTTAACGTCAACTACAAGGATTTTTTTTACATATCATCGTTTTATCGACCATTGCATTAACTTAGCACTGTCGGACCTGACCCGTGTTTACGATTCACAGGATCGCCGCATTTCTCGGTCTTTATTGCTTATTACGCTAAAATCTGAAGCAAAATTAATACCTTTCAACCAAATCCATTTTCCTTCCTGTCTGCTTTGCATTTCTCTTCTTTAATTCCGATTTTAACTGTGGTATTGTCATAAGACCGAACTTCGATGCCATGTTAATGATGTTTATTCTGCGAGAATTCCAGGACCGGGTACAGTGGCGCCCCTAGCGGCTGCCAAGAAAGATAACTGACTGCTATTTGCCATTAGAGATTTACAATCATTATGTACAAGCGCACTTATGTCTTAGTGGAAGTTAACAAAGCAAGATTACAACTCATTACACAAGGACAGAGACAACATACTAAAATGGCTGCATACCAAGGGGGTCATGTGTGGGGTCAAACATTGATAGTTTTGGTTCGAACAATGATGGAAATGAATGGGCTACCCTGTGGTCTGCATTACCAGAAGCGAGCACAGTATGCAGATAACTGAACCAGTATAAATGCAACGGTACATGTACAAGATGTAAATGCGTTAAGGTTTAAGGCTTCCATGCACTCAGTTGTGTAAATGTGCAGGACAATGTGATATTAGCTAGTAATACATTGCTACATTGCAGGATCCTTTATTTCGTTGTGAGTGATTAAATCTGCGATATATCGAAACTAGGTGTACCCCATTCACTTCAGTGAAGTAAATTTACATAATTTGTTTTTAATGGTTATAGACACATATACTATGTTATGACTTGTATTGCATTGCAGGTCTAATACTAGTAGTTGGAAGTTAATTTCATGATCCGTGTATTTGTACATGCCAATACTAATGGATAACACAGTCAATATCTTAATGCTTTTAGCTTCGAGCCCTAATGAGTGCACATTATTCAAATACATATCAAAATTATATACACAAAGTATCACAAAACTCATAGAAATGTTCATACGCCGTTTTCACAATATAGGAAGCAGTTTATTTGGTAAAAGCATCATAGCCATGATTCAGTCATATGCTACACCCCTTTCAGCTGTTGTTTTGTATGGTAGTATGGGGCTATGTAAAGGGACACTCAAATAAAAAGGGACATATGGTCAAACGTGCTGCCTGTCAGTTTTTCCTGCATCTGCATCACATTGGCCAACCATATGCAAAAAAGTACGCTTCCCTCCAAAAGTGCACATCATTTTACCTATCAGCTCCACTAATATAGGAATACTAGTAGTTTATGTAGATATACTAAGTAGGTAATTATACCTAAAGGTAATCGATTACAAATAACCAGAGATCATATAGGAATACTAGTAGTTTATGTAGATATACTAAGTAGATCATTATACATTATATGTATTAGTATGTGGATAGTACATGCTATTTAACAATGTTCGACGTATACATATAATTATACATTCTATGTATTATGTAGATAGTACATGATATTTAGCAATGTTCGACGTATACATATAATTATACATTCTATGTATTATGTAGATAGTACATGATATTTAACAATGTTCGATGTATACATATAATTATACATTCTATGTATTATGTAGATAGTACATGATATTTAACAATGTTCGACGTATACATATAATTATACATTCTATGTATTATGTAGATAGTACATGATATTTAACAATGTTCGACGTATACATATAATTATACATTCTATGTATTATGTAGATAGTACATGATATTTAACAATGTTCGATGTATACATATAATTATACATTCTATGTATTATGTAGATAGTACATGATATTTAACAATGTTCGACGTATACATATAATTATACATTCTATGTATTATGTAGATAGTACACGATATTTAACAATGTTCGATGTATACATATAATTATACATTCTATGTATTATGTGGATAGTACACGATATTTAACAATGTTCGATGTATACATATAATTATACATTCTATGTATTATGTGGATAGTACATGCTATTTAGCAATGTTCGACGTATACATATAATTATACATTCTATGTATTATGTAGATAGTACACGATATTTAACAATGTTCGATGTATACATATAATTATACATTCTATGTATTATGTAGATAGTACACGATATTTAACAATGTTCGATGTATACATATAATTATACATTCTATGTATTATGTGGATAGTACACGATATTTAACAATGTTCGATGTATACATATAATTATACATTCTATGTATTATGTGGATAGTACACGATATTTAACAATGTTCGATGTATACATATAATTATACATTCTATGTATTATGTAGATAGTACATGATATTTAACAATGTTCGATGTATACATATAATTATACATTCTATGTATTATGTAGATAGTACATGATATTTAACAATGTTCGATGTATACATATAATTATACATTCTATGTATTATGTGGATAGTACATGATATTTAACAATGTTCGCTGTATACATATAATTATACATTCTATGTATTATGTGGATAGTACATGATATTTAACAATGTTCGATGTATACATATAATTATACATTCTATGTATTATGTAGATAGTACATGATATTTAACAATGTTCGATGTATACATATAATTATACATTCTATGTATTATGTGGATAGTACATGATATTTAACAATGTTCAATGTATACATATAATTATACATTCTATGTATTATGTGGATAGTACATGATATTTAACAATGTTCGCTGTATACATATAATTATACATTCTATGTGGATAGTACATGCTATTTAACAATGTTCGATGTATACATATAATTATACATTCTATGTGGATAGTACATGCTATTTAACAATGTTCGATGTATACATATAATTATACATTCTATGTGGATAGTACATGCTATTTAACAATGTTCGATGTATACATATAATTATACATTCTATGTGAATCGTACGTAGTAAGATATTTAACGATTTCAATGAGTGTAAGTGTTAATACTTATATAATTTATATGAGTAGTTTATAATAGTTAACAGGCTGTAGTACCTGCATATAAATTATTGTTCATATAAATATGTATCTGTGTATGAATAATACCAATCATGTAAATGTATATGTACATTTATGTTCATGTATTGTATAAGACACTTCTTCCAATACAATAAGCCTTCACAACAAATTTCGCTCACTCTCTAGGTTGGCATTGAACTAAATAGACTAGTCTCTCAATATCAGATTTCCTTATGTATTCATCAGAGCTTAGTATGTCACCAAAGGTCACACTCCTAGTGTGGTTATACAGGGAACACCGGGTCAGGAAGTGAGTCTCATCTTCAACTTGACCCATATTGCAAGCCTTGCACACTCTTAGTTCCACCTGTTATATAGTCTGTATATGTCACCCCACCCTCCTCTCTAGGTTGTAGTAACATGTCTCCTATAATGTCAAGTTTAAGATTAGTAATTGATTTTGATTTCAACACTTTATTGCCTATTCCCGTTGATAGGTAGAACCTATTTGTAAATGTTCATATTATTTATATCCTTTGACGTATGACAGAAGGTTTGCTCATTTGTTTGGGATTGGCTTAGGTTATATGACGACTATAGCTGCCATTTCGAGAAGTATTTCATGCACAAGCGGATTCCCGGGTAGAACCACTGACCAGTAGTAAGTGTCACGCGATGTAGATGTGCAATTGCACTAGTGTTGAACATAGTTATACTGTTTCCTTAGCAGCCGAACCCTACTAGTATTACATGCGCGACTTTGATTAGGGGGGTTGACAATTTATGTAACGTTAATATTTAATCTTAGTCTCTAAAATAGATCAAGGTCATAGATCACGTGACAAGAGAGAGAAAAATTACGTCATCAAAATGGCTACAAGTAATCAACTTGTGTTCCTGTATTGTAATATACATATTGTTATTCAGACAAATTATTCTCGCATTGTCGATAGAAACTATTATCACATCGCATTGTCAATTCGTCCGAACTCTAATCAGGAAATACGTCTCTCTGTCTGTCTGAGACACAGGGATTCGGCACGTTTGGGGGTACTAGTATATATATATTTAAGTACTTAAATATATATACTAGTACCCCCAAACGTGCCGAATCTCTGTGGTCTGAGACAATGTTTAACCTTCGATGAATCTTTAAGGTAACAGTTGCAATAATACAATGCATTGTGAAACAGATTAATTTCGTTAATCCTAACCATGTTTATATACTGAAGCATGCACGTGCGTGCGTATGTAAATGAACACAAAGACCACTGCATCTGAGAGATGTCTCTCACAATGAAATGGCTTATAATCAATTATGTTCCAGACACAATTACTATCTATTTCACCAGCGTATAGAAAGAACTCATGCTTCAAGTTTCTAGAAAACATGATTAACAATGGTAGACGATCAATTCAGTGCTAACGAGGAATATCATTCCGCCATAATTCACTGACAATACGCTTTACAGATTACAGCATGAAATAACCCACCGTGAATTAGTGCAACGCCACAAAAGCTTGACAATACGATGAAATTAATTGTTTATCCCTATCATTATGTTGTGTAACCTAATACAGTACAACGATCCAATTCTACTTGTACTGAGAAAACATAGTTCAATATACATTTACCTGAATAGTATCATGTATGTCATAGTTCCATCAAGCGCTACTAATTAGTTTATTGGTGCCTGTTCTTAGTTGCTAGTAAATAGGTCGAATTTAAACGAATACGTCTGGGACCATGCTGCTTCCAATTCAGTAGTGGGGCGACCATCTCCTACCCAGCGGCTCCTCAGGTGGCGGATAGGGGAACGGCCCTCAGATATGGGGGTTAGCTGTGAATTAAATAATCAGTCCCGGACCATATGGCGGTGTACCTACCAGGACGGGGCAGGATAGCACATGGCAAAGCTACTCCTATTAAATACTCCACGTGTCATACAACGGGTGCATCAGGCGAATATATGGGCCGCCTTAAAAGTCCTAGCCTAAGGGTGAGGTAACCCCAACAGAAACCTCGAATGCTGAAGCCGGAAGTACTGGGCCGCACGGCGCATTCTAATAAACCACGGTACTACGCATAAACGCAAAAAAACGAATAAGTAGATTGGCCAATCCTAGTCATCAATGAGTTCTGATAACGCAGTCGTACAGCATTCGCTTCAAGTGTGAACTGCCCGGAATTCGCGTCCAGTTGTAGCCGTTACGATTGTGCCCTTAGGCAAGTCACTTAAATTCCACATTTCCTCTCTCTCTCTCTCTCTCTCTCTCCATCGTGGCGATGCATTCCACCAGGAATGAGGTTTCGAGAGAGATTTGTCTAATGTTGTAAATACTTGTTTCTCAATCGAGCTAAAATAAATGTGCATAAGCTAACTAAACATTGAATGTCTATA
>CM026390.1:58782096-58866709 GCA_014843695.1 Archivesica marissinica
AGAGGTAGTGATAAAATAAATACACCATCTAAGAATAAACAGTCATCGAAAAAACATAAAAAAAACTAAAAGCGATTATATCGATGATAATGATGATGATTACTACGAATATAACGATATTATAACACCTATAAAAAAATCTAAAAGAGATAGACAACGATGGTCAAATTGGAAATAATACATAAAATATTAAAAAATATTTATTACGATATTAAAAATCCTGCATCCTTTTCAGGTATAGGTAAATTATATAAAGCTGGAAAAATATTATTTAAAAAATTAACTTTAAAAGATGTTAAAACGTGGTTATCTGAACAAAAAACCTATACATTACATAAGCCTATTGTAAGAAATTTTAAACGTAGAAAAACTATAGTCGCCGGTATAGATATACAATGGCAAGCTGATTTAGCTGATATGCAAAAATTTAGTAAATATAATAATGGTTATCGTTATTTATTATGCGTTATTGATTTATTCGCTAAAATGGCTTGGGTAAAACCTATAAAAAATAAATTATCTACAACATTAATTAAAACGTTTAATAATATATTAAATGAATCTCATAGAATACCTAAAAGTTTACAAACGGATAAAGGTAGCGAATTTATTAATAAACCATTTCAAAAGTTTTTAAAAAATAAACATTCATTTTTTTACAATAGAAAACCCTGAAACTAAAGCTAGTGTTATTGAACGTTTTCTACGAACCCTTAAAGGTAAAATGTGGAAATATTTTACGTATAATAATACTAAAAAATATATAGATGTATTACAATATCTTATAAATAATTATAATCGATCAAAGCATAGTTCTACGGGTTATAAACCTACAGATGCTAATATCGGTAATGAACATATAATATCGAATAATATTAATAATAATGAAATATCTAAAGATAATAAAACTATTAAAATAGGCGATCATGTTAGAATTAATAAAACTAAAAAACATTTTTACTAAAGGTTATTTACCAAATTGGACATTAGAATTATTTATTGTATATAAAGTTATTAATGGTTCTCCGATAACATTTAAGGTTCATGATTTGAACGGTGAGGAAATAAAAGGTTCATTTTATAGAAATGAATTACAATTAATTAAAAATAAAGGCGATTATGATATAGAGAAAATATTAAAACGTAGAGTTATTATTTAAAAAGGTCGTAAAATTAAAGAAATATTTGTAAAGTGGAAAAGTTACGATAAGTCGTTTAACTCATGGATAAAAATAAAAATATGGAAGATAGTATATCTATAGATAATAATCTTAATAAATCTACAACAGGTTCATTAGTTAATAAATATAAAGATATATCGGGTCTATATAGATACACGGCTCAGATGTTACTCATCTATTGCGTATTTGCAGCTTCGGTATGGGGACTTACGTACGGCGATACAAATAATAAAGACGTTTGGCTAGTTCTTTTAAGTACAATAACGGGTATAGGCTTACCTTCGCATAAAATATCGAAACGAAGATAATGGAAGATTTCTATATAACCCTTATGAGCGATAGTTCTTTAAATATATATCCTAATAATACGGTAGCTGAATTTAGATGTAAATTAGCTAAACCTATAACCTTAAATAAAAAAGAAGAATGGAGCGTAGCTCTAACCGAAATCACCTATCCGGGAGCTATATTAATTGTTATAGAAGGGGAACAACATTTTGACCTTACATTACCCGATGATATAGAAGTTTTAGAACCAGGTCCTTATAGAGGTAATATACCTCTAGGTTTTTATGATACACCTTTACAATTTATGCAAATGATAAATGCTTGTATAAAAGATATATTAGATAGTGTAATTAAAATAAGTATAACGGCTGTAATAGATAGAATACTTGAAACGGATAATGTACTTCAAATATTACTTAAATTTCGTAGTAGTAATAGTGTATGCGAATTACATGCAATACCCTTAAACGTTAATATAGGATTAACTTTTCATCCTAATATATGTAGAAAATTAGGTTTTTTAAATGCTACTACAAATTATATTTTACGGCCTATAGATATAGAACCATCCCCTTTTAAAGAACCCGTTAATCTATTAATTAATGATAGTTCTATATACGTTTACATAGATATTATAGAACCTGTAATGATATCTGATGGTGAAGAACAATTATTACGTGTTTTACCTTTTAAAGTTAAAACTAACGTTAATCATTATAGTACTAATGAATTTCAACATGATCAATATATAAAAATAAATAGTAACCGTATAGATGAAATATATGTTAATATAAAAAACGTTTTAGGTAATAATATTCATTTCAATGATGGTAAGTGTATATTAACGTTACATTTTATAAGAGACGCTATATTTAGTAATTTCGTATAATGGAACGTTCAGAAAATTTCTATATTACATTAGATAGTCAACGTATTAAATTTAAATCTCAACAAGAAAATAATAATGCTGATTTTAAAGTCTCTATACCTAACGGTATAACTCTAAGTAATGATAACAAATGGGAAGTAGGTTTAGTCGATGGTATTATACCTAATAAAGTATTTAACATTACAGATTCAAACAATACATTTTTTTTAGCTATTAGAAATGCTCAATACCCCAAAAAACGAATTGAACGAGGCTATAGAGATGTACCATTTCATAATGATTATGGATTTTTTAATAATCATTTTGATCATAAAATGAATTATAATTATAGATATAACATATTTTGGCATTATAAATACTATACAGATGTTAATCATGAATATGGATATGATAGACATTCTGAGAGTCAATTTGCTAAAAAAAAAGGGTGTAAAATACGTTATTATGGGGCCTAAGGACGATAATACTCCTAATAAATATTACGATAATGATTGCACATTATTACCATTTAAAATACCTAATGGAGTTTATAACGATTATAAAATCTTAACAAGTATTATGGAAGATAGCTGGAATAAAATGTTTGGTACTTTATGGGCATCTATGTCCTATAATCTTTGGGAAGCATCGATTAACGATTGGGGTACTGGTATATATTTACCTTGGAAATATAACCATAATCCTTATTATATGTATTATAAGAAAAAATCATTATCTTTAATATCAAATACTCCAGAAAATATAGGTCTCTTAGTACCTACATTATTAGGTAATATGTTAGGTATCGATTCAAGTCAAGAAGTTATTAACTTAATTAATATACATAATAATAAGAATAAAAATTATTATTATGTATTCCCTAAAATGGATTGTTTTGTTCACGAACCATATTTATATTTAGGCCTTACAAACCTATACGTATATACAAATATCGTCGATTTTAGTATAGTAGGATCTGGACAATCGCAATTACTAAGACAATTTACGTATAATCAAGCTCCTAATGTAACTACACATAAAAGTATACAATTTAAACATATACATTATTTACCTATTACAGATAAGCGTATAAACGATATATATATATTTATACGTAATGAATTAGGCGAACCTATTCATTTAACGGGTGATGTTTGTATAGTTAGGTTAGAATTTCGTAGAAGACCATTATGAATATACCTGTATATAGAGGCCGTGTTAGGCAACGTGGTTATGGTTTAGGTGGAACATTAAAAACTGTTGGTAGTAATCTTATACCTTATTTAGTCGATAATATGGCTAGTACTTTACTAAATGAAGTTACAGGCGGTATACATGATGTAATACAAAAACCTAAAACATATAAACATATTGCTAAAAAAAGGGGTAAAAATGTACTTAAACACGTTACATCTAAATTATTAACCGATTTGAAAGAAGATAAATTAATGACTGCTCTAACCGGTAATAAAAGTATAAAGGGTACTAATACTATTAATAAAGGCCAGTCTGGTTCAGGACATAGAAAACGTTGTAACAATAATTATTTTAAAAGTAATAAAAAAGACGTTTAGATTATTTCGATTAGTTTTTTTTACATATAATCATGATTACTGGTTCTAGTTTATGCAATAAAGGGGAATTGGACCTCTATAGTTTACCTCCGACACTTACAACAATGGATAGAGCTTTTATTAATGAGCATCAACCATTAGTTAATCCTTCAGGTAATACAGCGCCTATTGAATTTATAATTCCTAGGCAAACTGAAAAATGGACAGATCTTATGGATCTAGAATTAAACCTTGAAATTAAAATGGTTAAACGCGATAATAGTACTATAGATGCTGATAGTAATATATCAATTATAGAAAATCCATTACACTCATTATTTAATCATGTTGATATATATATTAACGGTAAATTAATATCTGGTAATGATAAATATTCGTATAGAGCTTTCATTGAAATTGTATGCGGTTCTAGCGAAACCGAACAAAATATGTTAGAAGATACACAATTATGGGGAAAACCGGGAAAAGGTGAATTACGTACATTTACAACTTTTGGGGCTGAAGATGCTACTGTTAATGGAGCTAAAAAACGTAATATAAAATTAACTGGTGATAAAGTAGTAGAATTACAAGGTAAAATACATACAGATATTACCAGACAATCTAAGTATCTACCTAATATGTGCGAATTAAAAATACGATTAGTTCGATCTTCACCAGCATTTTATATGCTAGGTAATGATGGTAATGATGGTAAAATAGAAATTATTAAAGCTGTTATGAAAGTACGAACAGTATCTTTAGATCCTAATGTATGGGTATCTTTAAATAATGCTCTTAGGTCTACACCTATGAAAATACCTCTTAAACGTGTTGAAATTAACGTATTTACGGTTATGGATGGCTTAGTATCTAAAATAGAATCAAATCTAATACACGGTCAAATACCAAAAATAATTATTATAGGTCAAGTTAAAAACTCTGTAATGAATGGTTCAAATACTGAATCACCATTTTCATTCGAACATTTTAATATAACTAAATTAAAAGTTACCATTAATGGTACTAGTATTGACGCTAATCCATTACATATGGATTTTTCTAATGATAATGCTAAAGTATGTCAAAGTTATAAATCTTTTTGGAAAGCTCTTGGTATAGAACATAATAAAGATCTTTATGTATTTCCAATATCTGTATATAAACGAAAACATACTTTATGGGCTGTTGATTTTACACCCGATTTAGGCTGTGAGAAGGTCATCTTCATCCTATTAAAAATGGTAATATAGAATTTGATATGGAATGGAGTGAAGCTTTAGTTGACCCTATAAATGTTATTGTTTATTCTGAATATGACGATATGCTCATGATCGATGGTCTACGTAATGTTATTACGTCTTAAAAAATATGGATACATTTACGCTACAATATATTTTAGATACAATTTTTCCATCTTTAAACGGTATTGTATGCGCTAGAGATGAACTATTATTTGTAAATAAACGACGTAATTGCTATATAGTTAATACAGATCCAATTTCTAAACCCGGACAACATTGGGTTTTAATTTATCGTACACATACTAATAAATGTTTTTATTTTGATTCATATGGAGTATATAATCGTATTGAAATTGATATTTATAATTTCTTAAACATAAATTGTTTAAAATTATTTAGAAATAAAAATCGTTTTCAATCTGATTCTACGCAATTATGCGGTGTTTATTGTTTATACGTTTTATATAATCTTATAAAACATAAACAAACATTTTCGCATATAGTACTCAATACTTTTAGTGTTACAAATTATTTAGAAAATGATATTTTATTAACTAAGTGGTTTCAAAAAATTTCTCAAGAACACTTGAAATTACATCATAATGTCAAAAGTGAGGTTTGTCAAACTTGTAACTCAAGATTGTAGGCATTTCTTATTGTATATAATAAGATGTTAAACAGCTCGACAACATTAGACCTTATTTGTCTAATACTTATTTGATGCTTATTAAGAATAAGAATTTTAATATTTTTTCACTATTGGATTTTTTACTATTTATTAATCTGGATTATGCGTTTTTTGCGAATTTTGGGGTGAGGAATGTTCTATATGTCTTCAAGAAAATAACGATTATTATTTTATTAATGAATGCGCTTGTAAACACATTATATGCTTAGATTGTATATATAAAATTAATAAATGTCCTTTTTGTAGGCAACAATTTTCTTTTGCACCTTTACATAGACCTACTTTATATCAAAACTTAAATAATCGTACTTATCAACAATATTGGGGTATGATAACTACAGAAACTTATATTAATAGAACTGCTCAACAATATTGGGATATGACAGACACTGAAATTGAAAGGGTCGCTGTGACTAACAACTATTATTAGTCCAGTATTTTTGGTTACAATTATTTTTACAGTTACATCTATTAAATTTTTTTTAAATTATGAGTTATTTCGAATTATGGGTCGAAGAATGTTCTATATGTTTACGAACAAATACGGATTTTTATTTCTTAAATGAATGTCAATGTAAGTCTCTGATATGTTTATATTGCGTCTCAAATTTATCTAAATGTCCTTATTGTAGACACGAATTAAGTATAGATAAACATTATTTTACAGATTTTTTAAATAATTTATTAATTAGACTTATTACCGTTTTTTCAAATACTGAGGAATTTTGGACTTTAACTGATGAAGCTTTAGAAAATTGGATTTCAGATACTAGTAATTTACTTATTGTAGACACGAATTAAGTATAGATAAACATTATTTTACTCTTATATATATTAACTTTTTAAAATTGTTATGAATTATAAAAACACTTGAAGATACTGACTTAGTGTATATAAGAAGACGAACATCGATTCACTCTTTACTACATTTTTGTACTGCGCTGTACAATATTATCATCATGACTACTACTAACGATGCAACTACTAGCGGTAAAGCTATATTAACTTTTACAACAACAACTGCTATAGATATTCCTAGTAAGCGTTCTATCGAAGAATTAATTATAGACATTGATGCTGCAATTAAATATCGTATAGATGACGATATTAAATGGAAAACTTGCGATACAGCTAAATTTGTTGATTCACAATATTTAAATCTTGTATTTATGGATGAACATAATAACGTTATATCTACACAGAATATTCCTGGACGTATTCTTGTTAAAAATCAAACGAATTATGTTGGAACTTCTACAACAGATTTAAATGAACCAATACTAACGGGTAATATGATTAAACAAGAACCAATCGTTATTGATATTAATAATGATAATGATGATGATATACTCATTATCGAACAAATTAAAACTGAACCAGATGTTATCGTTATACAAGATGAACCTACTATTGTGCATTGGAATGATACAACTAATGTTCAAGAAGCTACAAAACGTTGGAGCTCTATTAAACAAACTGTTAAACGAAAATGGCAGGATCGTCTAGATGGTCTACATCATCAATTTACGACTACAGATAATACGAAATCGTGGAAAAACAGAATTGAACAAATTAGGAAACATAATCGTATTGCTACACAGAATGATCGTGATGATTATAAATATTTAAGGCGTAGTGCAAGAATTGCTACACAAAAGAGTGAATAAAATCTCTACAAGAACTGACGATACATTTATACACTAAGATACATTATGATGAATTGATTGAAGTGATTATTTATATGTACTTTTTTATTATAATTGTATAACCATGTTAGATTATATGAACTGAACATTTATATGTACATTGCTTTTATAACCATGCTAGATTATTATTCTGCGTTAGACTATAGCTTCATGAAAATAAAATCATTATGTAAACATTTATATTCTCACTTTTTATTTACTAATATACCTAAAAAATATATTAGTACGTGTGGGTTTCAAACCCACGAGGATATTACTCCATTACATCTTAAGTTTAACGCCTTAACCACTTGGTCAACGTACTATCATATGATCGTATTTCCAATACCTTAAACCCCTGACTGAGAAGATTTATTGACTGAGAGGATTGACTGAGAAGATTTATTGACTGAGAAGATTGACTGAGAAGATTTATTGACTGAGAAGATTTACTGAGACGAAAATATATTTAATTTATATATTTTATATATAAAATAAATATATGGGATTTATATAATCGATACATTTATTATCGATTTTTTATTTTACCTATTGGTTTTTGGCATGATGGTACACTTTTTTACTCTTTATTCAACCAAAAATTTTACAATTATACTGATTTCTTTTGGCATGATGGTACATTTTTTTTTATTCCCCCCCCTATACTATACTACTTATGTGTGTTAATATTATCATAAATCAAAGTCGTTGGCTGATGTTTGTTCTACAACAAATTACAACTTCTATAATTAATTAACGAGACAAATCCCGAAACAAGAATAATACTAACATGGGTGTGATTTTGCTTTACATTTACATGCTGGTACTTGCTTAACCTTTATAAATTCGAACATAGAAGTGTTTTTATTTCTAAGAAAAAAAGGAATTTAACAGTTCCGCGCGCCGGAATTAGCCACTTAGGCACACTGCCTGTATGGATAATTCATACTGGCCAGAAATCCAAACCAGGTTTTATTCGCCAATTAATAACGGAAAGAAAAACTATTATTTCTTAAATAAAATTAAATGTGAATAACAATTTATCGCTTGCTTACTTGCCTTATTGACCAACACCTTCATCGTGAACAAGAATGTTGACTGTTTCCAATTTAGGTTTGCCATCGTTAGGTAATTGATTAGACACCTCTACTGAAATATCGACCACAGTATAACTATTGTCAATAAAAACATTATTTGGCTTGACCTTAAATTGAACTTTCCTTCTAATTAATTTGTATAATATTCCCTATTCTCACAATGCCAGATTCATCTTCACCCTTATCAGCTTTTGAATCAGAGTGCTCGTTAGCATTAGCAGCCTAATGTTTAGCTTGTATGACTCATTGCCTACTGAATCATGTAGAGAAACTGCGGAGACCGGAGTGTTATAGCAAATTCGTGGTTTGGGTTGTGTATACGTAAATAGGCAGAAGTGCATCCGCGATCCAATCGAATGTAGTCCCAATAACTAATATAGTTAATTTTTCTTTTTGGTAAAAATGCATGGCAGTGTATAGTTTTTGTGTTTTTTTGGAGAAATTATGTGACTTGAGAAGACTTCAGACTAGTTGATGTGTAGAAAAGATATAAGAATTCAGGCCATTGCAAACTGAAGGTTGGTATACTGTATTATCTGGCGGAGGAATACAGTGTGTAAACACAGTGACGTTATTCACAGGCGAGCACTGGTTATTTGAAACATTAAATTTGAAATATTCTTTGTGTGTTTCAGGCTGATATGAATACCTCTTCACAGTGAATGTGGTATCAGAAGAAATGAAAGATTGGAAATATAAATGAACATACTGTATGTTTTTACTTTTTACTATGTATTGAATAGGCAATGTATTTGTTATTTTACAACCTTAGTCCTTATTCTGTCTAGAGTGACATTCGCCGAATGCGTGATCCTTATTTCAAATTTGTTATTATTATTATTATTATTATTATTATTATTATATTATTATTATTATTATTATTATTATATTATTATTATTATTATTATATTATTATTATTATTATTATTATTATATTATTATTATTATTATTATTATTATTATTATTATTATGCTACATCAAGATAGATCAACTATTTTGTTTGGCATGTAAATACAATTATAGTAAAGGCGGCTACAATAAATCCAACATACATCATATATTTGAGAAAAGTGTGTGTATAGTTAATCAATTTTTATCCAGTGTATTATTTGTATAATTTGCAACAGTTGTACGCAGTAGGGATCATGATATATAGTTAAATGGTCTAAATAGTATTTAATTGTTATTGTGTTGCAACACAATAACAATAATATTTAGACTATTTAATTATATAGCAATATTATTATTATTTATTTATATTTTATTCTTTATTTCAGTCTCATCAATGTACAGCATATAACAAACATAGAGTAGGGTTTACATATTAAAAAGTACATTGCCACTCAATTCAGAGTTACAAGAGACTATGTATATATACATCATTCATCTATAACATATTGCACTACTATAGTATATACATGTACATGTGATAACTACATGTGTGAGATAAATCTGAAAAGCAGTCGCTAATTGAAATTTAAAGCAATGATCCCTACTGCGTACAACTGTATTTTATAATATATACATAAATTGTGATATCTAAGTTGTGTCGTGATAGCGCAGTGGATACGCGTTCGCTTCAGGTGCGAACGGTCCGGAGTTCGAGTCCCGCTGGAGCCGTTACGAGTGTGCCCTTAGGCAAGGCATTTAAATTCCACATTGCCTCTTCTCTCTCCCTCGTGGCGATGCAGTCAACCATGAATGAGGTCTCGAGAGTGATTAATATAAATTGTAAGAACTTGTTTCGCAATCGAGCTAAAATAAATTTGTGTAAACTAAGTTGTGTAACACAAGCATAGTAAAATATCAAAGGTGATCCCCCATAACAGTTCATAGTGATTGGGTAAATGATTGAATATGAAGAATGAAAATTAATGAAAATTAACGATTGGAATGCTTTGCCACAGGAAAATAAGGATATTGATACACTAGCTTCTTTCAAATATTGCTTGAACTCTAATAAACCGAATCCTAATCCACTGTTCTATCATGGTGTCCGCCGTGCCCAAGTCCTCCATACCCGTATTCGAAACGGATGCAGTGCTCTAAATCAACATTTATTTTCGAGAAATATTATAAACTCTCCACTTTGCAGATGCGGAGCTAATGAATCCAGTCACCACTACTTATTCCAATGTCCTGATTATTCAGACACCAGAATAAACCTTATCAACACCATAAGCCCGTTGACAGACATTTCTCTTAACGTTCTTTTGTATGGTGATGATAATCTAAGTGAAGAGATAAACAAGGTGAGATTTGATGCAGTTCACCAGTTTATTACAGCAACAAAGATATTTGATAACGGCTAGTGTAATTTGTGTATCTTCCTCTTTCATCCTCATATAAACGATTCCAACCACGTTCTCTCTCACTCTCTCTTTCTCACTCTCTCTCTCTCTCTCTCTCTCTCTCTCTCTTTCTCTCACTCTCTCTCTCGTCCCCTCTCTCGCCTCACCATTTCCTAAATCGACTGCACGTAATCCCTCACCATTTCCTAAATCGACTGCACGTAATCCGACTGATAAGCCAGTCTGATTGATTACTTCATCATCATCTCCATATTAGTTTTACGTACACTTATATCATTACAGTTGAATAAAACTTGTCACGTTCATAAATGTATATACACTCTGCCATATAGTTTATGAAAATTATGTTTGTCATGGAGAAAATCTAAATAAGCTACTAGCTTCCGATTTAATCCATTTGTTCTTGTATATTAATGTTACAACATGATGTAAATATTGATAAAATAAAATATGTTTAAACTAAGAATGAAACCTTAGACACACAAATTTTAGTGTTGTTTAATCGGAGGTGCTATTTATGTACTGGAGAAGAATGATATAAGACCATCTCTTTCATTCTAATCCTGTTTCTGTATTTCGATATGTGTAATGTATGCATTGTTCAATATGTATTATTGGGAAATAAAATATGTTTAAACGTATGCAACAATTATGCTAGCAAAGGGGCCGAACACTTTCTAACGATAACAGTTATATTCTGTCTAAAATGAACTATGGCTCCATTTGAAGATATTATGAGTGTGTATGTATACAGTGATGGCTAGTAACAACACCATGTACATGAAACATATCAATCTAATTCGATAAACTATCATGGTAATCCAGGGATCACAGGTTCAATCCCCCGTCTGACCCTAATAAAATTTACACCGTGCACGTAAAGGAACCATTGAGAACTGGAGTGTAGAATTCTGTCACGTGAGAACATCATCAGGCATGCTAGAGGAACGTCGACTGTTCTACCCGTACCCTGAAATGCTGCTCGGGGTGGAATTCTTCCACCCACCAATAAATGCCAGACTGTCGCTATACGAGTTAAGCAGTTACTTTATTACCACATAAATCAATGACACAGCTCATAGGAATGCAACAAAAAGCAAGAGAAATGTCCATATGAATTGAAATGATAACATACATAGATCGATTAGCGATATATATGCATATAATAATGCATATAATAAAGGAATCATACTGAATCATGTACATAATTAAATATTGCATTGCGGGACATGAGTTTAGATATACAGTCAAACATGTGTTAGTGGGCACCTCCATTAAGCAGCCAACCTGTATTAAGCAGTCAGTTTCCAGATTCCCAATATGTTGTTTTATTATAATTTTGACCTATATTAAGCAGTCATCTGTGCTAAGCAGCCACTTTCTTTGATTCCATTGTCCGGCTGTTTAAGACAGGTTTAACTGTAGAATTATTCATAATACGACAGCAAAGCAGACTGTTAATGCGTTGCTGACTCTCAAACAAGGTGTGCCTTTTTTTAATGTGATAAGATATGTTTGACTCTGTATTAATAAAACAGAACAGAAACGTTTGGGATGCTTATATATTATTTTATTCACAATTGGAGCATTTGATATTCAAGAAGCGTGTGTCAGGTTCAGGCAGGAGGACATTTCGTGCGTACATTATGCTGGGGCGGCGGCCTCGGTAGCAGGAGCGGCTTCAGTAGCAGCAGCGGCGTCAGTAGCAGGCACAGCTTCAGTAGCAGGGATATCTGAGGCAGGAACGGCTTCTACGGGGTGTGGTACGTTGCAGGCAGGGTTGTTTTCCCATTCATCGACATCAATTGGTGCACCAGCGAATTCTACATCATCTTCGCACTGAAATTTTAAAAAGAAGCTGAATTAAATTGTAATAAATCGGGCTGATTGTATTTAGCTTATTAGCTTCACTGTTGACACCATCGCTACATTTCTGATAGAGTTGCTGCTACAATATTTTCAGATGTCTCATAATCTTAAAAAGCCAGAAAATGGTAACTAAATAAATACGACTTTCATAAAATACAATGTTTTATAACTTATAAACCTCATCATGTTCTAAAGTTAGCAAATCTAAATAGCAAACCTCACAACATTCTAATTGTAGAAAATCGAAATAGCAAACCTCATAACGCTGCTAAATGTAGCAATGCGAGATAACAAACCTCACCATGTTCTAATGGTAGCAAATCGAAATAGCAAACCTCATAACGCTGCTAAATGTAGCAATGCGAGATAACAAACCTCACCAAGTTCTAATGGTAGCAAATCGAAATAGCAAACCTCACCACGCTGCTAAATGTAGCAATGCGAGATAGCAAACCTCCTAACGCTGCTAAATGTAGCAATGCGAGATAGCAAACCTCACCACGCTGCTAAATGTAGCAATGCGAGATAGCAAACCTCCACCACGCTGCTAAATGTAGCAATACGTGATAGCAAACCTCCATCACTCTGCTAAATGTAGCAATGCGAGATAGCAAACCTCCACCACGCTGCTAAATGTAGCAATGCGAGATAGCAAACCTCCATCACGCTGCTAAATGTAGCAATGCGAGATAGCAAACCTCACCACGCTGCTAATGTAGCAATGCGAGATAGCAAACCTCCATCACGCTGCTAAATGTAGCAATGCGAGATAGCAAACCTCCATCACTCTGCTAAATGTAGCAATACGAGATAGCAAACCTCACCACGCTGCTAAATGTAGCAATACGAGATAGCAAACCTCCACCACGTTGCTAAATGTAGCAATGCGAGATAGCAAACCTCCATCACGCTGCTAAATGTAGCAATACGTGATAGCAAACCTCCATCACGCTGCTAAATGTAGCAATGCGAGATAGCAAACCTCACCACGCTGCTAAATGTAGCAATGCGAGATAGCAATCCTCACCATGCTGCTAAATGTAGCAATACGTGATAGCAAACCTCCATCACGCTGCTAAATGTAGCAATGCGAGATAGCAAACCTCCACCACGCTGCTAAATGTAGCAATGCGTGATAGCAAACCTCCATCACGCTGCTAAATGTAGCAATGCGAGATAGCAAACCTCCATCACGCTGCTAAATGTAGCAATACGTGATAGCAAACCTCCACCACGCTGCTAAATGTAGCAATGCGAGATAGCAAACCTCCACATGTTTGTCATACCTCACAAGAAGTTAAGAATCCATTTTAAAAGTCTTGAATCCAGATCACAATAACCTTTGGAATATAATAGGATCGAGGCCCACCCTTCCCCAAATGTCATGAATGTCCGTCCGTAACGTGTAGCGTAATCATGTTAACAGATACAAAACGATAAACAAACAAAAAACCTCCTTGACGGATATAATAAATACATTGATTACCTCAAGCATCAGCCCACGGTCATCCTCGCTTTCGATATCTCCGCATCTGCATACTCTGCCGTACAACTTATCCTGGGACCCAGGGGCCAAGAACGTGTTATATAACCTACAACCTGAAAACGGAAGCAACCCCCAATGAAGATGTCGTATGATTGTATATAAATATTCTCTCATAATTAATGGTTTAGTTTAAACATATTTATTCATTCATGTACAGTACATATATATTGTATACAGAATGAAAATGGATTTAATCGAAAGATAATAGCCTATTGAGATTAATGATTTAGTTTCGAATCCAGAAGTTGACGCGCAATATCTCTGCACATCCAAATAGCTACGATGCATTGAAACGATTTACTCTAAAACATTTATTGCAATACCCGTTGCTATTAAAATGATGTGGTGGCAACACACATACATCGCGGACATAGGTATTGTCAATATTACAATGCCGCTAGCTACACATACCTTTGTTACATATCCCATCGCTGCAGACACTACCGCAAGCACAATCTCTACAGAAAATATAGACACAACTATTGTTTCAGCAGTTTACTAAACGGAACCAATAAATCATGCATAACAATTACTCCCCAAACATACAAAATAGGTCGAAAAATATCCATTTCTGGGACGATAATAAAGTTTTGTCTAACATCCTTGGTGCACAAATGCAGGTAGATTACAAGGCCACTCGAGACATGATAGCTATACATACAACGAGCCCACATGGTGTGATTGGTTGCGTCCAAGCTTGAGACCATGTTTTAATAGAACTGGTTTATAGCATCCAAGCCATGGCTTACGATAGAGGTTCGATCCCCCGTCTGACCCTAATACAATTAATAGTCTTCCAGATGGGACGTTAAACCGAGGTCTCGTGTCGGTGCTTTACACCATGCACGTAAAAGAACCAGAGGAGATTCGGGAAATCTAAAATGACTAATCTCTTCAGGAGGCGTCGCTCATATGGACAACCGGTAGCGACGATAAATAAGCGTAAACACACACACATATACAAATATAGTAGTGTACCTACTCTAATAAACGTTTGTAGCTTAGAATACCAACATTGTAGGCCCACATGAAACTACGAAAACAACTGTTCACGTCATTTCCAAATCCCAAATATTGTTTGCAGAATTAGTACGACCGTACAACCCATTACTTGAATTGGGGGAACAGTTTAAGCATAAAACTACGAAAACAACTGCTTCAGTAATTTCCAAGTCACAAAAAATGTTTTTCATTTTGGTAAAAATGCATTTTCATGACAGACAGTGAATAGTTGTTGTGTTTTTTGCGAAATTATGCGACTTGAGAAGACTTCAGACTAGTTGAAAAGATGTGGTATAAGAATTCAGGCCATTGCAAGCTGAAGGTTGGTATACTGTATTATTTGACAACTTTTCTTGCCACTACATTATACATTATAAGAACTATTTTTGACTATGGTTGGACAGTGTGATTGAGTGTGTTTTTGTCCATATTAAACCTAGCATAACCGTACATGTACCTGTGTTTAGTCATGTAATGATGATACTAATAAACTAACTTGTCTTATGATTATATTCAATATATGCAATTCTTGAAAAAATAAATGAAAATCCTTTAACATTTATTAATTCAAATCTTATATTATTATATGAATTTAGTTCTTGTAAATGAATATAAATCTTGTAAATGAATATAAATCTTGTAAATGAATTTAAATCTTGTAAATGAATATAAATCTTGTAAATGAATATAAATCTTGTAAATGAATTTAAATCTTGTAAATGAATTTAAATCTTGTAAATGAATTTAAATCTTGTAAATGAATATAAATCTTGTAAATGAATTTAGTTCTTGTAAATGAATATAAATCTTGTAAATGAATTTAGTTCTTGTAAATGAATATAAATCTTGTAAATGAATTTAAATCTTGTAAATGAATTTAAATCTTGTAAATGAATTTAAATCATGTAAATGAATTTAAATCATGTAAATGAATATAAATCAAGTAAATGAATATAAATCTTGTAAATGAATTTAAATCATGTAAATACATTCAAATCTTGTAAATTAATTTAAATCTTGTAAATGGATTCAAATTGTGTAAATGAATTAAAATCATGTAAGTGAATATATGACTTCGGCATACTGAGTAACTTCTGATATATTTGCCATTGTTTAATTACCACGACTTGTCCTATAACTAAACAATTATATAATAATAATATGCTTTAACATTTAAATTTGGACACGAGTGTCTTCCCATTTTCCCAGTTAATTAATGACGTTTATGTTTATAATTTCGTTAGGAAGAAATGATAACTCACTCCTGTTCTTCGCATGCATCTCCATCGTCAGCTGTGACGAATGCAACAGCGACAACAAACAACAGGGCGATAGCTAGTCGTGACATATTAGCACTTCAGCTGAAACATAAAAGGATAATTAATAGTACCATAGTCACGTATGGCTAGTGAACGATATAACAATAGTTTTGCTAGTAAATTCAAAGCAATGTACAAAGAACATAGATCCAGATGAGCCGCTGCGTAAATAGGATATATGTTGTTTGCAGTTCGGACAGGTGCTTCAGCTCCACTGTCTGAAGAGCAATCAGCATATAGCCGGATCAGACGGCACGTCTGTCTGGTCAGGTTATCGGTTTTTTGCAAAGGTGCTTTTATGCGACATTGGCGCTAAAAGAGTTAAACTGATGGCATGTGTTTTACGTTTATTTATCGTCGCTACCGGTTGCCCATATGAGCGACGCCTCCTGAAGAGATTAGTCATTTTAGATGTTGGAGGATAGTGCAATGATACAGACAGAGACCCATTCCAGAATCTCCTCTGGTTCTTTTACGTTCACGGTGTACAGCACCGACACGAGACCTCGGTTTAACGTCCCATCTGAAAGACTGTTAATTTTATTAGGGTCAGACGGGGGATCGAACCTGCGAATCCTGGATTACCAGTCCAGCGTGTTACCACTGGACTACAGATCCGTCTGCTAAACTGATTGCACAAACTCACTAAATAATATATATTTGATTATGATTGCATGTTTAGATGGCTAGTATGCTTGTAACATTACTGTATGTTCGGTTTACACATCTCCTACTATCACTCACACAAGAGTGTCACACACATTGAATGAAACAGTTTAAAGCGACATAACACGATTGCATAAAGCATGTGTTCACGTATACATGCATTGCTACTACACATTCTCTTCTGATTACATTCGAACACTAACATTGAATCAATAAACAGTGTTTTGTGGTATATACAAACTTTCAAAAGTGAAATTAGGATTTTATATAACATCATATGCGCTCCTGAAATGACGTTTGTTTGTCATCGGAGTCAATACTAAACACGTGATACTAGATTAGAGATAATTTAAATAAGATTAGTCTACAAATAAATATGCATAGGCACACATGTGAGATATCACGGTAAATATGTACCATACCTCGTGTTATTCAGGATAAACGCTTTTATTATTATTACGCATGCACGTCGACCGTATTTACATTAATTTGTTATGTTAACAAACCTCGTATACGACGTTTGTTTATGTGTTGAGATACTCAGTTATTGATGCAACTATTTGGAAATAAATTATACCATATAATAGCAAATTACATTCTGTAGATATTTGCATTTCCACAGAAGTATTGTCGCTTTAAATACTTCGTGTTAACACAATCCGCCATTGAGCCATCAATGATATTCGAAATGAAATGATGAAATTATCAGTGATATTAACATTATAATTCACTGTTAGGATAACAGTGATAATTCAGGATAACAGTGATAATTCAGGATAACAGTGATAATTCAGGATAACAGTTATAATTCAGGATAACAATTATAATTCAGGATAACAGTGATAATTCAGGATAACAGTTATAATTCAGGATAACAGTTATAATTCAGGATAACAGTGATAATTCAGGATAACAGTTATAATTCAGGATAACAGTTATAATTCAGGATAACAGTTATAATTCAGGATAACAGTTATAATTCAGGATAACAGTTATAATTCAGGATAACAGTGATAATTCAGGATAACAGTTATAATTCAGGATAACAGTGATAATTCAGGATAACAGTTATAATTCAGGATAACAGTTATAATTCAGGATAACAGTTATAATTCAGGATAACAGTTATAATTCAGGATAACAGTTATAATTCAGGATAACAGTTATAATTCAGGATAACAGTTATAATTCAGGATAACAGTTATAATTCAGGATAACAGTGATAATTCAGGATAACAGTTATAATTCAGGATAACAGTTATAATTCAGGATAACAGTTATAATTCAGGATAACAGTTATAATTCAGGATAACAGTTATAATTCAGGATAACAGTTATAATTCAGGATAACAGTTATAATTCAGGATAACAGTTATAATTCAGGATAACAGTTATAATTCAGGATAACAGTGATCATTCAGGATAACAGTGATAATTCAGGATAACAGTTATAATTCAGGATAACAGTGATAATTCAGGATAACAATGATAATTCAGGATAACAGTTATAATTCAGGATAACAGTTATAATTCAGGATAACAGTTATAATTCAGGATAACAGTTATAATTCAGGATAACAGTTATAATTCAGGATAACAGTTATAATTCAGGATATAAACAATGAGAATATATGTGTGAACACTTTGGTTCACAATCGTCACAACGTAAAATACTGTAACCACCCAATCCTCCAGGATCAACTCCTCTATCTGGTCATTTAGGACATAATTAGTATCGCCATTTAATGTATCACTGTTTCATTTATTGTCACAACATAATTCATGTCCCAGTATATAATACAATTGTGTTCGTTTAATTAACATGGCTCTGTGTAAACGAATGTAGTTTTATACTTTATTATAGTCTCATCTATGTACAATGTATCATAAAATCATATTACATACTATAAAACAGTACATAGCCATTCATATATTTGAATTACAAGAGACTTATCACAGTTATTTTCACATAATGTATATTCAATGCAACATAACAATTAATACTGTTCACTATATACATGGTAAATCTAAATTGCCTCTGCTAATCCAAACTAAAAAGATCTTTAAAAAAGAGATATCTAGGAATAAAATACTGAAAGCTTAATATAGGCACTAGTGTGCGACAGTAAAAAATGGTGTAAGAGATCCATTATCAATTTGGATCAGATCAAAAGTGAACTGATTAGCAGCAACTATTTAGTTGACATAAATGTATGTATACTGCATAGAGATAAACATACGTTTACGTTAAAATACATTTCTGGTATATTTATAAGAATTATAGTGTATTATTTACAGAGGTAAAATGAACGCTTTTGCAAAATGTTAAAACAGGTTTTGGCACATGCCCTAATCATATATTTGTTGAAGAATAAAAATATCAACTGGTTATTTCTAGACAGGTTAGAGAAATTACTGTCTATACTGTTTGTTTTTAAGAACAAATCTTGTCTAATATCCTCATAAAGCTGACCTTCAAATAAAACATGACTTTCTGTTTCCATAGTATCACAGAAGTTACATTTTTGATCTTCAAAAGCAATGTTTTCATATCTTCCCGTCTCTATCCTTAATGGAGCAACACCACAACGGCATTTGGGAAATGCCGCCCTATGTCTTAATGGTAGTATAATCTTACAATAGTGTTCTGTCTCAAAGCTGTTTTTATACATACAGTAAGTTCTAAGTATATTTCTGCCTCTGCGAGATGGGCCTGTTACATCAGTTATTTGAGCATACCAATGCGCAATAAATGTATCCATAGATGCAGTTTTAACATTATCTATCAAGGAGCGAGGGATGGAATCCGATATATCTACAGGCACGTCTAGATCTAGTTCTGCAATATATTTTTGAAAAACATAATACCTGTTTTTACACGAGACCGAGGCCTTAGAAAGAGCCCACAATGCAATACGTTTGTTTAACCTTGTGTTATTTGTATGAGATAACCTAGTATATTGTTGGCAAACACTAGACCATTGTCGTACATATGCCAGCTCCCATCCCATCTCTCCTAATGTATGTCATACACGTTGAAGCCTATCTTTATGGCATCAGGCCTAGATGTTATAAATCTGTTCTCCAATCTCAGACTCAGACTCAAGCTTCTGATTGGTTCAGTTACGTGTAAATATCAGAATCAACCAATCATATCACTTGAGCTTGAGTTTTGAGATTTGAGAAAGGTTTTATAACCTCCGACCCAGGGTAGCGTCACTCATGATTGCTATCAATGTGAATTGGGTGAAATAAAATTTGATCTACACAAGAAGAAATAAATAGTATGCATGTATGTTAAGTCAAAAATAAAATATCCAGAAACTATTACATACGTGTTTTTTTTCTTTGGAAGAAATGTGGCAGTCCTAAATTTAATGGCGCTACTAGAATGGTACGATCGCTTTATATAGTGACCGGTGACAACAGCCACGTAGGTTACGAACCATGCCATGTGTTACCCCGCACCTCTTCGCGTGCCTGTATACACAGATGCCGACAGCTGGAACTACGATTGAACCCTGTGGTACTGTCTGTCAACATTATGGTTTTACAATGAAGCTGTTTTGCCTTTCAAATTATTATGTATATGGGCAACATATGATGCTAATGGACATCACCTGCCATGTACAGTGAGTTCAAAGCATAACGCTATTAATCATGTTGCCACTCTATGCTAGCTTGTTGATGCCTTCGGTTTAACATAAGCATGGCAACAATTAATGTATTAGTATGATTAAATGAATCTACGTTTTCATTCGGTACACGAATCGTATTCCAGTATCTTAATTCGTAGTTGTAGTAGTTACCAACACAATACGTTGGCCTCTGAATAGAGGTAGACGTTGTGCTCGTATTAACCAGATACGATCGAACGACTTTTCATACTATATAGGTACATGGACAACACATGATAGCGTTTACATGCCACCATATTTAAACACTTGTTTTACTGTTTGGCCTCTTACCTGACGGAGTGATATATAATACCTACTGTATCTCCATGCATAAGGGTACAAACACCCGTAACAGAGTGACGCCCGTTTGCCTTGAATGGCGTCCCGTTTGCCGTGAATGGCGTCCCGTATGCCATGAATGGCGTCCCGTATGCCGTGAATGGCGTCCCGTATACCGGGGAGGTGAGTACTGGTGATTGAGGGGGCTGTGGCGTAGCGATGTCGTAATTCCCGACACACCATGCTCTGTCATATTTGTGATGGTCGTATTAGGACAGGTACGATCAATCGGATTGGCACGTCAAGCCCTATGACAACAAATATGAACATTTTCATTTCCAACATTCAACATGTTGCTGTTTTACTTTATCTAGGCTTTTAAGCATTCGATCATAATATGCGTTCACGATATACACCGTTTCGATTGCTATAATCGTATTACGTGTACTATGTTTCAGCTTTAACATTACTTTAAAGCACTTTAAAACACTTGCAGTCTATTATTATTAATATTGGACTGGAGTTTTATATTAAATCCTATGCGTAAATGGACGAAATTAACAATTTTAATTAGTGGGATCTTGTTGTATAGGCGTGTGTTTTAAGAAAGATATAAGCCTTAAATGGATCCAATATGTAAACTATTGGTACTGTCTTTGGCGCTACGCACCTCACACAGTCCAATATGTTACACATTCGATCGTTTTCGGCTTATATCCTATACATATAATCCCAATATGTAGCGTTCACTTATAGTTCTATCATTTGAGTTGTATATATGTTGAGGGTCTCATGGTAGATTAACATTTGTTAAAGTGAGTTTTCTCGTAAAATAAAGTCTTTATTATTATTATTATTATTATTATTGCACTTTATCTAGTTCGCGTCTACAAACTATACTGACACCATAAAAAGTGTGCACTTTTATATTGAGCGTTACTTTTTCGTTATAGATTTTAGAATTATGGATTTTACTATCATGTGTGAAGAAAATAATAATTCACACATTGCACTAATTTATCCAATATTTAAGTGCATAGACGTCCACATTTGCCTACATATTTGTTCTAAAGGGATGCACAGTTTCTATTTGGTGTAAGTATATGTTGTACTATGTGACAACCGTTTGGAAATAAGGGAAACTAACTTTGTTATGTTCAAGTAATTCCATCAAGTTTGTTATCTCCATTATTTAATTACTACGTATAATTATATGCGTATGAATACATATTTGTGAATTGAAGAATGACATGGAGTAATTGGGTTTCCCCACCAGATATTTGCGAAGCAAGTTTTAACAACTTATAGTAATCACTGTTAATATGTATTTTAGGCAAATATTAATCAATATTAATCTGTATTTGAGGCAAATATTGGACTCTCAGCGCATAACCCGGGTCGAGACGCAAACAACAGGTGGTAGGAAACGGAACCTGTCCCTATCATCCGCGTCACAGTCCGCTTTCAAGAAGGCTAATTTCGTCGCTCAAATCCAGTCCATCACGGGTCATTGCTAGGGCATGTCGTGCGCTGTACAACGACACTCCTACACGTAGCCAGGGTGAGGCGACGAAATCGGACTCTTCAGCGACGGAATCGACCACTCAGACGAAACCGGGATCCTCGGTAGAAGCTCTTATCATGAAGCTCTCGTTGGATGTGTACAACATGTTTGACAACTTGAGTAGCAGGATGGATAAGCTCGAGTCTGGGTTAGAGCAACGCATCTCAGCCAAGGTCACCGAAATACTGGACAAGCAGGTAAACTGTGAGATAAATCAAATGCGCATGGATGTTGACGCCAGGATTGACAGAATCAAAAACGATGTCGTCTCTGAAGTAGCATCAGACATTGGTGATATTAATGCTAAGCTGTCGCCCATCGTGTGTGATTCCTCTGTGGCTGCACATAGTGACATTTCCTGCAACATTGTTATTTGAAATATGCCACAGCATGATAATGAAAACACGCGTACCAAGGTTAACTCTTTAGTTTAATCATATTTTATTGAATTTATCATACATGTACAGTAGCAGCAATACGTAATACAACATTAAGTAATAACAAGTACAAAGCATGATAAAACAAAAGGGTTGGACCACAAGTTTTTCCAACATTAGTTAAACGGCCCGTCCCTAACGTCAGAATAATGTTTGATTAAACTAAATGACGGTTTTTATTTTAAAAAATCCTGATTTGAAAAAAAAAAATGAAAATAAAAATAACTTCATCCCCCAAACCCAACCGCTGCTACCCCATGCCACCCAAGATACATGAGCCTCTCTCGATACATATTTTATTGTACAATATGTGATATATAGGTGGGGCGTATTTTAAATTATGAGAAGCGATGTGTGTTTTTAATGTATGATTGTACTTCTAGAAATAGTGTTTTATTATCATCATCGGATAGCGATTCTATTCCATGAAGTAGTTTATGAGTACTGAGAGGATGAAACCTACGAGTATTGACAAATAACAAGTGTCGTGCATTAGTATAGTCACTGCATTTAAAGAAGAAATGTTCTGCATTTTCAATGCCATGTTCACATGAGCATACGGGATAGTCTCGTAAATGGTTGAGGAAAAGATCAATATTTAAGTTACTACAGCGATTTCTAATTCGAGTTTGTATTACTGAGTAAAACCGTTCACCAGTTAAGTAGAACGATGGGACTATGGGATATTTAAATTTCTTTTTAAGCTTGTTTTTAAAGGTTGTCAGTGTATTTACGTTACGTGTTGATAGGTCGAGTGTATTCCATAATCTTATAGAATCAGGTATAAAAGGTTAACTCTCTAATACGTGATGGATTGAAGATTAGTACCATACAAGTGGTCAATGTTGAACGTAAGCGCGCGGGTAATAATAGGACTGGTGTTATTGTAGCTACCTTTCAGTCCAGCGATGATAAGAGTGAGGAAATGAGCACCAAAAGCCAATTGAAACGTCATCAGCAGTATGCCACTATCTACATTGATCATGATCAATCGAAGAGTGACAGAATCATGACCGATAACTTTAGAGCTATTCTCACAGGGCTGAAACACCACGACTCTAATTTGAGCATAATTGGCTCTCGTGTTGTTAGAAGCTTTAATGATCACCGTAGACAGCAGCAACACGGCTCCGGCGCGGTGGTCGCCAGGACAACCTCAGTCATCGTGGCGGTAACGTACACAACGGTAACTCAAGTGCTGGGTCTACTAACACCAGTGACAATGGATCCGGTAATAGAGGTAGACAGTCGTCCAACAACTGGACAAGGGCCCAGGGTGGTAACAACAATCGTTCCTCTGGTCGTAAGAGCAGATACCATAGTTAGGTCGTTGCTGGGTTTTGGAACGTTCACGGTTGGAAGGCGGCCAGTGATAGTGACACTTTTATTCTTAGAACTGCTTGTATCTAACACTTGGATCTCGACATTATTGGCATTGCCGAGACCCACCTTACACAGAACGAACAGCTTCATGTACCTGGGTACCAATGGTTTGGTCATAACCGCCAGCTAATTCATAGGCACGCTAGGTATGGTTCAGGTGGCGTTGGGTTTTGGATTGAAAACGAACTATGTGACCAATTCCATATATCGATCCTGAATCACTCAGCGGAAGGCATCCTGTGGCTTAAGCTCGTGCATATGTTGTCTGGTGTAACGCTTCTGCCATGTGTGTGCTACCTTCCACCAGAAAACTCATCCCGTCCCTTTGATGTTAACGCTTTTTATGACAGTTTGTTAACTGATTTTTATCTATACCAAAATGATGGGCTGGTGTTTATATGTGGTGATTTTAATGAACGATGTGGAACTCTTGATGATTACATTGCTGGAGTCGATGATATACGTCATCGATGCATAGTAGATTCTAAATGTAACCAGTATGGAGAGTTACTAATTGACTTCTTGATAAACACTAATATGTGCATGCTAAATGGGCGTTTTGATACTGACCATGATGGTTTTACGTCTGTGTCTGTGTCTCCGCTGTTATTATTATCCGATTATTGTATCACCCCTCATGACTCTCTATCATGTTTTTCAAAGCTTAAAGTAGTAAATGTATATGATATGATAGATGCTATTTACCAATGACCTCAATTTACGTCTGCTGATGTACCAGATCACGGCATACTTCTTTGGAATATAGACGGTGTTACTGTGATGCATACTGCTGATACTAATAGTAGCGAGGGGTATTTTGACAAGTTTGAACTGAACCATATACCAGACTCATTTATGACGTCATCAGAAAATATTATGTCCGTGAATGATACAATCCATAAGCTGGAAAAGTTTACTCATACCAAATCTGATATAGATGCAGTATATAATGAGTGGTGTGGTATTTTAACCAGTAATATGTCTAAGCACATTCCACATAAGAAATGTCCAAAATCATTTAATATTAATAAGAAAAGGCGTACTGGTAAACCATGGTGGAATGAGGGATTGACGGAATTGTGGTCTGACTTGTGTATATCTGAACGTAATTGGCTTCAATGTAATGTTCATAGTAATAAATCAAATCTTAAATCCATATATGTAAATAAACGTAAATTGTTTGATGTACAAAGAGCTAATCGCACGTATTGGTATCGTACCCAGTTTTAAAGTTTTTAGTTTTAATCTTTATTAAAGTCTCATCTATGTACATACATGTAATGCAAACACAAATATAAACAATCATATTAAAAGTACATAGCCATTCTGAATATAATTATAAGAGACATATTGCAACAAAACATATCACATTATAAAATCCCACACTACTATTAGTTAATGCTTATTTACATTCTAAAGCCAAGAAACAGTTGCTGATTTATATTTAAATACGAAATAAAACAAAATGGTATAAAACACTGAATCGAAAAACAAGCACTAGTGCGCTATTAAGAATTCTAACACGACCCAGCTAATAACATACATACGTCTAGAGTAAAACCAATCTCGGGTTATTCTGCAATATACCTACCTTGAACTATGCTGCACGCGCACCGTGTTTTGGCTACGTCATTTATACAATGCGTGTAACGTTTTATGAATGAAAGTCACGCGATGTTTGTAAAAAATACCGTTGGAATTCACGGATGTGAGCTATTTTTAGAATCAGATAATCTCTTGTCCATCTTATTTTTCTGTTAAGTAACGTTTCAGTTACTCTTCTGTACAGTTTTATTTGACAAAATAAATAAAATTATTGATCAGTTACAACTTTTGTTCATTTATGCACTAGATTTATATTTTCTATAAAAAATAACGTCATCACCCCTTTACGCGGGAGGAAATTTCGAAAGTCAAATGCAACGGCGTTTGAAGAAAAATTCCTTTAAAATTATTAGAAGTAAGTCGTGTTAGAATCGAAATAATAAGTATCAACCGTGGTATATCGCAGAATAACCCTCGTTTGTCGTTCTTATGCGTAGAAATATATCACGAAGGCCGAAGGCCTGAGTGATATATTTCTACGCATAAGAACTTCAAACTCGGGTTATTCTGCGATATACCACGGTTGATATTTATTATTTCTTAAATATCTTACAAAATCAGTTATCACCCATGATCAGATCGAGAATGAGCTAATTAGCAGCTGCTTCTTGTAGTCTGTAAAAATCATAGATATATAGTAATTAACACAAAAAGGGCATTATTTACAAAGGTAAAAGTAACGACGCTGTAGTATATTAAAACAGGTTTTGGCACAAAGTCTTATCACTGATTAATTACTGAATATAAATATAAATTGATCACGTTTTGTCATATTACAGAAATTATGGTCAGCTAATATTGCCTTCTGCAATAATACAGTTCTTAGATCATTATATATGGCACATTCCAATAAAACGTGATGTTCATCTTCTATCACATTACAAAAAGGACATTTACGATCGTCTAATCTTAAATTCTCATATATTCCGGTTTCTATACGGATTGGTGCAACACCACATCTAAATTTACTAAATGCCGACCTGTGTCGTGTAGGTAAAATCATTTTACAATATTCCTCAGGTTCAAATACATGCTTAAACTTACAATACGTTCTTAATTTGTTACGACCTCGTCCAGTAGTACCATGAATGCTATTTATAGAGGTATACCAATCTGTTATATATGTGTTCATACCAAATTTGTCCACACATTCGACACAATGAGGCTTAGAAATTGGAGCAGATAAGTTACAAAATTCTGCAAAATCAGTATCCGTAAAATGTTTCTTAACAAAATAGAACCAGTTTTTACAGGAAGCAGATTTCCCGTTGAGGTTACCCAAGAGCAAATATCGAATGACTATAACACCGACCAATCAACGTTTTGGAAACGTATTGGAAATGTGGGTGTTAGAAGTCATACTAAATGTATATCTATAGAAATGTTAAATGATGATGGCTCAACCACGACTAGCATAGATCCTTGATCGTTGGAAGGTTGGTTTTAGTAAATTGTTTAATGTTGGTTTCGAAAATGCTGATCTAAACAATGTTGCCAATACGGGTAGTTTGCCAATAGATGAAACAGGTCCTAATATTTTCAATGAACGTATATCTAAAACTGCTGTATGTCGAGCTAATCGTGGTAAAGCCTGTGGTTTTGATAATATACCAGTTGAGGTTTTGAAAAATGATGTTTCTATTGCATTTTTACATGTTTTGTTTAATATGTGTTTAGTAATGAAATGATGTCTTCGATATGTGGTAAATATGTTATTAACCCCATACCGAAGGCATCTTCCAGTGATCCTCGTGACCATTTATCTTATAGAGGCATACCTCTTGCATCATCTATGTATAAACTGTATTGTTCAATAATAAATGAAAGGTTATCAAAATGGGCGGAGGATAATAATAAAATTGTGGATGAACAGAATGGGTTTCGTAAGAAACGTAGCACTGTAGATCATATTTCTTCTTTAACAAATGTAATTGAAACTCGTAAAAAGTTAAATAAGTCAACATTTTGCGCATTTATAGACCTCAAAACGGCATATGATTCTATTAATAGATGTAAGTTATGGACGCGTTTAACAGATATAGGAATATCTGGAAAACTTCTATTGTCTGTTAAATCATTGTATTCATCAATATCTGCATGTGTGAGAGTCAATAACTATCATACAGATTGGTTTGAAGTAAAATGTGTTTTACGTCAGGGTTGCATATTGTCTCCTTTGCTGTTTAATTTATACATCAATGACCTTGCTCTATTTTTGAAATCTTCAAGTAAAGGTATTGTTTGTGACAATGATAAAATATGTATAATGATGTATGCAGCTGATATAGTTTTGTTGGCTGATACTACTGAAGATTTACAGGTTTTACTAAATATGTTAAATAATTGGTGTAAATCAAATAGTATGAATATTAATGTGGGTAAATGCAATATAATGCATTTCCGCAAATCATTCAGTTTACAAAACGAATGTAATATTTAAATGTGGTGAAGATGTAATTTCACTATTCGATATTTATGTGTACCTAGGAATGTTATTACATAACATCTTGATTATACTAAGACAGCTAAATATGTGTCACATAGTGCAAGTCGTGCACTGGGTCTATTGATAGCCAACTGCAAATTGGCGGGACGTCTTACTTTTCCTGTTTTATCTAAATTGTTTGGTGCATTAGTATGGCCTGTAATTAATTACAGTGCTTGCATATGGGGACGATATTCTTGTATTGAATCGGTACAAAATCCTGCCATGAGATTTTTTCTTGGTGTTGGAAAGTACACTCCCAATACTGCATTGTATGGGGAAATGGGTTGGACACCGGCTTATATTAAGCAATGGGAGGGTACCATTAAATATTACACCAGACTTTCCTCTACAAACGAGTGTCGTATTAATAAACGCATTTCACTTTGGGCAGCAGCGTCTGTTGTAAAAACCAACCTATTTCTGCATATCTGAAAAATAACATTATAAGTGAACTTAGGTCTTTAATTCAGCTAAACTGGTTTGAACAAACTAACAATCCAGTTGAACCACCCAATAAGGGAGGTAACAAACTTAGAAGTTATTGTATGTTCAAAACTACCTTAGAAACTGAAATGTATTGTAAAATGATACTACCCCCTTCTCACAGAGCTGCGCTCGCAAAGTTTAGATGCGGGGTCGCACCTCTTAGGTTAGAGACTGGGAGGTATGAGAATATTCCCATCGAAAATAGATTGTGTCTATATTGTAAAACTTCTGTTGAAACTGAATCACATGCTTTTGCTGGATTGCTGTCTGTATAATGATATAAGGGCTGGTCTTGTGTTACAAGCAACTCGTATTGATACAAATTTTGATAGTTTTACTGCACATGAAAAGTCCAACCAGGAAATGATAAGGTATAGTGCCAAAACCTGTTTTAATATCTTAAAAACTAGACAATTCTTTATGTGTAAATAATGTCATGTTCTTTTTTAAGTTTGAAATGAGTTTTATCACTGCTATATGGATGCTGCTAATCAAGTCACTATTGATCTGATCAAGAGTGATACCTGGTCCTTTAAACTATTTTTTAACAAGTGCACGCTAGTGCCTATATTGATAATTCAGAGTCTTACCCCCTCCTCGTTTTATTGCAATTATTTTAAATTAGGAGATTACCAACGTTCATATAGATTTATCAGTTTTAGATGTACATAGTTATAGTTATAAAATGATAGAATCTATCTTAAAATACTAATCGTGATATAATGTATGTGTATCTAGAAGCATTATTATAACGTCTCTTATAATTCTTCCAGAATGGCAATGTATATTTTATAGTGATAATTTATTTTAAACATGTCTGTAATATTGTATTATACATTGATGAGACGAAAATAAAGATATACTACTACTTCCCGAGCTTTAATATTCACTCAGTTTTCAAGTTCATTGGAGATAATGCGTGTACATGCCTGTATCTACTTGCCGTGTATAGAAGGATTTAACAATTGTCTACAGTTGTAATAAGGTTAGTTTAGATGTAATGGATTATGCATTTTATAATTGCATTGACACCCGTAGTCATAGATAATAAGTTTTAAGTTTGCGTAACACGGTTGAATACATGTGCACACAGTCATTCTTTGTCAACTTTTATTTCATACAGAAGCAAACATAATTAGCACTATCGTATGTGCATACGTATCAACTGTTTATGATGTGACTGAATGATTAATATAATTCAATAGCAATTAGGATTGATTGAAGGATTATTAATTTCACGCGTTTCGTTAGAATAGCGTGACGTATTTGTCTTCGCGGAACATATTCAATACTGTGTATGTATTGGTCAGTTATGTGCACGGGATTTCAGTTAAGGTGTATTGTAGATGTGTAAATAATTGGGTATACGGGTTCATTCTATCAGACGATTTCACACGGTACACATCTCGTTTTTATTTTAATATAAGACATATTACATATAATGCATTTCGATTACATAATGATATGTATACAAATATGTTAGACATATGATACCATACGTCTAGGCAGCAATGAGGTCCGACATTCAGCGATCTGACATTGACAAACGGACAGAGCAATTTCATCGAACATTATGTTTTAATCTCTTTTTGTTCCTGGGCGAGTCTAATCGCGAAATCATTCTGATGTATTTATTTATCATCGTTAAGATACGAACAGCACTGCCATTGCTCCATATAAATACATCGAGACATGTTCAGCATATAACAGACGGATATGTAGTCCAGTGGTAACACGCTGGACTGGTAATCCACGGATCGCAGGTTCGATCACCCGTCTGACCCTAATACAATTAACAGTCTTTCAGATGGGACTTTACACCGAGGTCTCATGTCGGTGCTTTACACCGTGCACGTAAAAGAACCAAAGGATACTCTGGAATGGGTCTCTGTATGTATCATTGCACTATCCTCCAAAATCTAAAATGACTAATCTATTCAGAAGGCGTCGCTCATATGGGTAACCGGTAGCGACGATAAATAAACGTAAAACACACATACCTCCTTATACCTTCCAAGCCACAATTGGCTTCCAACATAATATTAGCATGAGAGAAGAATGGGAATTATGCATAGACTACAGAATACTAAATAGCGGGAAAGTTACGGATTCGTATGCTCTTACAAGAATAGAGGACGTGTTCGATTGCTTGCATACAACCATCTTTTTCTCAACAATCGACCTGAAATCAGGCTTTAACCCTTTCCCTTATAGAAGCGCCTCTTGACGTCATTATCAATACGACATACATTGACAATGTAGTAGCCAAACCAATGAGTCCAGAATCTCATGTAGTCCCAGTAATATCTATTATGTTGGGATATATATGGCGACTACTTATCAACTGCATGATAGCTAAATAGCTGTCGTTTGTATGGAGATATAATAGTATATTAACATAAATCTCTATGAAGAAAAGAGTTAACCAAGTCGAACTAACAGAGACGTACATGTATAAAGAACGGGCCAGATTCACGTTAGGAACTCTAGGATTCTATGAATTCAATAAGATGACATTCGGCATATCTACTAGTCCAGCAACGTACCAATCTCATGTTTATATATAGTACACAAGATTGCCGATATTAGATTCCATGTGTATTTAGAGATTGATCACGTTTAGAAGTATATTAGTCAAAGGGCATAACTAAACTAAGTGGTCTAAGGTTCAGCCACACTACTCGACCAGAGCAACCTACATATGATGTTCAAACATAATATACAATATGATGATTTCTTGAATGTGTTCACGTTAAACAATAATACACATCATATGAAACGCATGTTGCATATGTATTCGATTTTATTTATAGTAACATACATCCAACACACAGAAAGTAATTGGTCCTTTGATTCAATGTAAACAGTTCCAAACATGTCTCATCTTGAAACTCCTATCTAGAGTAGTACAGGGGCTCAAATTAATACAACACAGAACAATATGGGAGCGCCAATCACTATATTAATGTTGTCAGAGCTTGTGGCCCAACATATTTGCTAATTATGTATCGGTTATACGATCGTTATTGTTATATACATGCATATACTGCAATACAATATTATCATATCAAACAGAACAGCTCCGCACTGGAAATATGTTTGTTGAAGTAGGTAATGCACACCACTCTTGCATGCTATATACTCACACTAAATCCATATACAATGCACATAACTCTTACAATCTATATACCCACACGAAATCCATATACAATGCACATAACTCTTACAATCTATATACCCACACGAAATCCATATACAATGCACATAACTCTTACAATCTATATACCCACACGAAATCCATATACAATGCACATAACTCTTGCAATCTATATACTCACACTAAATACATATACAATCCACATAACTCTTACAATCTATATACTCACACTAAATACATATACAACCCACACAACTCTTGCAATCTATATACTCACACTAAATGCATATACAATCCACATAACTCTTACAATCTATATACTCACACTAAATACATATACAACCCACACAACTCTTGCAATCTATATACTCACACTAATTTCATATACAATCTTTCTTGTAAGTACATGCATTATATATGCCAGTCTCTCAACTCATCAATCATGGTAATGCCCTTATGTTTCTACTAAATACCACGGTTACCAGACAAATTAGAACCATGTATGTGAGATAGTACAGTGGTCACCAGATCGGACAGGTGGGTTTTCTCCGGGTTCTCCGATTTCCTCCCACACGAATGACCACATATACGCTTTCATCCACGCCAACGAGAGTGATTAATATAAGTTGTTAGAACTTGCTTCGCAATCGTTGTAAAATAAATAAAGTTTAACTCTTTCAACACCAAGTAACTGACATGGACTGGTCCATGATATTCTTAGACCAATAAATGAATAAGAAAATTACATTCGGACCGGTTCATTTATCAAGATGGGTAATTTTGTCTAAAATTAGTAATACTACCTGCAAAAAGTGCAGATCCTGATGAGACGGCTCGTCACGAGCCGGCTCATCTGTATCTACACTTTTTGTAAGCATATATAGAGGTCTGTGGTGTTGAAAGGGTTAAACAAAAACAAAATTAGAATCAATCTAGACTACAGAGAAATAACAAGCAACACAATCACATTCACATTCGCACTACTATTTCACCCTCAACCCAAATCGGGTTTCACCATCAACAACGGCGATAGGCCCTCTTAGGATCCGCATCGAAGATGGTGTAAATTTTACCGTTAGCAATGTAGTTAAGTTTAATCATATTATATGTTGTATATGTATCCATAACACAATCACAATCATGTGTCCTTGTACATATGCCGACTAGCCTAGCTTAGTTTATACAAATTTATTTTAGCTCGATTTCGAAACAAGTGCTTACAACTTATATTAATCACTCTCGAGACTTCATTCCTGGTGGAATCAATCGCCACGAAGGAGATAGAAGAGGCATATGGAATTTAAATGCCTTGCCTAAGGGTACAATCGTAACGGCCCCAGCGGGGCTCGAACCACTGGCACAGATTATAAAACTATTCTCCAATCTCAAACTCAGTCTCAAGCTTCTGATTGGTTCTGTTGAGTCTCAACCAATCAATTTCCTTGAACCCGAGTTTGAGATCTGAGAACAGTTTTATAACCTCCAGCCCAGGCCTTTCGCACCTGAAGCGAACGCACTACCACGGCGTTGACAAGACTTCCATGTGACTAGCCTGGTATTCCGGGTTTACCAATTGTGTAACGTTGTCAATATGGCGAAATTGCCAAGAATACATTTTACGATGCTTTATGCATAGATGTATACAGTGCCATTATTTCAATGGTATTCTCATGATCCGTAACTAATACTTATAGGTTAAAGAAAGATTATAACAGTACTAGTATTTGTCCGCCTCCATGGTCGAGTTGTTACGGTCGCTGACTTGTATACCACTGTAACCTATCATCACTGATGGTCACGGGTTCGAGCCCCGCTCAGGCCGTGTCTCATTTATATGAAAAAGTTGGCAGTTTCTTACGGAGGATGGTGCACCCAAGTACTGGTTAACTGCTAGAGCCTGTCCAGGAAAGGTGTTGTTAGATAAACTGCCCGCCGGCTATATAGCCCAACATGGTGCTGATGCAGGCGTAAAACCCGAAATATAACATAACATAAGTACTAGTATTTAATATACATTGTCTAGATATAATAATGTTTGGCAACACTAGACATGTAATCTTCCGTCCCGGCTGACCCCCCCCCCCCCTCCCAAGGGTGTGCATGTCGCGGTTAGGCTCCAGCTCGCAGCAGCAACGTAGGATTCCGGTATCTTCTAATTGTCAACTTTACAACAAATGACACACGCTCCAGCAAGTGGTGCAGGTATGGCCTGTCCCTGGAGCGACCGCGACGCGCAGATGTCTATCTACAGGATCCGTTTATATGCTGCTGCGGGATGACCAATAGTGATGAGTATGTCCCTAAAAAGGGCCAGTTTTGTCGAACGAAGCACCTTCTCAGGACTTGTCACCATGTCTAGAAATATGAAGCCGCCTCAGGCTGTCAACTAGATCATCGAATCAACGTACACCACTAATCACGTGCACGTAATAGAACCAGAGGAGACTCTGGAATGAGTCACTTTCTGTATCATTACGGTACTATCCTCTAAAATGACTAATATCTTCAGGAGGCGTCGCTCATATGGGCAACCGGTAGCGACGATAACAAAACGTAAAACACACAGTACGACGTCAGGACTCGTGAATACGTGTTGAGAACTTCGTATAGATGCAAACTAACTTTATTGAACGTTAAGCGGCTATAGATGTAAACTAACTTTATTGAACGTCAAGCGGATATAGATGTAAACTAACTTTATTGAACATCAAGTGGCTATAGATGTTAACTAACTTTATTGAACATCAAGCGGCTATAGATGTAAACTAACTTTATTGAACGTCAAGCGGCTATAGATGCAAACTAACTTTATTGAACGTCACGCGGCTATAGATGCAAACTAACTTTATTGAACATCAAGCAACTATAGATGCAAACTAACTTTATTGAACGTCACGCGGCTATAGATGCAAACTAACTTTATTGAACGTCAAGCAACTATAGATTCAAACTAACTTTATTGAACGTCACGCGGCTATAGATGTAAACTAACTTTATTGAACGTCAAGTGGCTATAGATGTTAACTAACTTTATTGAACATCAAGCGGCTATAGATGCAAACTAACTTTATTGAACGTCACGCGGCTATAGATGCAAACTAACTTTATTGAACGTCAAGCAACTATAGATTCAAACTAACTTTATTGAACGTCAAGCGGCTATAGATGCAAACTAACTTTATTGAACGTCAAGCGGCTATAGATGCAAACTAACTTTATTGAACGTCACGCGGCTATAGATGCAAACTAACTTTATTGAACGTCAAGCGGCTATAGATGTAAACTAACTTTATTGAACGTCAAGCGGATATAGATGCAAACTAACTTTATTGAACATCACGCGGCTATAGATGTAAACTAACTTTATTGAACATCAAGCAGCTATAGATGCAAACTAACTTTTAGTCCATGGGCCCGGACCCAAAATTTCACCCATCGGTACCACCTGAGGTGGCAAATTCTAGTGTTTTTTTTTGAAGAGGTACATGTCTATAAATGTTGTTCATATGTGATAACTTTTGCAGATGAGTAGCTTAAGGTCACTAAAAATGCACTTTCTGAAGGGACCCCCTGATCAGAAATATGGTATTTTGACACAAATAAACAACACACTGCTGATGTTTAACATATTGGTAATGTATTAATATTGCAATTTTAGCAAGGCAATTGACATATATATAACAACATGAACTGTAGACACTAGATAAACTAATATTTAGGGTGATGAGTCTGATGACTCAGAGTTATCTAGCAATTGATACTATGTCACCTTGATAAAACATTGCATCTCAGATATAGCTGTTATGTAGGATGATAAAGCAATATTGACACTCCAAAATAGTTACTCTTTAAGAGCTGACAGTCATGCAAAGCTTTGCAACATGTTGTTTCATTCACAGAATATAGTTATCTTCATCATCATCTTCAGCATCTTCTTCATCCTCTAAATCAGGCTGGATGATGTCATCCTCCTCATCTGCCATTTGGTTGGAGCATGTTGGCAAGCGACACATTGGGGTACAGTTGAGGTTATTGGCAATGCATGGGCAGCTTCTGGCATCACATGAACGGCTACAATTGCACTTCATGAGTTCCAAGACTGCTGCAGGAGCTGGTAATCCATTCATCCACTGGATGTCTAGGTGCCCTTCATCATCAATCATCCATCCACAATCTTTGGGGCTGGGAACATCAGGTTCACACTGAAGGGAGCGTCGCCAGATACCAGCTTGATAGTTTGCACGTTGTGCATGCAGATGTAAGCAGTCCATGTATGGGGGAAGGTGTGCAGAGTTACCTTCACCCCTCTTGGCATAGAAGAGTTGATATCTACATTCATTGACATCACATGAACTTCCCTTGGATACGTACATATGGCACGTGAAGGCCTCGAGCTTCTGGATAAGTTCTGGTGAAATATCCCATGATTCTCCAAGTTCACCAAAGCACTGTTGGTATGTATGCTCCTTCTGCATGAGTTTCAGGGCTCCTAGCTTCCCTTTCCCAGCAAAGGCACTCACTGTATCACACCCTGTATATGCATGTAGACCAACTAAGGCTGTGCACACATCAATACCTAGGTTTCTTGCTACCTTGTTGATGTCAATGTATTTGCGGCGGTTCTGTGTTCCCACTTTCTGATATAGCTGGCATGGAATGGTGTGGCTGAAGCCAAGGGCGAGCACAAGTATGTCTGTATCTTCAGCAGTGATGACAGCTGCTTTGTACCCATCCTTTGCCACATGTGCTGCATGCAACAGAACGCGTGTGTCTGCCTCCTCATGTGTTGATTTGAGCTCGGCAATTGCTTCCCAGTTGTCATTGGTGATCTTGAAGCAGTGATCCTCGCAGGTGGCATAAATAATCTTGTCACCCAACCTGCCTCTGTGTTCTGGCTTCTTCCACTCTTCAACCAGAAATTTGATGAGGCTTGATTTGTTGAATGGACTGCATAGGAATTTTCTCCATTGATGAATTGTGTGTCCTGCTGCAATGTTCTTGAATTGCAGGCTCTCGCTTGCTCCACGGTTGCATCTCTCAGCATTCTTGATGGACACGTCTCGGTACACATCAAGCACAACATCAATTATGTGGCTGTTGACACCTTCATGTAATACCAGTGACATTGCATGCTCTGCGAGCTGTGCAAATGTCTGGTTTTCTCCCTTCATTCGCTGCACCAGACTCATCTCATCGATAATACAGGCATAGGGTGTAGGGATTGCTTCGGCCACACTCACATTGTGCACTAGCCCTTTGCCTAAAGCAGCTTTGTTGGTTTTTCGCAGTGATCCATCTGGCGTCGCCAAAGCCCAGGGAATAGGGCCTAATGAGTGTGATAGGACTTCTCGCGGGTCCATATTACGGCTCTGAGCAGCAAGTATCATGTGACCAAACAAGTTTCTGTCTGCTTGAAGAATAATGTCCTTGCTGATGGCTTTCCCAACCCGTTTCTTCTTTGTCAGATCTGAGAAAGTTTTCAACCCTTGCTTGGCAAGCCGATCATGAAATTTCGCAATGGGAGGAACAGTTGCAAATCGTTTCATTATGAAATCCTGGTATGCATTCTCTCCCACTTCATGTGCCTTTTGAATGTCTTTAGCAATATTTGGTGGGGCTAGTCGACCAGTTGAGATGCTGACAAGATCAGGCTGATCCCCGCTCATGGGATTTATCCACTCCTGCTCTAGGAGATCTACCAGATCATCGGCATTAACATGATCCTTGTGAATCCTGGTCATGTGGAGATCTGTGTGACTGAACTTAGAAGTAGGCTGATGCATCATATCTCGCAACTGACGCACTGATGTGCTTCGATATTCAGCAGTCAAGTAGTACCGGCTGATGGCAGCTGGTTTGAGACTGAAACCCTTTGTACCACCAGGGGTCTGGGTGTCCTTGTTCACTGTTTCTTCTATTGTCTGATCTGCAGGAATGTTCCCAAAAGGATTCTGAGATCCAATTTGTACAGAGAATCCCCCATTTAGGAAATGGGCATGAAATGCTGGTTGACTGATGGTTAGTTGTGTCATCTCTGCATAGTAGACAGGCATGTAACGGGCATAATTAATCTTGTCGTAGGCGAAGGCCCAGGGGATCATGGCACGGATGGAATTCAAGTACAGCATCCAATCTCCTTCTCTAGATGCCCGCAACAGACCCAGCATGATGTCCACCATGTCTACATAGGACATCCAGAATGCAGCCAGATCTCCATTGGTGCCATCTCCTAGGCCACTGAGAAACATGTCGAAGCATTGGAGAATTTTTGCGATGCTTTGATTGTCCAGAACTGAATTGAGGGTTGCTTGATTCAAGTCATCACCAGCAGTGTTGATGCTTTTGATCGTTTCCTCCAAGTGGACAACATCTGCTGGGTAGGTAGCCTGCAGCCATGGGATGAACTCCTTCCATGCTAGTCTGAGAAGTGACTCATACACAAGCTTATGGACTCTCACTGCTCGATTATATTGGCGTCCCTCCATCACAGCTTGAACAGAACCCTCTGCAACAATGCCTGACTCCACGCATAGTTCCCTCAGACCGGCATCCTGGAAACGCTTACCTATGGTGGATAGGAAGTTCATTACTGTGTGAAAGTCTCCCATCCTGAGAACTATGTCTTGAAAGGTATTAGAGTGTTTCCATTTAATTTCAGTTGCTTTGGAAGCATTGGAAAAAGAATTGCAAAAAGACCAGCATTATAGGGTTATAATAATCGTTGTATAGTAGTAATGATTGATGTTTGGCAGCCATCTTGAATCTTTGATAAGATCCCACATACCTGAGACATACAGTCAAACCTTGAAATTCCGGACTACACAAATCCAGATAATTCATTATCCGACACTCTGTTCATGCAACAGAAAAAAAATATGGAAAAAAAATGCTTAAATTCCGAGGTTTGACTGTATATACATACACTGTGACACCCTGTCAGTAATTCAGGCAACTTTGGTGAGCATGGGGCACACAAAAGAAACATGGTAAGCATGGGTGTATAGGCATATATACTGATTATTAGCTACTGGGCAGCCATTTTGAAAATTGGCGGCCATCTTTGTTAAGCTACTCGTGTGCAAAGGTTATCACCCCAAAATTTTACCTCCACAAGTATACCAACACTGTGGTATGACTTAGAATTTGCCACCTCAGGTGGTACCGATTTTCACTCGGGCCCATGGACTATTTATTGAACATCAAGCAGCTATAGATGCAAACTAACTTTATTGAACATCAAGCAGCTATAGATGCAAACTAACTTTATTGAACAACAAGCGGATATAGATGCAAACTAACTTTATTGAACAACAAGCGGCTATAGATGCAAACTAACTTTATTGAATAACAAGCGGATATAGATGTAAACTAACTTTATTGAACACCAAGCGGCTATAGATGCAAACTAACTTTATTGAGCATCAAGCAGCTATAGATGCAAACTAACTTTATTGAGCATCAAGCAGCTATAGATGCAAACTAACTTTATTGAACATCAAGCAGCTATAGATGTAAACTAACTTTATTGAACATCAAGCAGCTATAGATGTAAACTAACTTTATTGAACATCAAGCGGCTATAGATGCAAACTAACTGTATTGAACATCAAGCAGCTATAGATGTAAACTAACTTTATTGAACATCAAGCAGCTATAGATGTAAACTAACTTTATTGAACGTCAAGCGGCTATAGATGCAAACTAACTTTATTGAACGTCAAGTGGCTATAGATGTAAACTAACTTTATTGAACGTCAAGCGGATATAGATGCAAACTAACTTTATTGAACGTCAAGCGGCTATAGATGCAAACTAACTTTATTGAACGTCAAGCGGCCACGTTTGGTTTGGACTGTAGAGAGCATACGTCGCACGTCCGCGTTTTAACCAGAATGGGTTACGGATGTGTTGTGAACTGGAGTACGAACGTTACACGAACGGCTTTGACAGACCAACAACTCGAGGCTGACGGGAGCATCCATAGCAACAACCACAACACGCGCAAGTATGACCGACAACGCTTCTCGTCTGCGTCTCCTACGTCTAGTTCTCACACATGTCTATACGGGCGCAATGTACCCCGTGCTTACTTGTAGATTGCCTTGACTGAAACTCATAGAAACATGGTAAGGACGGGATAGACTGTCCATGATCGGGTATATTTTATACAATTTTATTATAGCTCAATTGCGAAACAAGTTCTTATAACTCTCGTGACCTCATTCCTGATGTAGTCCATTGCCGCGAGGGAGAGAGAGGAGGCAACAGGGAAATTAAATGTCTTGCCTAAGAGCACAATCGTAACTGCTCCAGCGGGGCTCGAACTCCGGGCCTTTCGCCTCTGACGCGCTACTACAATGCTATCACGAGATTGCCCATGAGGTCTGCTCAGGTTATCCCTCCAACGGTTGTAGAATATGTTCAATTTGCACTTAAAGTCGCATCAACAGTTTAGGACATAATATGACGAATATGATAATACAAAATGGACAAGTCATCTTTGAATTTGATACACTAAAATATGTAGCATTGTACTGAGTGGAACCGATCTCCAGTATTCACTCCGGGCATTTAATGTAGCAGTTGTGCGCCAGTTATCCTGTATGGTGGTTTTACGTTTATTTATCGTCGCTACCGGTTGCCCATATGAGCGACGCGTCCTGGAGAGATTAGTCATTTTAGAATTTTGGAGGATAGAGCAATGATACAGACAGAGACACATCCCAGAATCTCCTCTGGTTCTTTTACGTGCACAGTGTAAAGCATCGACACGAGCCATCGGTTTAACGTCCCATCTGATAGACTGTGAAATTGATTATGGTCAGACGGGGGATCGAACCTGCATGAAGTTGCAAAGGCCCATTAAAGATCACTGACACATTTCCATATAAATCAATCTTTATTTAGTATTAGGATTGCAACAACTTATTGTATTTCAAAGTTAATATTCGAGCAGTTGCTTCTTGTAAATAATTATTAATGGAAGGCGTTGAGAAGAATACTTCTGTCCTCTCCAACCTGCACGGCTACACTGTAACAATATAGCATAACTATTTACATGTCAATAATTAAAATGTACAGGAAATGGGATTCGGCGAACAAGTAAAGTCAAACCGAGGCCTCTGACACTACTGATACGTGCTAACCATTAGCGAAGTTCAATTAATATAACACACTCAACCGTATGTATAACGCTACAACTGTAATCTATCATCACTGATTGGCACGGGTTCGATTCCCGCTCAGACCGTGTCTTTTTATATGAAAAAGTTGGCAGTTTCTTACGGAGGTTGGTACACAAAGTACTTGTTAACCGCTGGAGCCTGCCCAGGAAAGGTGTTGTTAGGTAAACTGTCCGTCGCTCAAATGGGCAACTGATAGCGACGTTAAATAAACTTAAATTAATTTTTAAAAATGTAAAATAGCCTGTGAACAGGCGTTGATATACTTTGCCTTGTCCGTCATATAAATATATTTATTTAACACCCAAGCCGTTTCGCTCGCCCACATGGTTCGCCGGAGGCGAGGGTAAATAAACTCAATCATCACCAAGCCGTTTCGCTCGCCCACATGGTTCGCCGGAGACGAGGGTAAATAAACTCAATCATCACCAAGCCGTTTCGCTCGCCCACATGGTTCGCCGGAGACGAGGGTAAAATTTAATAAACTCAATCATCACCAAGCCGTTTCGCTCGCCCACATGGTTCGCCGGAGACGAGGGTAAAATTTAATAAACTCAATCATCACCGAGCCGTTTCGTTCGCCCACATGGTTCGCCGGAGACGAGGGTAAATAAACTCAATCATCACCAAGCCGTTAATTGAGCCGTATAGAGAGTCTGATGCCAGAAGTAAAAAAGTGAAAAATCGACAGACTGGAACCCGTGCTAAACATAAAATAGTAGATTGCAAGCAGTGATCGGACAAGATTCGCACACATACTGCAATGTACCTGTGATTTTACCACGAACCAGAATAAAACAATTTCTTCAGACATATCTAGCTATTTATTAAAATTTGAGAATTAAGGCGTTTTTCGATAAATGACGTCACATGTCGACACTAGAACGGGGTGCTCCGACACAATTCTAATAATCGAATCTTGATGTCATACCGTAGTATGGTATAAACTCATCACGAGTGTAAGATCATTTTTATCACATTACCACAGCGTGCTCGTTTTAATATATTATAATAATATATTCTATTTTCATTTTGGTCTCAAGGGGTCAGAGCAAATTGTCATGACGTCTCAAAATTCATGACGTAACTACGCAAAGCAGCGTTATATTTATGATTAAAACATAATTCAAGTGTTTGTTTTTTACGTTTATTTATCGTCGCTACCGGTTTCCCATATGAGCGACGCCTTCTGAAGAGATTATAGTCATTTTAGATTTTTGGAGGATAGTGCAATGATACAGACAGAGACCCATTCCAGAGTCTCTTCTGGTTCTTTTACGTACACGATGTAAAGCACCGACACGAGACCTCGGTTTAACGTCCCATCTGAAAGACTGTTAATTGTATTAGGGTCAGATGGGGGATCGAACCTGCGATCCCTGGATTACCAGTCCAGTGTGTTACCACTGGACTACAGATCCGTCTGTCATAATTCAATTGCGTCGAGACATCCGTTAAATCGTAATTTGTCTTAACATTAACGGTATGTACCAATTCAAATATAAATATGCAAACATTAAAGTTTAATTTACAAATTATAAGGATTATTCTCTCAGCCAATCCGAATTGTTATCACACGTGTGTACATATAGCAAAATATGTGATGGTTGTATGAAACTGAATACTAGCACCGTTTTGTGATAAAAGGAACTCGGCAATTATAACACAAATCACACTTTCTTTAAAGCAGCATTACATCGTAATAAGGATGTTTTGGGTAACATATAAATACTAATGTGTGTGTGTTTACAAAAATCGAAATAGTCGCTCAGAAACGATATAATTTCAATAAATGTAAACCGTCGTATACGCGAATTTGTTTATCAACACACGAAATGTAAACACGCACAGCGCATGCATGCGTGAAACAACAGAGGATGTAGAAAACAACGTATATATTTTGAACATGAAAGACTATCCATCTATCTTCCTCTAATGTCGAACCCCTCGCGGGGATGTAGACATGTCCCTAAAAGACTTAGCTAACAGAGGTATGAATCAACATATCAAGTAGTTTAATTAAAAAAGACAACGTGGGACAAATGGGGACGATGCATTCCGAATGTAAACAAGTGCGGATGATGCATTCCGGTTGTAAACAAGTGAGTGACCGATCGACTCGGAAAGTCCTACTTTCGGTTTCGAGTTTATCGCAAAAAAAACACTGTTTACCAAATGAACATAAGCATACAAAGTGTAATGTTAGAATGTGTAGCAGCATTGCTACCCATACATAAAAATTGAATTTTTCATATATCTTTTATTTCATACGATGTAATGCTGCTTTAAGAATATGTATTGCGTGTTTGTATATCCAACTATGAATAACTCACGGTTACAGTATGCTCACGGTGATGTTCGTTTTTAGCAAGTTTACAATTTATCAAACATTCCATCATAAAAATTATCATCATTTATAATATAGATATGTAAACTACATACCATTGCCAGCAGGCCATTCTGCACTGTCTGCGAGCAGAAACAGCCGTTGCCATACACACTGGTGTTACTTGCAGGGTTAATGAATATGTCAAACATCATACAACCTATAGATAATAATAGTAACATGTGTATTTTATTGATGTGGGCGAAGTTAGCAGTGACAAGTGTACTGCTGGCAGTGAACAGTGTACTGCTGACAGTGCAGAGTGCGGTAATCCAGCAGTGAGCTGTGAATGGTGTGTAAATGCAAAATCTGCCCCAACAAAAATTAAAAAAATATATATATTTTTAATAAAATTGTTTAAGGGTCGGTTGGGTAACCACATAATACATTGCCATGTGTTTGTTCTGAAATGTTAAAGCTGTGTTTGATGGGAGCAATTCATTCACCGATACACCGGTCTTCCATGAGGTTCTTAACGTGACTTTGCAACGCCAAGAAAAGCCAAACAAATGCACGTTTACGTAATACATAGCATTAGCTACAACAAATTCTTCCGAAATAATTCGATGACTAATTTCCAATCTATACATAGTGCGGTTTCGTATGAAAGTAAGATTTCATATAACGGTCAGCCACGCTTCTGAATTGGCGTGTGTTTATTATTGGGGTCTATACTAAAACGCATGCAACGCGTGATACTGTCGCTTAGCTTTATTTATTTCACAACGATTGTGAAACAAGCTTTACCAACTTAAATTATATAATAAATATTAATCACTCTCGCTAGCGCAGATGAACGCGTATAATTATGTAGTCATTCGTGAATTCGTAAATCAGATTAGTCTAGATATAAATATGCATAGGCACACATGTGAGCTATAACGGTAAATCTTTTTCATAAATCTTGTTGTTAAGGATACTGGTCCAACGCGATATGTGAAATATGTCTATAAACAGAAAACCAATAAAATAAACACGATATGGGTGATCCGGGTAGTTGGTATCGACGTATAATGAGATACAATCACTTAGTCAAATTAAAAGCGTGTTTCATTATATATTAGTGTAATGGTATCGTCCTCAATATCGCGTTGCATTTATACACGCGTTGTATTACCCATGCTAACAATATTTACATTATTTGTGTTATGTCAACAAACGTCGTACTCTGTATTTGAGGCAAATAATTGGAATAAAAGGATACCATATGATAGGAATAGCATTCGTTAGAAATTTGCATTTTCACAGGTGTAGTGTCGCTTTAATGTAAGCGGTGTATATGTTGTATTATATTTACTATTGTGTGATCCCGTTATTACACGTTCCTATAAACTTGATTTATTTTACAACGATTGCGAAGAAAGTTCTAACAACTTATATTAATCACTCTCGTTCGCGCGGATGAAAGCGTAAATGTGGTCATTCGTGTGGGGGGAAACCGGAGTACCCGCAGAATACCCACATGTCCGATTTGGCGATCACCGTACCATCTCACATACTGCCCAGTCTGAGGATCGAACCCGGGTTACATTGGTGAGAAGCGAGCGCGTTAACCACTGCGCTAATCGGACAGCCACACGTTCCATATGTAAACCAATTACTCAATTCCTAATTAGAAATGATTACCCATGGCATAAGGGGAACAAAATTCCACCGAAAATAGGTGTGTCTATGAAAACCTAAGTCCAGCATATACATACATCACATATAAGTTTCATGGGCGTGCTATTTTCGATCGAAAGTTGTCTCCCTTACATGTCGTAAATGCTACAAAACGAAATGTGAATAAACGCATCTTTCTTACAGACGGATCTATAGACCAGTGGTAACACACTGGACTGGTAATCCAGGGATCACAGGTTCGATCCCCCGCCTGACCCTAATAAAATTAACAGTATTTCAGATGGGACGTTAAACCGAAGTCTCGTGTCGGTGCTGTACACCGTGCACGTAAAAGAACCAGAGTAGACTCTGGAATGGGTCTCTGTCTGTATCATTGCACTATCCTCCAAAATCTAAAATGACTAATCTCTCCAGGAGGCGTCGCTCATATGGGCAACCGGTAGCGACGATAAATAAACGTATAACACACAAACACGCATCTTTCAATATACTATGCATGTATGTTGTAGTCGTGGTCATATTTGTTAAATTATGTAAAAATAGCCATAAGCATTTATTTATGCCGAAAATGCCTGTAAATAAAGTAATATTATATTTATGTATTATTACATTATATTAACTTGGCCTGTCGTTACTTGAACATATCTTTGTGAAACGAGGATCAATCTGTCGACAATTGAAATTGTGGGGAATATGGACTTTCGGGCAATAAAAAATTGAAGCTTATCTTATATATAAATAATATCTAAATATTGCGTCAAATACATCTTATAAGTTGTATTTCACTGAATGATGTGTACTGCATCATGAGCATAGCCTCGGAGTGATGTTACGTTTCTGGTTTCTCCAGATTGTTGTCAAACTTCGCAATACTTTAATTAATACATTACAAATGTGTTATACATGTAGGCTATACGTAAACTTGTTTTTAAATGTTTGTCAGTGTATTTGAACAGACAAGCATAATTATGTCAGGATATATAGCTAATTAGTTGTCTCCTGCGCTACAATTCATAACATGTCCCAAGCTGTTTCCACTATTTTGAAGAGCCTATACAAAATATATGCATAAACTATGGGCTACAGGTATCTACGAACATTCCGTGGAACAGACTGCTGCGGCGCTCAAACTAAATGTGTTACTTGTTTCACACTTACCTACGAATAATACAGTGCAACACTGAAAGTGATAGACAGCGTATCCGTGCTACGTTACCTGTGAACATTGTAACCGTGAATATGATGAGGTACTATGAACAAACTTGAATTCATCTTTTGCGTCAATTATAATAACCACACAGGTGTACAGATTGTCGGTAATATTAGTATATATTTGGTTCTATGGTGTAATGGTTAGCACTCAGGACTCTGAATCCTGCGATCCGAGTTCAAATCTCGGTAGAACCTATATTTTTTGTGAAAAACAATTATTTTCACTGATTTTATTTTATCTGTTATTTGGCAATTTAGTTAGGTTATATATATAGAATAAATGTCACACAGCATAATGTTTACATGTGTATAAACTTCATGCACCAGCATGATTTAGACTTTATATAAATGCATTGTCACAATTTTAAAATGCCTTTCATATAATATTAACGTGGCTCTACCGTTATATCCTACTCTATACAATGTAGTACATGCATCTCTTGACACAACTAACATGTTAATAAATATACGTTGATTTCACGTTACAATGTATTAATACAATATACCACTCAGTTAATATCCTAACCATTAAAAATTATTTTGTTAACGTGCTTGAGTCAATTTATGATCTATCTGGTTAATAGGACAGCAATGCATGTATGTACTAACGTTTAACTGAGTGTGGCAGATGGCTGCCATCTAGGACTGCTATACGTGGATGTGCTTGAGTCGATTTATGATATATCTGGTTAATAGGACAGCAATGCCATGTATGTACTAACGTTTAACTGAGTGCGGCAGATGGCTGCCATCTAGGACTGCTATCAAACTCAACTGAGTCAATCAATATATGCAGCAATAGTTGGAATATTATAGTCTTCGCTACACTAAACAATAATAACAAAACACTCCATTGCAATGACTAGACGGCGTACGTTTATTGTTGATGAGCATCTATCTATAACTCAGGGGACTGGTAATTATTGAATATAACTCAGGGGACTGGCAATTATTGAATACAACTCATAACTCAAGGGACTGGTAATTATTGAATACAACTCATAACTCCATAACTCGGGGGACTCGCAATTATTGAATATAACTCATAACTCCATAACTCACGGGACTGGCAATTATTGAATATAACTCATAACTCCATAACTCAGGGAACTGGCAATTATTGAATACAACTCATAACTCAGGGGACTGGCAATTATTGAATACAACTCATAACTCAGGGGACTGGCAATTATTGAATACAACTCATAACTCCATAACTCAGGGGACTGGCAATTATTGAATATACCTCATAACTCAGGGGACTGGCAATTATTGAATACAACTCATAACTCCATAACTCAGGGGACTGGCAATTATTGAATACAACTCATAACTCCATAACTCAGGGGACTGACAATTATTGAATATACCTCATAACTCCATAACTCAGGGGACTGGTAATTATTAAATACAACTCATAACTCCGGGGACTGGTAATTATTGAATACAACACATGCTATCATTTCTGTTTATTTAATATACCTGTTACTAACATAATTTAATGTCATGGTTACAACTAAACATTCTAAACAATGAATTCCTTTACTACATCTGTAAATGCAGGAAAACGATATATATAAATATTAATATCACAAAACAGTACCAAGCATAGGCCAGAGAAGGCCATGATACATGTTTCATAGGAGATCTGGATACATGTTTCATAGGAGATCTGGATACATGTTTCATAGGAGATCTGGACACATGCTACATAGGAGATCTGGACACATGTTTCATAGGAGATCTGGATACATGTTTCATAGGAGATCTGGACACATGCTTCATAGGAGATCTGGACACATGCTACATAGGAGATCTGGACACATGCTACAGAGGAGATCTGGACACATGCTACATAGGAGATCTGGACACATGCTACATAGGAGATCTGGACACATGCTACATAGGAGATCTGTACACATGTTTCATAGGAGATCTGGACACATGCTACATAGGAGATCTGGACACCATGCTACATAGGAGTTTTGGACACATGCTACAGAGGAGATTTGGACACATGCTACATAGGAGCTTTGGACACATGCTATATAGGAGGTCTGGACACATGCTACATATTGGTCGGGTGAGTGGTTATGGTGCCAACATATTGGCTGTCATTTCGGGCGAGTGGTTATGGTGCTAACATATTGGCTGTCATTTTGGGTGAGTGGTTATGGTGCCAACATATTGGCTGTCATTTCGGGCGAGTGGTTATGGTGCCAACATATTGGCTGTCATTTCGGGCGAGTGGTTATGGTGCCAACATATTGGCTGTCATTTCGGGCGAGTGGTTATGGTGCCAACATATTGGCTGTCATTTCGGGTGAGTGGTTATGGTGCCAACATATTGGCTGTCATTTCGGGCGAGTGGTTATGGTGCCAACATATTGGCTGTCATTTCGGGCGAGTGGTTATGGTGCCAACATATTGGCTGTCATTTCGGGCGAGTGGTTATGGTGCCAACATATTGGCTGTCATTTTGGGTGAGTGGTTATGGTGCCAACATATTGGCTGTCATTTCGGGCGAGTGATTATGGTGCCAACATATTGGCTGTCATTTCGGGCGAGTGGTTATGGTGCCAACATATTGGCTGTCATTTCGGGCGAGTGGTTATGGTGCCAACATATTGGCTGTCATTTCGGGCGAGTGGTTATGGTGCCAATATATTGGCTGTCATTTCGGGCGAGTGGTTATGGTGCCAATATATTGGCTGTCATTTCGGGCGAGTGGTTATGGTGCCAATATATTGGCTGTCATTTCGGGCGAGTGGTTATGGTGCCAATATATTGGCTGTCATTTCGGGCGAGTGGTTATGGTGCCAACATATTGGCTGTCATTTCGGGCGAGTGGTTATGGTGCCAACATATTGGCTGTCATTTCGGGCGAGTGGTTATGCTGCCAACATATTGGCTGTCATTTCGGGCGAGTGGTTATGGTGCCAACATATTGGCTGTCATTTCGGGCGAGTGGTTATGGTGCCAACATATTGGCTGTCATTTCGGGCGAGTGGTTATGGTGCCAATATATTGGCTGTCATTTCGGGCGAGTGGTTATGGTGCCAACATATTGGCTGTCATTTCGGGTGAGTGGTTATGGTGCCAACACTATTATTATATAGGTTTGGATAGGGATGGGGTGTCATTATTACTAAATTGTGTGACCCCCAAATGACATGTGGTGTTAAGAATGACAAATGGACATAGAACAACATCATCAACATAGTTATTGATGTGAGAGTACTGCTGAACATAGACTGCACACATGATTGGTTTAAACATATTTATTCGACATTATATAACATAATTTACTACAAATAAATATGTACACAATAAATACAAGTGGATTGAAATGAAAGCTAAATGCTTATTGGTTTAAACATATTTATTTTCTACCATGTACATGGTTATTTACAACAATTGAAATAAGGAATTGGACAGAAAGCTATACAGCTTATGGTTGTCCTCTCCTTAAAAGCTTATTGAATTTCTCTTCACGAACACACATGTTTGGGAACATGTCTAGAAATGGACGGGTAAACTAATAAAAGTGCAAAACATTATAAGAAATATATTGCGCACGCAGCTGTAAAATTAAATAAATAACGACTGTCTAGTCTATATAAAACAAAGAAGCTTAGATTGAGAATGTTTTATTTCTCTTTTCTGTATAATGTTACACTAGATTCTACATGTGAATACAGTACAAGCAAATGGGTTGCGTCACAAATTCTAGAAACATTAGAAATGCCCCATCTCGAAAATATATATTAAATTCCAGAAATATATATATACATTACAAATAAATTCCCAAAATATATATACATTACAAATAAATTCCCAAAATGTACATACTTTACAAGTATATTCCCGAAATATATCGGCATTGCAAGTACATTTCCAAATTATTTGGACATTATAAGTAAATTCCCAAAATATACAGAGAAGTAAATTCCCAAAATGTACAGAGAAGTAAATTCCCAAAATATATACAGAGAAGTAAATTCCCAAAATATACAGAGAAGTAAATTCTCAAAATATACAGAGAAGTGAATTCCCAAAATGTACAGAGAAGTAAATTCCCAAAATATACAGAGAAGTAAATTCCCAAAATATACAGAGAAGTAAATTCCCAAAATGTACAGAGAAGTGAATTCCCAAAATGTACAGAGAAGTAAATTCCCAAAATATACAGAGAAGTAAATTCCCAAAATATACAGAGAAGTAAATTCCCAAAATATACAGAGAAGTGAATTCCCAAAATGTACAGAGAAGTAAATTCCCAAAATATACAGAGAAGTAAATTCCCAAAATGTACAGAGAAGTAAATTCCCAAAATATACAGAGACGTAAATTCCCAAAATGTACAGAGAAGTAAATTCCCAAAATGTACAGAGAAGTAAATTCCCAAAATGTACAGAAGTAAATTCCCAAAATGTAGACATTACAAGTAAATTCCCGAAATATATAGACATGACAAGTAAATTGTATACCATTATAAATATATCACAGTCACGATAATAAAGAAGGGTTCGATCCCCCGCCTGACCCTAATAAAATTAACAGTCTTTCAGATGGGATGTTAAACCGAGGTCTCGTGTAGGTACTTTACACCGTGCAACGTAAAAGAACCAGAGGAGATTCTGGAATGGGTCTCTGTCTGTTTCATTGTACTATCCTCCAAAAATCTAAAATGACTAATCTCTTCAGGAGGCGTCGCTCATATGGGCAACCGGTAGCGACGATAAAAAAACGTAAAACAACCACCACCAAAAAAAGAATCAGTTGTCACTCAGATACCAAGTTAATCACAACCAGATTCATAGTCAGCTATTCCTACAAGTCACTGAATTCATTAACAAAAAAACAGAGGCTCCATCAATCCACAATCTCTCATACTCAACAGAGGCTCCATCAATCCACAATCTCTCACACTCAACAGAGGCTCCATCAATCCACAATCTCTCACACTCAACAGAGGCTCCATCAATCCACAATCTCTCACACTCAACAGAGGCTCCATCAATCCACAATCACCCACACTCAACAGAGGCTCCATCAATCGACAATCACCCACACTCAACAGAGGCTCCATCAATCCACAATCACCCACACTCAACAGAGGCTCCATCAATCGACAATCACCCACACTCAACAGAGGCTCCATCAATCCACAATCACCCATACTCAACAGAGGCTCCATCAATCCATAATCTCTCACACTCAACAGAGGCTCCATCAATCCACAATCTCTCACACTCAACAGAGGCTCCATCAATCCACAATCTCTCACACTCAACAGAGGCTCCATCAATCCACAATCTCTCACACTCAACAGAGGCTCGATCAATCCACAATCACCCACACTCAACAGAGGCTCCATCAATCCACAATCACCCACACTCAACAGAGGCTCCATCAATCCACAATCACCCACACTCAACAGAGGCTCGATCAATCCACAATCACCCACACTCAACTTGCTGCATGTTAAAACAGTTGCAAGAGAAGTTCCTCATAAGATTGCCTTTGTTTTACTCCCTTTCAATTTAATGTTGTTACTCTCTCTATCTGAAAAAATGTTTATTTCTTCCATACATGTAAATAAATTATGAAATAAATACGGATAAACTAGAAATAACACAGAAAGTATGTAAATGTGATTAGTGCATCACATAGGACATTGCTACCACCCAACGTGCTGCAGCATTTGACACACACACATGCACGCACACACACACACACACACATGCGCACTCACACATGCACACACACGCACGCATGCACACACGCGCACGCATGCACACACACACACACACACATGCACACACACGCATGCACACACACACACACGCACGTACGCACGCACAATGTGCTCAGTGAAAACCGTGATAAAATTGCTACCAATATAACATTCTGCCACACATATCTATCATTTTGAACATCTAATTTTATTTGAGTCTGTAGAAAATCCATCTCCAAATAATTGAGGGGTTTGACACTCAAGAGTCCACATACGAAATAATCAAGGGGCAACAACTGTGTAAAATTAAACACAAATATTAAAATTCTACATATGGAAATCATACTTTTTACAATAAATGCCAAACAAGATTGAACAACTTATATTAATCACTCTAGTTGGCATGGATGAAAGCATTATGTGGTCCTTCATGTGGGAGGAAACCAGGGTACCAGGAGAAAACCCACCTGTCCGATTTAGAGACAACGATACCATCTCGATTGGACAGGTGGGCTTTCTTCGCGTACTTCGGTTTCTGGATGGACAACATATATGCATTCATCATAATTAATCATCCAAATAATAATAATCCAATCTAGTATATAATGAATCAGATTCTAGTTCTATGTCCTATGCTGTAGATTGCGATATATAACAAAGGGAGATAAGTATGTCTGACATTGAACACAGACTGTTCAATAAACAATGTATCGTCTAAATCACAAGATTTTCTATAACAAAGGGCCGTAATTCTGTTCAAACAAAGGATGTTTCCTATTCATATCCGAGTTGACAATTGTGATCTGTGAATCGATTGAACAGAATCAGCCCAAAAATGAATGGGTAGGTTCACAACCGAGACGTTTGGAATGGACGGACAATGACAAATTATTATGTGTGCGCGGGGTGGTTGGCGGGGAAGTACAAGCTGCTTGAACAATTATTGTACTGAGTTTATGATTGTTTTGTCCAGGACGCATGTATTAACAAATTGTCTTCTGTATACTGTAGTATGTGTTCCATACACTGTAGTATGTGTTCTATACACTGTAGTATGTGTTCCATACACTGTAGTATGTGTTCTATACACTGTAGTATGTGTTCTATACACTGTAGTATGTGTTCTATACACTGTAGTATGTGTTCCATACACTGTAGTATGTGTTCCATGCACTGTAGTATGTGTTCTATACACTGTAGTATGTGTTCCATACACTGTAGTATGTGTTCTATACACTGTAGTATGTGTTCTATGCACTGTAGTATGTGTTCCATACACTGTAGTATGTGTTCCATGCACTGTAGTATGTGTTCCATACACTGTAGTATGTGTTCTATGCACTGTAGTATGTGTTCCATACACAGTAGTATGTGTTCCATACACTGTAGTATGTGTTCTATACACTGTAGTATGTGTTCTATACACTGTAGTATGTGTTCCATACACTGTAGTATGTGTTCCATACACTGTAGTATGTGTTCCATACACTGTAGTATGTGTTCCATACACTGTAGTATGTGTTCTATACAATGTAGTATGTGTTCTATGCACTGTAGTATGTGTTCCATACACTGTAGTATGTGTTCCATGCACTGTAGTATGTGTTCCATACACTGTAGTATGTGTTCTATGCACTGTAGTATGTGTTCCATACACTGTAGTATGTGTTCCATACACTGTAGTATGTGTTCCATACACTGTAGTATGTGTTCTATGCACTGTAGTATGTGTTCCATACACTGTAGTATGTGTTCCATACACTGTAGTATGTGTTATATGCACTGTAGTATGTGTTCCATACACTGTAGTATGTGTTCCATACACTGTAGTATGTGTTCTATACACTGTAGTATGTGTTCTATGCACTGTAGTATGTGTTCCATACACTGTAGTATGTGTTCTATGCACTGTAGTATGTGTTCTATGCACTGTAGTATGTGTTCTATGCACTGTAGTATGTGTTCTATACACTGTAGTATGTGTTCTATACACTGTAGTATGTGTTCTATGCACTGTAGTATGTGTTCTATGCACTGTAGTATGTGTTCTATGCACTGTAGTATGTGTTCCATACACTGTAGTATGTGTTCCATACACTGTAGTATGTGTTCTATACACTGTAGTATGTGTTCTATGCACTGTAGTATGTGTTCTATACACTGTAGTATGTGTTCTATACACTGATGACAAGCATTGCGTGGAGTCCTAGGCTTGGAGGTTTGGAACACTATTTACCAGAACTCTTCGGTTTTCCAACAACAAATGGTGAAATCTTACCTGAAATAATATAGTGTATATATGTAGAGACAATAGCACATTTAAAACTTAAATGGTGGTCAATAGTGCCAGGGTAACAGCTTAATCTGTCATTGTATGCACTATTATTGTGTTTGCTACACGCTACAGAAAATTAAACTCCCCTTACATCATAAATCCATAATCTGTAATTGTGTGCATGTCACACCATCTTTTTACATGCTTTAATTCATATTGTGTGTGTTATGTTCTACGTTTATTTATCGTCGCTACTGGTTGCCCATATGAGCGACGCCTCCTAAAGAGATTAGTCAATTTTAGATTTTTGGAGGACAGTGCAATGATACAGATAGAGACCCATTCCAGAGTCTCCTCTGGTTCTTTTACGTGCATGGTGTAAAGCACCGACAGGAGACCTTGGTTTAAAGTCCCAATTGAAAGACTGTTAATTTTATTATGGTCAGACGGGGGATCGAACCTGCGATCCCTGGATTACCTGTCATTTTTATTGCAGTTATGGCCTACAATGTCATCTATGTTTTGACAAGTTGTACACAGTGGTATATGCCTGTCAACATGGCTGCAAGATACATATTTCCAGTAGTTGCAGCACATATTCTGTCTAGATACAAAGGCCATGAAACAAATGCTGCAACAAATTCCTGTGTTTGTTTCTTTAGGGTTTAATGTTTCACCAATAGCTACGGTCATATGGTGACTCTCCAGGTATTATTGGTGCAGGAACACCCCTGATGACCCTCCAAACAGTATTTCAGACACGGTTAGAACCACCGACCTACCGCAAACTAACTGGATAGCTTCCTCACTTGAAAGAATTCAAAAACCCCAGTGGAATTCGAATCGGTGAGGGGCAAGTGATTTGAAGCCACTCGGCAACTGATGCCCAAAGATTCCTTTGTTTTTGCGCAACTTTTCTGAATTCCAGCTAAGTGTGCGATTAAAATAGAATACCTTCTGATAGTGCGGCATATGAAAAATAATTTTTTACTCATAAAATATGTTCTGTTGATTTATACTTTGCATTATATATTATAAAAATAATATTTCAAGTTGGAACATGGATGGCAGAAGATTTGAACTTACTTCTAGCAGTTCCTGTGTGGTCCCCGGAATCTTGAGAGTTTGAACTTTGAGACTTGGATTTGTACAGAGCTCTGTAATAAAGTTATAAATAAGAAACAATGGAAAACACATTGTGTTTAAACTCTATTTATTTTCCAACGATTGCGAAGCAAGTTCTAACGACTTAGATTTAGATTAATCACTCTCGTTGGCGCGGATGAAAGCGTATACGTGGTCATTCATGTGGGAGCAAACCGGAGCACCCGGAGGAAAATCCACCTGTCCGCTCTGGCGATAACCGTACCATGTGGGAAACACATGTGTGGCTAATATGCAACCCTGACTGGATGTGGTATTTGCTATTGAATGAGGCACAACGTTCGAAGAGCTAATCATTTTGGAATAACTAGCAAGAGGGTCAAGTGGTCGAGTTGTCATCGGTTTCATGAGAAGATATTTTGCTTCCTTTCTATGGTTACCATGGCAACCAGAGTACTGTAGGGATCCAGTCAGATTTGGCCGATGACGGATGGATGGACATGTGTGAATACTATATACGGGTATAATGTCACAGAGTGGAATCAGGTTTCAGTGACTGATGATAGATCCAAGATTGCCTGTGTACAGTCCTGTGTACAGTCAAACCTGTGTTAGTGGTCACCTCTATTAAGCAGCCAACCTGTATTAAGCAGCCAGTTTCCAGATTCCCAATATGCTGTGTTATTATACATTTGACTCATATTAAGCAGCAACCTGTGCTAAGCAGCCACTTTCTGAGATTCCATTGGCTGGCTGCTTAAGACAGGTTTGACTGTATACTAATAGCTAAAAACAGATGTAGGGAGATTACTGTGCTGTTTGTTGTCATGTTCTATCCAAAACCGACCGTAGTTATGAAAGTTGAGCGAATCATTTCCCACGATAAATTAGTTACCTATACTGCCGAGCCTGTTGTAGATACTTCCTGGCCATGGTTATTTCCTGACCAAGTCTGCGTAGATCATCTCCCTCCAGATCTGGTAGGTGCGGATACTATAAAAACAAAACATTAATGTTAATAGTGTTTTGTAATTAGAGTAAGAAGACACACTGATCCTCCTCAAATATATGCACCCATTTAAAACCAGAACTACGTTTTTCACTGATTTTCGTGCCAAAAAGTGGGTGCGCGTTATACATGATAGCGCGGTATACATAGCAAATTACGGTAACTTACTTTTTAAATTCTGTACTTATGAGAAACACGTGCACAACTTGGACACATACGTTGCATATTTGTTCATGCTTTTGAGTAACAGGAAGTCAATTTCTGTGTAGGTATGTCTTCGTAAAAATATACAAATGTATGTGCTATGTATATTGTTAACATGTGAAAACTATGTTTGAATGCTTTAAAAAAAAAAATAAAAAAAAATAATAATAATAAAAAAAATACAAAATCACATGATGGCTATATTTGAAATACAATTCCATATTTTTATCACATTGTTCGTATTTATTTAGCATTCTGCTCGTATTTCCACTGATTTTGTTTCGGATATAATGTCACATTAATAGCGTGTCATCTAGCAACTCTCCAACTGTTATTGACAGAGGAGGACGATACCAGGTGCCCCTCCTAGCAGTATTTCTCGCATAGTACCCAGTAGAACCACCAACCTTCCACAAGCCAACAGGAGAGTCTCCTCGCATGAAAGAATTTGACAGACTTAGTTGAATTAGAACCCACAGCGGTGAGGTAAAGGATTGCACTAATTCTAAAACATACTTATTGAAGTTTTCCTTTACATAATGCCTACACTTTGTGTTTTACGTTTATTTATCGTCGCTACCGGTTGCCCATATGAGCGAAGCCTCCTGAAGAGATTAGTCATTTAAGATTTTTGGAGGATAGTGCAATGATAAAGACAGAGACCCATTCCAGAGTCTCCTCTGGTTCTTTTACGTGCACTGTGTAAAGCACCAAAATGAGACCTCGGTTTGAAGTTCCATCTGAAAAACTATTAATTTTATTAGGGTCAGATGGGGGATCGAACCTGCGATGCCTGGATTATCAGTCCAGCGTGTTACCACTGGACTACAGATGCCTACACGATTACACAATTGCCATAAAAATAACTACAACTTTAGTGGTTACCTCAGCATCTTCAAATCCCTCTGTGAGAAGTTTGTGTGCGAATAACTGAGCATCAAAGTCGCTGTGGCAGCGATGGTAACGACCCGATGTCTCAACTGCCAGCAGACGAAGGAAGTTGTTGGCAGTGCTGCAATATAAAACATGGGCAAAATTGAGAAATAGCACCAACATGTTAACGTGATGTAGATATGGCTGTCTGATATAGTGCAGTGGTTAGCACGCTCGCTTCTCACCAATGTAACCCGGGAAGTATGTGAGATGATACGGTGGTCGCCAGATCGGACAGGTGGGTTTTCTCTGGGTACTCCGCTTTCTTCCCACACGAATGACCACATCTACGCTTTCATCTGCGCCAACGAAAGTGATTAATAGAAGTTGTTAAAACTTGCTTCGCAATCGTTATAAATAAAATAAAGATATGCGACACAGCAAAAACACATCTAGCACGTGCATTGAGCATTTATTCCACACATATGTAAATGATTCTCCATTAAGGTGACCTAGTTTTTTACCCCAGAAACCTGTGAGAGGAAACCGGAGTATCCGGAGAAAACCCACCTGTCCGATCTGGCGACTACCATACCATCTCACATACTTCCAGGTCCGAGTATCGAACCCGGGTTGCATTGGTGAGAAACTAATCGGACAGCCTTTTTTTTTTTTCATTTTAGGTCAGGTGAGCTAAAAATATCATCTAGAGATTTAAATATACAGGTACTAGAGTTTGCATAGAATTCGGCTATAAAAATTAGAAAATGCAAACAGGCAGGACAGCTGTAAAAATTAAGAATTAGTTTACTTACTTGTCGTTACAGTTAAATGATATGGTATTGATGGGGATGAGGTTGTCAGTGTTCTCAGCCACCTCACGGAGAACCAGGGACGTGCTGGTATCCGGCTTGCCATCTGTTAATAGATACACTGAGTCTATCTCCATGTCCTCAAATGCCAGCTGAAACAATGTCAATATTGCAGAATTATTGGTAATTTATAATGTCTTGTTTTGAACAGAACTCTCTTCTTTTCCTCAGTACGACGTCTCATTTCAAGGTCACACAACTTTGTTATCTACATAGTATGTATGAAACGTTGAGTTCAGTGAATTCAACAAGGTCAAGGTTAACCAAGGTCAACACGATATTCTTAGTGTGGTTCATGAACGTTACTGATGTTTATTTAAAAAATTGTATCTATCATATAGTAAATCTAAATCGGTCTGGAAAATATGGTATTTTATCTGTAATGATAATAGATTACAATGATTATAGTGAAAGAATCACTTGTATTGCCTATTAGGGAATCTATATGTCAGTTGTCAGGTATTGCCTATTAGGGAATCTATATGTCAGTTGTCAGGTATTGCCTATTAGGGAATCTATATGTCAGTTGTCAGGTATTGCCTATTAGGGAATCTATATGTCAGTTGTCAGGTATTGCCTATTAGGGAATCTATCTGTCAGTTGTCAGGTATTGCCTATTAGGGAATCTATATGTCAGTTGTCAGGTATTGCCTATTAGGGAATCTATATGTCAGTTGTCAGGTATTGCCTATCAGGGAATCTATATGTCAGTTGTCAGGTATTGCCTATTAGGGAATCTATATGTCAGTTGTCAGGTATTGCCTATTAGGGAATCTATATGTCAGTTGTCAGGTATTGCCTATTAGGGAATCTATATGTCAGTTGTCAGGTATTGCCTATTAGGGAATCTATATGTCAGTTGTCAGGTATTGCCTATTAGGGAATCTATATGTCAGTTGTCAGGTATTGCCTATTAGGGAATCTATATGTCAGTTGTCAGGTATTGCCTATTAGGGAATCTATGTCAGTTGTCAGGTATTGCCTATTAGGGAATCTATATGTCAGTTGTCAGGGGGCATAATGAGCGATTTTTAATTTGTAGGCCTGACTAATAAATTGACATGATTTTGTTAAAGGGGTCTGGTGGCATGCTACCCCAGGAAAACCTTGAACCCTAGAACGTGAATGGTAGTCTGATGCATTTAAGTTTTCATCTTGGATGTTCAAATTGAGATATTTACAGAGATAGGAATTTGACATTTTATGCTGTGCAGAATGTACGTGACCTCCAAGTTGACAACCAAGCTCTCCGTTATATCCCCCCCCCCCACACACACACCCTACATTTTTTATTGCATTTTTGGGGTTTTAATTGTTTTTTAATTTTCTGAGCCAATCTGAAGGCGAAGGGCAGGGCCTTCAGTGCCTTATAGTAGCTACGTGCCTGGTTGTTTTTATTTTGGCTGAAAACATATGTACTAAAGATTCATGGCAAAGCAATGGGGAAATTGGCTTATTGGAATAAGAGTAGCACCACCACATAGCAACATTCATCAGACAGAGGAAGATTCCAGGATTTGAGTTACTTACTTAACAGGTTCTGGCTTAACTAAACAGATTCAAGGAAAATGTGCCAGCAAGCCCAAGCAATCAATTAAAATGTCCTCTCATTTCCAAGAAATAGCAAACAAAATCCTAACTGATGGTTAGCAATTTGTGGAGGTGCACCTGTGAGCAATTTGTGGAGGTGCACCTGTGAGCAATTTGTGGAGGTACACCTGTGAGCAATTTGTGGAGATACACCTGTGAGCAATTTGTGGAGGTACACCTGTGAACAATTTTGGAGGTACACCCGTGAGCAATTTGTGGAGGTGCACCTGTGAGCAATTTGTGGAGGTGCACCTGTGAGCAATTTGTGGAGGTGCACCTGTGAGCAATATGTGGAGGTGCACCCATGAGCAATTTGTGGAGGTGCACCTGTGAGCAATTTGTGGAGGTGCACCCATGAGCAATTTGTGGAGGTGCACCTGTGAGCAATTTGTGGAGGTACACCTGTGAGCAATTTGTGGAGGTGCACCCATGAGCAATTTGTGGAGGTGCACCTGTGAGCAATATGTGGAGGTGTACCCGTGAGCAATTTGGGAGGTGCACCTGCGAGCAATTTGTGGAGGTGTACCCGTGAGCAATTTGTGGAGGTGCACCGTGAGCAATTTGTGGAGGTGTACCCGTGAGCAATTTGTGGAGCTGTACCTGTGAGCAATTTGTGGAGGTGCACCCGTGAGCAATTTGTGGAAGTGCAACTGTATGCAATTTGTGGAGGTACACCTGTGAGCAATTTGTGGAGGTGCACCCGTGAGCAATTTGTAGATGCACCTGTGAGCAATTTGTGGAGGTGCACCTGTGAGCAATTTGTGGAGGTACACCTGTGAGCAATTTGTGGAGGTGCACCTGTGAGCAATTTGTGGAGGTGTACCTGTGAGCAATTTGTGGAGGTACACCTGTGAGCAATTTGTGGAGGTGTACCTGTGAACAATTTGTGGAGGTGCACCTGTGAGCAATTTGTGGAGGTGTACCTGTGAGCAATTTGTGGAGATACACCTGTGAGCAATTTGTGGAGGTACACCTGTGAGCAATTTGTGGAGGTGTAAATATTGCTTCAGATACTCATGCACACCTGTCATTACTACCAGATAGCGGAGTTTACCAGTATGAATAGTTTGTTTGTTCGGGTTTTACGCCTTCATCAGCACCATTTTGGGCTATATCGACGGCGGGCAACTTACCTAACAACACATTTCCAGGTAAGGCTCCAGCAGCTAACCAGGGTCAGAGGTTATAAAACTTTTCTCAATTCTGACACTCAAGTGATTTGATTGGTTGATTCTGAGTGTTACTGTCAGCTGAACCAATCAGACGATTGAGACTCAGTTTTTGAGATTGGATAAAAGTTTTATACCCTCCATACCAGGTGCACCAATCTCCGTAAGTAACTTCCAACTTTTTCATATAAAGAGATACGGTCTGAGCATGGCTCGAACCCATGAACATCAGTGATGATAGGTTACAGTGGTATACAAATCAGCGACCTTAACCACTCGACCATGGAGGCGGACCCGTGACCATCAGTGATGATAGGTTACAGTGGTATACAAGTCAGCGACCTTAACCATTCGACCATGGAGGCGGACCCGTGACCATCAGTGATGATAGGTTACAGTGGTATACAAGTCAGCGACCTTAACCATTCGACCATGGAGGCGGACCCGTGACCATCAGTGATGATAGGTTACAGTGGTATACAAGTCAGCGACCTTAACCACTCGACCATGGAGGCGGACCCTTGACCATCAGTGATGATAGGTTACAGTGGTATACAAGTCAGTGACTTTAACCACTCGACCATGGAGGCGGACCCGTGACCATCAGTGATGATAGGTTACAGTGGTATACAAGTCAGCGACGTTAACCACTCGACCATGGAGGCAGACCCGTGACCATCAGTGATGATAGGTTACAGTGGTATACAAGTCAGCGACCTTAACCACTCGACCATGGAGGCAGACTCCAGTATGAATAGATAGCTACAAAGATTGAACTCCAGAGGTTGCTCGATTCTTTGTGGCCAACGTTTCTGTTAATAATGGTAAGAACTGAAGATAGTCACCTGTAGAGCTTCTAGTGTACATGTGTTACCGCTGGCCTTCAGTGTAGAAGCCCACTTGATGGCAGAGTGGCAGTTCTCCTGGGTGGTTGGCTGGATTGTGTCTTTCCACTTCTCACAGTTGCCGGAGAATCGTACCATGTTAAACCTAATAGCATACAGAGATACAAGATATAGTGGTGTGTCATTTGGCAAAAATACCCAATGATGAGTTGCAAGAGATTAGTCCAAATATTTAGACTTGAAAAATGTAACATTTTACTATCAAGGCATATTTCAAAGTGAAAGTGCTATACGAAAATGAGCTTTAAAGATAACATTTATGTAGATGTCTTATATATAGGACTAACAAGAGATACCAGTTTTAGTATAGTGTCATTTGGCAAAAATACCCGGATTGCATTGGTGAGAAGCAAGCATGCTAACCACTGCGCTAAGTCTGTGTTTGAATTCTTGAATTATATCTATCATGTTCATGATGTCTTACATTCACAGTTGTAATAAAAATTGAAGTGAAAAAAACTTGAATTTAACTTTGTTCTGTGAACCTCAAACTTGTCATCTTAAAAAACTAAATTAAAATTAGTGAATCATTATAATTATGACTGCAAGTACACAGAAATATAGGATCTTACATGAGTGGTGATTTCATAGCATATTTTATGAAACGAGTTTTAGAATTTCATAAAATATGGTATGAAATCCTCACGAGTGTAAGATCCTTTTATCACGTTACCATGGTAACAACAACCATAAATTTGGAGACATAATACATTTCCGTTTGTCAGTATATTTTTGAGCCTTATTACATTAAGCTGCATCCATACGCCGTAGTAAATAGTCCCTGATAATCAAACAACTTCACGCAAATAATATTTCCAATCACTGTATTCCTGTAGTGAATATTTAGCATTTTCATTGATCTAAGCAGCCGATTTTCAACAAATAAAGCATGAACACAAACAACATGTATATGTCAAATGTGGATTGCAAGCTGTCAATGTCATGCCTCAACCAATCAGAATCCTTCCAGGTGTTATTACACGTGTGGACATATAAGAATTTATGACATGGCTATATTACACTGAATACAAGCAAAGTTATGTGATTACTGAAAAACACACACATTACACTCTCCACAACAATAACACTTCTATTTATAGCATTGTCTGCTACCATACCTCCCAATATCAGGATATAATAGAAAATTATATGCATCAGTTGGCTTAAACATATTTATTCCACTATATACATTCACAAAACAATACAATAGGAAACAATTAAATAGAGTTTATAGAGTGGTGGAACCTATGCTCGGCATATTCCTATGCTCGGCGTATTTGTCCATTTACCGTACATCCGTGTTTAAAATATTTATATAGTTCTAGGCTAATTTCGCTGACAGAGCTGAAGCCTTGTTCAATAGCATTCAGTTGTGTGTATCGGTAGCCTGATGCAACTGTCACGTGACTGGTCCAGCAGACGGATATAAACAAACAAGATATTCAAGCAGTTATGGTGGATAATAACAAGTACGCCGTGAATAGGTGCTCTGAAGTTTTGAGTTACACATATAAACGGGTGCCGACTCGACAGTGTTGCGATAGCTGTATTGAGCAGTAATGTCACGTGATGAAGCTAATACTAGACAATCTAACAAGAGTTTTTTAAAAGTTGTTTTCACGACTTAAGAAAATAATAATATACGGCAAGTGCAATTAACATTTTATACTGGTCATTATATGTGGGATTTACGCGGAGCATAGGTTCCACCACTCTATACTTTCTCTCCTTATGCCTGAGTTACCTGCAGCCCTGGCGATACAGTTGTTCCCAGATAAGTGACGCTAGCTCCTTCTTCAACTCCTCCATATAAGGAACCATGGACCCCGATGTATCAATGAGGATCACACACTTCTTATGCACTATTGTACCAAACACTCGCCGGCTCCCTGAAGTTACAAATAAACCTGGTTAAATAAATAAAAACCACAAATATAATAATCATGTCTACTTTAATCAACTGATTATGAGACAGGGGCCTGAGACTGAGTGCTCCCAGGGCCTTGTCTTAAAATCAACTGCTCTCACCGATGTATGTTCAAATCCCACATTTGGGGAAGCTATCCGTACTGTGGTTAATACAGTATGTAGCACAATTAGGTATAGTGTGTGTAGACATTTTGCGGCGATAACAGTCCTCTCAAAGCTGGACAGCACTCAGGGAACACACAACTGATCTGCCAATGTACATATTTAAGGTAACATTTGAGCATTTTCGTGTATGTTAAGTGATGTTAGCATTTTCTCTCACTGGTAATTCAGCAGTATGGTACTCACCACGGTTCAGCCATGCATAAGGTGATGTTTGTATACTTCTCACAGGTAACGTAGCAGTATGGTACTCACCACGGTTCAGCCATGCTTAAGGTGATGTTTGAATACTTCTCACAGGTAACGTAGCAGTATGGTACTCACCACGGTTCAGCCATGCTTAAGGTGATGTTTGAATATTTCTCACAGGTAACGGAGCAGTATGGTACTCACCACGGTTCAGCCATGCTTAAGGTGATGGTTGAATACTTCTCACAGGTAACGTAGCAGTATGGTACTCACCACTAAGAAGCCACTGTAGACATATAGAATGTGAAGCACTTTCTTTTCATGACTAACTTTGCAGTAAGGTACTCACCACTAAGAAGCCACTGTAGATGTATAGAATGTGAAGCACTTTCTTTTCACAACTAACTTTGCAGTAAGGTACTCACCACTAAGAAGCCACTGTAGACGTATAGAATGTGAAGCACTTTCTTTTCACGACTAACTTTGCAGTAAGGTACTCACCACTGAGAAGCCACTGTAGACGTATAGAATGTGAAGCACTTTCTTTTCACGACTAACTTTGCAGTAAGGTACTCACCACTAAGAAGCCACTGTAGACGTTTGAGGTAACGTTTGAGCACTTTCTCCACCTGTTTCTCATAGTCCTCCAGTTCATGCGGCATCAACTGTAGATGTTTCACTGTACCATTAATGTTGATGCTTGGGAAGATATCACAGTATCTGAAAGTTAACATGCATAGTACATGTACATTGGCTGTCCGATAGTTGTCAAAACTGCAGCACATACCACATTAACACTTTCATCCGCGCCAACGAGAGTGATTAATATATGTTGCTGAAATCGTTGTAAAATAATAAAAATTTTTTACATTGGATAACAATTCATGGCACTTGTCTCCATACAGGCATGTAGGAATGCTAACTTCTATGTAGTGACATGGTCCAGTACTACAATACACATTATTCTTTGTTTTATAAATGTCCATCCACCCAAAGATCAGACCCAGCCTTGTACACCATGCAGTTTAACCCATTTCATTCTGGATACCGTTCAAACAGTATTTACAAAGAACATAGAGCCAGATCAGCTGCCACGGAACGTGCCATCTGATCAGGCTCTATGCTGTTTGCTATTCAGATGATCTTGCTAAGACACTTGCTAAGGCTATGTACACACACAAACAACATAGATCCTGATCAGCACCCAGCGTCACGCTGCAATTGATCTGGATCTATGTTGTTTGCAAAAGCCTTTAAATGTATCCAGAATGAAATGGGTTAAGAATGTTATTATAAAACCCAAAGAGGTAATATAACCCCCAAGAATGATAAGTGCATTAGCCAGGAACTCTATTTTGTTTGTTTCAGGTGTTTAACGTTGCACCAACAGTTTAGGTCATATGTCGACTTCCCAGCTATTATAGATGGTGGAAGACCTTGTTTGCCCCTTCTATCAGTATTTCGGGTGTGGGCGGGCACCCAGGTAGAACCACCGACCTTCCACAAGTCAACTTGATTACTTCCTCACAATAATGTGACACACCCAGTGAGAATCGAACCAGCAATGATGAGGGACAAGTAATTTGAAGTCAACGACAGTAACCACCCGGCCACGGAGGACCCACTATATTTTGATGCTGCAAAGGATTGCAGTACATCACCATTGAGACCAAACTCTACAGCCATATTATACATGTGTACATACTGATATTTATATTATATATAGGAGAATATGTACTAGGTAAGGTCCCTGAATTGATACCCGAGGTATGTAGTCATTAAGACAATCTCAAGGTAAAGTACATCAGAAATATAACTCATAAATTTAAAGCGACATTACATTGTAAAAAGCAAATAAAATGCATGTTTTCATGTATAAATGCATTGCTACTACAAATTCTTCTGAATACATTCGAACACTAACATTGAATCGATAAACAGTGTTTTTGTGATCTACAAACTTTCAAAAGTGAAAGTAGGATTTCATCCACGCTCCTGTAATGACGTTTGTTTGTCATTGGAGTCAATACTAAATGCGCAATACTTTCGTATAGAGATGATTTAACTAAGATTAGTCTACAAATAAATATGCGTAGGCACAAATGTGAGATATAATTGTAAATCGGTACGATAAATTGTGTTATTCAGGATACACGCATTGTATTATGCATGAATGTCAACCCTATTTACATTATTTTGTTATGTCAACAAACTGCATATACGACGCTTGTTTATTTGTGGAAATACTCAGATTTTAAGACAAATATTGGAATTTTTTTTATACCATATAATAGGAAATTACATTCTGCAGATATTTGCATTTTCACTGATGTAGTTTCACTTTAACAGTATATTACGATATAAGTGTTCTGATATTTAAGAAAACGCACCTATAATTAATCATAAAATTAATCAAACAACAACATTACACGATACCTGTATAGACTAACATTAAACAACGTAGTGATACACATAGCTTATACACAACACACGTTTTGTTTCGATTTGTTTATAAACAAGTTCTTACAACTTTGGACCAATTGCTCTGGAGATCTCATTACATGATGGAATCCCTTGTGGTGAGGGAGAGAGGGGATAGAAGGGATATAAGTGTCTTGCCTAGTGACACACAACTATGAGGCACACACAGCATCCATTCCACCAGGAAGGATCCCCTTCTAGTTGTGCATTTGTATGTATGTATGTTCCATTAATGTCAAACCCCTTGCGGGGACCTAGACATGTTTTCCTGGACAGGCTTAGCTGACCTAAGTGGTTAACCAGTACTAAGCAATGTGTGTGAGGTGCCTTGCTCAATGACACTACATACGTGGCCTGACTGAGTATCAAAACCGGGACCGTTCGATTCCAAATCCGGCGCTCTACCACTGGACCACGGACACCACACATTTCCCAGTAACATCAAAATGAAGGTATATTGATGATATACAGTTGCCTGTATCACAGTTGTACAATAAGCTATAACATCAGCAACAACAGAGAAGCCATTTTCCAAGAAAACATATTCTTGATGACATACACAAGGACATGAAATTGCTGTCTTACAATAGACAATGAACATCTCACCTGCCGCGTGGTCTATCAGACGTTCCGGAACTACATATATACACGTGCAGATTGATAACCAATCATTCTGAGTAAATATTTGGTTATGGTCTTATAAATTATAATTTATTAGGCGAGTTGGAGAAAATATACATGGAAGACGCCTCATCATTGTGCTTACTTAGTTATATATGTTGATAAGCATTATATTTTGGTGTTTATTTTACTGCATTTGGCCCCATTTTATGTGATTCAGTCACATATTACAACAGTCATCTTTAGTCATCCTGTCCTGTGTCAGATTTCACAAATACATGTACAGTAGTAATATTTGAATTATCACAGAAGATTCTCACAGAAATTTATAAAATATTCTTCCACATACATGGTGCGTATATACGCATTGCGAAACAGGAAGCTATGAGTAAATGCATTTTAATATCCGATAATTTATAATTTATAAAATCAAGTATTGATTATGACTTTAACCCATTCAACACCAAGTAACTGACATGGACTGGTGCATGATATTTTTTAGACCAATAAATTAATAAGAAAATTACATTTGGACCAGTTCATTTACATTTATCAAAATGGGTAATTTTTGTCTAAAAATAGTAATATTACTGGCAAAAAGTGCAGATCCTGATGAGACGACTCATCACGAACCGGCTCATCTGGATCTACACTTTTTGTAACCCTAATTAGAGGTCTGTGGAGTTGAAAGGGTTAATAAATATGTAGTAAAATTGCATGCAGAACAATAACATAAAAGACTACTCAAGATTTCTAACTAAAACAGACTACGCAAAAGTATAATCATGTTATGGTGTAACGGAGACAACTTACTCTGCAATTGTATTTAGAAGATATTTATGTTTGTTATGAAATAAACTGTTTCCATTAAAAGCATCTGTTCAGATCTGTAGTCCAGTGGTTAACACGTCCAGGTTCGATCCCCCGTCTGACCCTAATAAAATTAACAGTCTTTCAGATGGGACTTTAAACCGAGGTCTCGTGTCGGTGCTTTACACCGTGCACGTAAAAGAACCAAATGATATCATTGCACTATCCTCCAACAATCTAAAATAACTAATCTCTTCAGGAGGCGTCGCTCATATGGGCAACCGGTAGCGATGATAAATAAACGTAAACAACAACAACAACAAGTATTATGAAAGCAGACTTACTTTGCTGACACATGTTTATGAAGTGTCTTAACGCTCTGTTCCACGTGTTTACAGTCAGGACCAGACACAAGCTTGGTTAGATCTAACCTCAACTTAGATAAACTGTACAATCTCAACCACTGAAATATACAGTCAAACCTGTGTTAGTGGTCACCTCTATTAAAGCAGCCAACCTGTATTAAGCAGCCAGTTTCCAGATTCCCAATATGTTGATTTATTATACATTTGACATCTATTAAGTATTAAGCAGTCAGTTTCCAGATTCCCAATATGTTGATTTATTATACATTTGACATTTATTAAGCAGCAACCTGTGCTAAGCAGCCAGTTTATGTTACTCCCTTGACTGGCTGCTTAAGACAGGTTTGACTGTACAAGATATAATGTACATAGTATATCTTTATCATACACTCAAACACAAAACAAAATTCTCCTGCTTACAGAAAATTTAACTGTAAATCACTTTTTAGAACTAAACAATTTTTTAATACATAAACAATTGTAGTAGTAGTAGTAACTATTTTGCACACTTAAAGCAGCCCTACATCATATGAAATAAAATATATTTGAAAAATTCAAATTTTACGTATGGGTAGCAATGCTGCTACGCATTCTTACACTATAATTTGTATAATTATGTTCAATTAGTAAACATTGTTTTTTGGTAATAAAACAAAATCGAAACCGAAGGTAGGACTTTCCGAGTCGGTCGGTCACGCACTTGTTTACAATCGTAATGCATTTGTCCGCACTTGTTTACATTCGGAATGCATTGTCCCCATTTGTCACATGTTGTCTTTTTTAATTGAATTACTTGAGATGTCGATTCATACCTCTGTTATCCAAGTCTTTTAGGGACATGTCTACATCCCCGCGAGGGGTTCGACATTAGAGGAAGATAGATAGATAGTCTTTCATGTTCAAAATATATTGATATTCCAACATGCTTTTCTACATCCTCTGTTGTTTCACGCATGCATGTGCGGTGCGTGTTTACATTTCGTGTGTTGATAAACAATCGCGTATAAGACGGTGTATATTTATTGGATTTTTATCGTTTCTGAGCGACTATTTCGATTTTTGTAAATACACATACATTAGTATTTATATTTCACCAAATATCATCCTTTATTACGATATAGTGCTGCTTTAACTATGGTAAAGCATAATGTATATTTTTCTATATTAGTATTGCAGTTGTGTTACCATTTGATTAACAGTCTTTCAGATGGGACTTTAAACCGAGGTCTCGTGTCGGTGCTGTACACCGTGCACGTGAAAGAACCAGGAGACTCATTGCACTATCCTCCAAAAATCTAAAATGACTAATCTCTTCAGGAGGAGTCGCTCATATGGGCAACCGGTAGCGACAATAAATAAACGTAAAAACACACATACAATTGGTGTGAAATGTTTATTGTGTGGATGCTACATGCCATACTTTTCGATTTTAATTTGCTTGAGAGGTAAATGAAAGGAGTTTAAAATAATATCGTGAGAGTGCAGTGGAGTTGTGGCCAATTTCCAGCCCGGACTGACTTTGTTTTTATAAATTCGAGAAGCCTTGACCATATTACATAACTCATGCATACTTCTTTAGTTGTCATCTGATCTTCCCCATCTGGCAATGTAGGGTGAGCCACGCTCTTCCTCACTGGTCGAGGGGCCGGGTACTTTCTGAACACAGCTCCTGTACCATCCCCACCTCCCCGGGCCTTGCCAGAGTCGAGGAAGAAGCTAGATTTGAGAACCCTCTTCTTCTTCACCCTGTCCAATGGGTCTCTAGCTGATGCTGGTCTTTCTTTAGTTCCTGCAGAGAAAGGACCCATGGTTCAGTTTATTAGTGAGGAGCATTGCACTAAACTATTGAAAGATATATGATAAGAACAACACTGACTACAGGCATGGGGAGACATTTTATAGACTGCCACACAGCACAAATTGCACATTCCCATGGGATATGGACATAGACCCCACATACATAATCCCCCTTATGATTTTTTCTTTCTCCCTCGTGGCGATGGATTCCATCAGGAATGAGGTCTCGAGAATGATTAATACAAGTTGTAAGAACTTGTTTCGCAATCAAGCTAAAAAATAAATTTGTATAAAAAATTATTTTTAACACTGAGACAAAATCCCCCTGTCTATGGTAAGGGTTAGAATTAGGGTCCAACCTTGAATCAAAATGGAGGAGATTATGTCTTACATATACGTGGGTCTTTAATATGGGTGGATAAAAAACATGGGGAGGTTATGCCTGTGGGGATTATGTCCTATACTCCATTCCCATCCAGACCACTATATACCATGTGATAGAAATGTCCATCCAAATATCCAAATGTACAGATACATGTACCTATAACCACAGGCATAAGACACAAATATTATTTGTTTGCCCTATGGTCATATGGTAAGTAATGTTTATTTACTATATGACCACTGGGCAAACAAATATTTGTGTCTTGTGCCTATAACCTATATTATTTACTAATACTACGCAACTGAAACCCAGATATATCCTTGATGCATAAAGATTTCAAATCTTACTCATATGCAGTAAGCTATCACCGCCGGGTCCCTTAGCACTCGAGGGTCTCTGGTGGGGCTTGATCATTCGGGGTTCACCAAGTTCTGCTTCCTCGGCCTCGTACTGAACAGAAGAAAGTTTAACATATCAATAAGACAATAAAACCTTCAGATGATAAACATTACAGTTTGGATAAAGCTTACAGAAGAACAAGTGAACATTGCATGGGTATTTTATGTAATCTTTTATATTAAGTCACCCTAAGTCAAAATAAGTTCTTGGCGTTGTGTGGGGAAACAACAGGTGGAATCGTGAGATACATGTATCGTATCAATCTAAGCAATATTTATCTTTTTCTTCTGATCCTTCATGTGATTTTTATTTACATTCTATTTTGCGTACTCTTTTCAAGAAAGAAACTCAGTCATTTATTTAACTTAATCAAACGTTAGCTTGACTTTCTGGTGCGGGCCGTTGTCTAATGTTACTAAAACCATTTGTATTTTCATGCTGTGTATTGTATCTTTATGTGTATGACATTAGTACTGTAGCCGGTTTAATCCTTTTATTCCCTCTTGCTGTTGTCCAGTAGTACTCTTATTCCCACTTCATAGGTAAATGACCATTCCAAATGTTTGGCAAATGCACAAGTTCAAATTGAGTTGAGAATATAAAATTAGGTAAAAACTGGTATGGGAAAAAGAAGATTTGTGTTGCAGTGTGTTTAAGAGTGCTTAAGAGTGCTTAAGATCAAATACAATCAAACGGACGGACAGACACGCAGACAGACAGCAACTATATATATACATACCATGAACCTGTAACCACCAACAACAAGACTTTGTCCACCGCGTTTGTTGCGGACAAACTCAATTTGAACTTGTGCATTCGCCAAAAATTTGGATTAAACCCCCAATTGCACCCAGTAGTTTGATAGATATGAGCTAGATTGCAACGGCATGACACAAGCGTCAACACTGATGCAGATACAACGAATGTGTCAGTGCAATAGATCTACAGTCAAACCTGTCTTAAGCAGCCAGCCAAGGGAATCACAGAAAGTGGCTGCTTAGCACAGACGGCTGCTTAATAGAGGTCAACTATATCATAAAACTACATATTGGGAATCTAGAAACTGGCTGCTTAATGCAGGTTGACTGTTTAATAGGTGACCACTAACACACGTTTGACTGTACATGCTAGTTTAGTAAATGAGGTATTAATATGAACAAGAATACTAGCTACTGATAATTCTTCTATATGTTAACGCTTAACTTGCCAAATAAATTGAACGGAATACGCAAACAACATATATTAAGATAAGCCGCGGCTGATCAGGATCTATGTTGTTTTTTATTCCATCAAGTGTTATAGCTCCACTATCCGAATAGCAAAACAGCATGGAGCATGATCATACAGCAGTTATGTGCCGTCTGATCTGGCTCTATGCTGTTTGCAAAAGTGACAATTGTGATTGGCGGGTTAAAAGATAATTAGATTCAAATTAGAAAACATACTAATTATAACACTAAAATGTTATTTAAAAACATTACAGAATTGTAGTTCTTAAACCTATAATACACTAAATTAGAATACCCCTTTAGTTCTTCAAAGTTACATAATGCTATGCTTTTATACATCCCAGTACCTTGATAGCCAGCTGTTTATGGGATGCTGTAAGAGCCAGGTTCTTGTGGGGCCGCTCTGGGGCTGGCAAGGCCAGTGTCTGTTGAGATTGCTGTAGAAAAGAAATAGCCACATACCAAATACATCATACCACGTCACACCACGTCACATTTCATGTATCATACCACGTCACACCACATCACATTTCATGCATCATACCACGTCACACCATGTCACATTTCATGCATCATACCACGTCACACCATGTCACATTTCATGCATCATTCCACGTCACACAACGTCACATTTCATGTATCATACCACGTCACACCACGTCACATTTCAGACTCAAACTAACACAGTGCTCCTATATAAATCCCTAAATAAATGGGTTTAAGCGTCACATATTCAGAAAGTTGGTAATCCAAGCCCTTTATATACATTCCTGCTATTGAGACAGTCGACTGTGTTAGTAAGTCTCCCCCCCCCCCCCCCCAGTAGTTAATTATAAATAAAAAATACAACAATTTTTAATCTAAAATAGAAGATTTCAATGATAAATACAAGAATTTATTGATTGATTTATTGTTCACTGTATTTATTATTTTTAAACTATTTATTTTACAACGATTGCGAAGCAAGTTTTAACAACTTATATTAATAATTCTCGTTGGCGCGGATGAAAGCGTATATGTGGTCTTTAGTGTGGGAGGAAACCGGAGTACCCGGAGAAAACCCACCTGTCTGATCAGGCGACCACCGTACCATCTCACATACTACCCGGTCCAAGGATCGAAACCGGGTTGCATTGGTGAGAAGCGAGTACGCTAACCACTGCGCTAATACGACAGCCAATTCACTGTATATTGAATTGTTGTCCAGATAGATATGTCCTATATCTTTTCCACATGTAACTTCTATGGAATTGCCTGTCAAGTAATAATATCTGCCTTTCTGAGCAATACAAATGTATGACAGACATTTCACAGAAGTGGTGATATGTTTTTGAAATTCAAAATCTACGAAATAGTTTTCTAAGAATTAAACTATTGCTAATTAAATATCTTTATGTGATTACTCTTTTATGCCATTTTAGAAGAATATGTCGAACATTGCATAGAAACATGAACGCCAAAACAATATATATCGTTTATCAGGATTTTATACAGATTTCAAATCTTGTGTTTTTCGATCTGTGTTAACAATCCTAAATCAATGAAATTGATAATAGCTGTTATTGCATAGATTTCATAGGATAATGGTAAAATCCGAACACTGTCGTGAAGCTACGTCATTATGATAACGGCGATACATCTTCGATGATGCAATCAATGGCGTATCCTCAGCCCTCGGGTGGGATTTCCTTATCTGCAACTCTTGGAGGTGCTAGATTCACATTGTCTTACTCGTCATAATTAATGCCTTGAAATCTGCTAGGTAATCAATGATGCTGTACGTTGCTATGATATATTTTCTACCTTCAAAATTTAATTTGGCCGAGCATTATTCATTATATGGAAAAATTAATTAATGAAATTTAAATTTCCAATGATTCAAGTTTGGAAATTTAAGGGATTTGTGAAAAACGCTAAAATTAGATACCAATCAAAAACCAGATATAAAACCCTAATATAGGTACTTCTACTGTTACATCTACATATAACAATGTGTGTATGAGCTCGAGATACTAGTACTAGTTTTACAGTAAACTCTGCGAGTACAATACATAGTATATAGTATTAAAATTATGCTCAAAAAGCAGGAACAAGTTAGTGTAAACAATGACACTATGTCAAAACAACTAGATAATACTACACAATATTAATACAAATATTAATACAACCAAACCAACGCAGGATTTACCTGTATGTAAGTAATGCCCTGTAGCATATGCCATATTCAATTAAACATTAATGGCACACCTCAAACATTTTTAGTACAGGCTAAATTTCTCAAGATTTGAGAATGATTTAGCTTGCAGAACTAAGTAAAACCCAATAAACAAACTAGTTTTACATAACACAGACATACTGAAATTATGATATGATGACAGCCTCCGTGGTCGAGTGGTTAAGGTCGCTGACTTGTATACCACTGTAACCTATCATCTCTGATGGTCACGGGTTTGAGCCCTGCTCAGACCGTGTCTCACTTATATGAAAAAGTTGGTAGTTTCTTACGGATGTTGGTGCACCAAGTACTGGTTAACCGCTGGGCAGAGCCTGCCCAGGAAAGGTGTTGTTAGGTAAACTGCCCGTCGCTCAAATGGGAAACCGGTAGCGACGTTAAATAAACTTAAATAAAAAAAATATGATATAATTGCTATTTCCTACCACACATCCATACAGTCATCTAAATAGGGTCTATGCTACGCATCATTCACCGATTATTGAATGTACCAAGCAAGTACAAGTCCACCCATACCTACACCGTGCTGATCAGAATACCAAATATACAAGCTTACACACAATTACTTACATATCTTTCCCTGTATTTCTTCTTCACGTTGTCTATCAACATCTGACATTTACGGGAGAAGTTGAGACATTTATCCACCTCTGTTGTTATGACCTGAATATCATCACTCTCAATGATTCCTGTATATGTGCAAAGAAATTCATCAATTAACAATTACAACTTCTTGCAATATCGCAATTCTGATTTGGTTGATTCAGCCCCATGTGACCGCCATTCATAACCCAATGAATTACAAAATGATTCTATTCTCATTAATATTCATAGCGGACTACATTTTGTATGGTGTGACGAATCAAAATGACAATTTCAAAAAATATTTGTTTTGTAAAATATTGGTTGTGATCATAACAATTGAATGTTCTTTATCTGCATTTCATCGAGGTTTGAAATGTCAGTTTTTTACACCTAATTTGCATAAAAACAAAACACAGAAAAACAACATTCAATTGTTAATTAAACAACATGCCAAACAGCATCCAAATTTCCTCTTGTCTATTTGGATTTTCTGGCGCTATAATACAGTTCAGGTTAATTGGCGCTGAACAGGGCTGAACATGTTGGTCTAACATCTCATTTGCATTGAAATAAAAATATGAGATGTGGAACCAAATTGTTCACACCCGCTTGAATCACAGAGATGCATCATCACCAAGTGATCACCTCTAGTGATAATGCAAGGGTAGGCCAGAAGTCCATACTGTAAGTAATTCATCTAGATGACTCGGCACCATAAACATGTGAGCATGATACTGACTGTGTGTGTGTTTTGATGGGACGTTAAACCGAGGTCTCGTTGCGGTGCTTTACACCGTGCACGTAAAAGAACCAGAGGAGACTCTGGAATGGGTCTCTCTCTGTATCATTGCACTATCCTCCAAAAATCTAAAATGACAAACCTCTTCAGGAGGCGTCGCTCATATGGGCAACAGGTAGCGACGATAAATAAACGTAAAACACACATTTTGTTAAATACAACAAATAATGAATGTCAGTATTACGGTTTGTGAAAATCACGAAACTGTGACTATACAAAAATAACAAATGTATTATGAAATCATGAAGCTTGTATTCAGTCCTCTTAAATTTAAAAATAATATGTAAATGGAATAGATAAACTGAACGTCACATTATGGTGAAAGGTAGACAACCTAGTTTTCACATTATGGTGAAAGGTAGACAACCTAGTTTTCACATTATGGTGAAAGGTAGACAACCTAGTTTTCACATTATGGTGAAAGGTAGACAACCTAGTTTTCACATAACATCACATTATGGTGAAAGGTAGACAACCTAGTTTTCACTTAACATCACCTTATGGTGAAAGGTAGACAACCTAGTTTTCACTTAACATCACATTATGGTGAAAGGTAGACAACCTAGTGTTCACATTATGGTGAAAGGTAGACAACCTAGTTTTCACTTAACATCACATTATGGTGAAAGGTAGACAACCTAGTTTTCACTTAACGTCACATTATGGTGAAAGGTAGACAACCTAGTTTTCACTTAACATCACATTATGGTGAAAGGTAGACAACGTAGTTTTCACTTAACATCACATTATGGTGAAAGGTAGACATCCTAGTTTTCACATAACGTCACATTATGGTGAAAGGTAGACAACCTAGTTTTCACATAACGTCACATTATGGTGAAAGGTAGACAACCTAGTTTTCACATAACGTCACATTATTACAAATTAAATTATCTCCCTTACATTATGAAGTTACATTTGTGTTTATGTATTCTGCTGTATTCTGATACATGTAAGTTAGAAAGCTCTATTGTTTGTGTTGGCTGATTGACTTCAATGATGGACTAGTTACCTGTTTCTCGGATCCAATGGAATCTACCACCACTAGCATGTGACATATTTCTAAGACACTCTGCTGTACGAGTGATGTTTGCGTATCTGCCCGGTAACGCCCCGTTGCCATCATAATCGTCCACATTAAACAGTATGGTATGCAACTTCATGTTCTGCCCCCCGCAACTCTCCTCAATGAACCCCTGACATACATTGATATCCTGATCTGGAACACCACTCGTGAATAAATATATTCCCTCTGCACCTAGAAACACACAATGTTCAACTTGTATAAACTTTATTTATTTTACAATGATTGCGAAACAAGCTTTAACAACTTATGTTAATCACTCTCGTTGGCAAGGATGAAAGTATATGTGGTCATTCATGTGGGAGGAAACACACTTGTCCCATTTGTGCGACCACCGTACCATCTCACATACTTCACGGTCCGAGGATCACACCTGGGTTGCATTGGTGAGAAACGAGTATGCTAACTACTCTGCTAATCAGACTAATTTTTAACTTGTGTTCAAATACTGCACTATAGTTACAATTAGAAATGACTGCTTCATAGGAATACATATCATAATTGGTCAAATATTAAAGCGACACTACATCGGTGAAAACACAAGTTTCTACAGAATGTAATTTGCTATTATATGGTATAATTCCCCCCCAAATATTTGCCCCAAAAACTGCATATTTCAACAAATAAACAAACATTGTATACACGGTTTATTGACATAACAAAATAATGTTAATAGGGTCGCCATTCATGCGTAATACAATGCGTTTATCCTGAATAACACGAGATATGCTACATATTTACCGTGATATCTCACATTTGTGACTATTCATATTTATTTGTAGACTAAGCATATTTATTTGCAGACTAATCTTAGTTAAATTATCTGTAAACGAAAGTATCGTGTGCTTATTATTGACTCCAATGACAAACACACATCAATTCATGAGTGTGGATGTCAACTCAGGAGCGTGGATGACCATTATATGAAATCCTACTTTCCCTTTTGAAAGTTGGTATACCACAAAAACACTGTTTATTGATTCAATGCTATTTATTCAGAAGAATTTGTAGTAGCAATGCATTTATATGTGAAAATATGCATTTTATTTGCTTTTTGCGATGTAATGTCGCTTTAAGTTATGTATAATGAGACATTAAATTTTAATAAGTTGCATTAATACAGTTATTGGACATTATCCCAACACCTGTCCTGTCCATGTAGCACATACCAATTTTATGACTTCTCTCTTCTTCATTTTCTACACATTGTCTGAATGCTCCGAGGAAGTTTCTACTGCCAGCACACTGAAGATCTAACACCCATCTAATAAACAAATAAAGACAATCCGTCACATCCTGTACAGACAAGCCGTCACATCCTGTACCGACAATCCGTCACATCCTGTACAGACAATCCATCACATCCTGTACCGACAATCCATCACATCCTGGACAGACAATCTGTCGCATCCTGTACAGACAATCCGTCACATCCTGTACAGACAATCCATCACATCCCACATCCTGTACAGACAATCCGTCACATCCTGTACAGACAATCCGTCACATCCTGTACAGACAGGGATGGGTATGGAAGATGGAGGTGCCTCACAAGAAGCAACAGGTGAACTTGTAGCAGCATTTGAACAATTCATCGAAGACTCAACGAGGTTCCTTCATAATGAAATAAGAAATTTCCCTTGCTTCAGCAAATGTGACAAGCACAAGTGTGGGGCATCGATATGGTGACAATGCTGAAAACAATAGCAAAACAAAAACGATCTACATACACACACAAATATTGATGTGAATGACTCGTATATAACTACCCCAAATGCTTCAATTTCTCCTGTGTCTCCCTAAACTTCATGTGCGTGCTTTACATTTATTTATCGTCGCTACCGGTTGTCCATATGAGCGACGCCTCCTGAAGAGATTAGTCATTTTAGATTTTTGGAGGATAGTGCAATGATACAGACAGAGACCCATTTCAGAGTCTCCTCTGGTTCTTTTACATGCACAGTGTAAAGCCCCGACACGAGACCCCGGTTTAAAGTCTCATCTGAAAGGGTCAGACGGGGGATCAAACCTGCGACTGAAAATTAAGGTTTCAGATCGGAATAAATGTTTCAAATACATGAACCGACAGACGTACAATTCCAATGTAAGCCAAGAATTCATACCATGCTTGTTGTCTGTATGAACGTGCAATGTTTGATCTTGCATTCTGTGCAACATGTACTACATTTAATCAACAATTATAATGATTTTATTCAGTATTATTTTATAATCAAATCGCGTTCCCTTAAATGCAGTCAAAATTAAAAATTGTACAATATTTCAAAATAAATAAATTACAAATACATGTAATATTTTAAAATAGCACCTGATTGTTAAGACAAGTTCAACAAACAAAATGCTTTTTAACCCATTTGATTCTGGATACCGTTCAAACAGTATTTGCAAAGAACATAGAGCCAGATCAGCCGCCACGGAACGTTCCGTCTGATAAGGCTCTATGCTGTTTGCTATTCAGATGATCTTGCTAAGACACTTGGCTATGTAACAAACAACATAGATCCTGATCAGCATGCAGCGTCACGCAGTGGCTGATCTGGGTCTATGTTGTTTGCAAAAGCCATTAAATGTATCCAGAATGAAATGGGTTAAAGAGTGGATCGATATACATGTTGACATGTCTTTATGGGAGACAAACTGATAGTGTTTAGAACACGTTTCACTCTATGTACATTAGTTAATCTTTTAGTTTGTCAATCCAAGGTTAAACCAAGATTTACCTCCACGCTTCTTGAAGATTCTCCATGGTTGGTTTACACATAGTAGGCTTCCAAGAGACAGCAATGCTTCCAAATCTACGAAATAAACATAACGTAAACACAATACCTTCCTCTATCACAAGCAGTGATTAAACATAACATAAACACAATACCTTCCACTATCACAAGCAGTGATTAAACATAACATAAACACAATACCTTCCTCTATCACAACACAATGAAGATGTCAACATTGTACATGACATAGCTTCCATAAAATAAATGCTATTAATTTTACCTTGCTCTTTAGTTTGTATGTGTTATGTACATGAGGGGTTGACACCAAAGTATATATGTGCTATGTACATGAGGGGTTGACACCAAAGTATATATGTGCTATGTACATGAGGGGTTGACACCAAAGTATATATGTGCTATGTACATGAGGGGTTGACACCAAAGTATATATGTGCTATGTACATGAGGGGTTGACACCAAAGTATATATGTGCTATGTACATGAGGGGTTGACACCAAAGTATATATGTGCTATGTACATGAGGGGTTGACACCAAAGTATATATGTGCTATGTACATGAGGGGTTGACACCAAAGTATATATGTGCTATGTACATGAGGGGTTGACACCAAAGTATATATGTGCTATGTACATGGGTGACCCAAATATATATGTGCTGTGTACATGAGGGGTTGACACCAAAGTATATATGTGCTATGTACATGAGGGGTTGACCCCAAAGTATATATGTGCTGTGTATATGAGGGGTTGACCCCAAAGTATATATGTGCTGTGTACATGAGGGGTTGACCCCAAAGTATATATGTGCTGTGTACATGAGGGATTGACCCCAAAGTATATATGTGCTGTGTACATGAGGGGTTGACCCCAAAGTATATATATGCTGTGTACATGAGGGGTTGACCCCAAATATATATGTGCTGTGTACATGAGGGGTTGACCCCAAATATATATGTGCTGTGTACATGAGGGGTACCTCACACACATTGCTTAGTACTGGTCAACCACTTAGGTCGGCTAAGCCTGTATATAAGAGTGTACACTCCCCACCCATCTCAAAACCAGCAATACTAAATGTATAAAAGTATATAGGGGTGTACACTCCCCACCCACCTCAAAAACCAGCAATACTAAATGTATAAAAGTATATAAGTGTGTACACTCCCCACCCACCTCAAAACCAGCAATACTAAATGTATAAAAGTATATAAGAGTGTACACTCCCCACCCATCTCAAAACCAGCAATACTAAATGTATAAAAGTATATAAGTGTGTACACTCCCCACCCATCTCAAAACCAGCAATACTAAATGTATAAAAGTATATAAGAGTGTACACTCCCCACCCATCTCAAAACCAGCAATACTAAATGTATAAAAGTATATAAGTGTGTACACTCCCCACCCACCTCAAAAACCAGCAATACTAAATGTATAAAAGTATATAAGAGTGTACACTCCCCACCCATCTCAAAACCAGCAATACTAAATGTATAGAAGTATATAAGTGTGTACATACGCAATGATATTAAAGTAATCCTTGTTTGCAAGTTGTTGTTCCATGAGCAGTCTCACGGAGTGCTGGATGTGTACCAGGTAGTTCACGTTGGATACAGACATGTCTATCAGGATCACCACACTGTAACATAATTATACATTTGTATTTGTTGCATCCATTATATAATTAGGCTGTCCGATTAGAGCATGGTTAGCGCGCTCGCTAATATGTGTGTCTGTTCCGAACCTCTACCCACCTGTACGGAACCTAGAAACTAGTTAGCGCCTCCTTGTTGTCCAATTAGTGCAGTGGTTAGCACGCTCGCTAATTATCACCAATGCAATCGGGTTCGATCCTTGGACCGGGAAGTATGTGAGATGGTACGGTGGTCGCCAGATCGGACAGGTGGGTTTTCTCTGGGTACTCCGGTTTCCTCCCACACGAATGACCACATTTACGCTTTCACCCGCCAATGAGAGTAAGTATAAGTTGCTAGAACTTGCTTCGCAATCGTTGAAAAAATAAATAAAGTTTAAACTTTTATATAATTAGGAAATATAATTGTGTCTTGCCATTGTTTATCAGCGAATATACCATGGATACACTTAATAAATCACATTGTCAGCTTATTAATGTCTTGAAAATAAACCTTAGATAGACAGAAAATGTAGGAAATCGCTTCTATATCCCTAGTAGTCATGTGCCTCTCTTCAGGGAGTGTGACGTCATCATTCCCCCTATATGTTCTATATAAAGCCGCCATCTTGATCTCGGAGGAGGGAATTTTCTCAGATAATTTTTTAATCAATTGAACGTATTAAACCCGTCAGCTATTTTGATTAAACATTTAAATTATGTAAGTACAAGTCAGCAAAGGCGAATTACTATTATTTAATGCAGTACCGCAGCCAAAGGCAAATTTAAACCGAGGCAGTATGGGGAAGTCCGGGAGTATGCTCCCTGGAAAATAATAGGGATATAGAAGTGATTTCCTACATTTTCTGTCTATCTAAGGATTATTTTCAAGACATTAATAAGCTGACAATGTGATTTATAAAGTGTAATGTTTTTTTCCATTTCAATATTCATGTATCAAAAGCAAGACTCCCACAACTGAAGAATTTCCAAATGGTCAATTGGCATGTTTTTGTGAACGAACATTAGGGCCAAACCAGAAGTCAACATTTTATACTGCAAAGGGATTTTATTGCATTTTATTTATTTAATTTTTCCTCTTATTTTGTTTTGGAAATTTTAACTGAGGCAGCTACCTCGGTGTGCCTCAGTGTGGCTACGGGCCTGTAATGTAGACAACATGGTCAGACTCTATGTTTAAATAAAGACAACGGACATTCCACAGTGCAAAGATAACATTGTAACTTAACCGCGATAGTTTAACGCTCAATTAGTCATAATGTCAACATACTACAGCTATGAAGCCATTGACAAACTATATGAAACCGAGAATTAACCACGCAGGCCGCCGCATCACATGATTTACATGCATGAGGTTTTTTTCATGCGTACATTTTTTTACAGGGGGGGGGGGGGGGGCAATATTCAACAGCCATAAAATAGACTGGCTGATAGATTTGTCAAGTCGTGTTAGAGCATAAACTTAGGCAGAACTTCAATAGAGATGTGGTCAGATTTGGAGCTAGCGGTGCGGGTTTGAAACCTATATAATTTACTGTGATTTAAGTTGATTGCGGCAACAAAACAAATCTTGCATATAATTATGTCTGTATCATTGCACTATCCTCCAAAAACCTAAAATGACTATAATCTCTTCAGGAGGCGTCGCTCATATGGCAACCGGCAACCGGTAGCGATGAAAAATAAATGTAAAAAACACTGGATTGGAGCCTCTTCTATATTCTTGCACTATCCTCCAAAAAATAAAATGACTAATATACTTCTGGGGTCGTCGCGACAATTAACAAGGGGGCGATAAACAAACGATTAACAAGGGGGCAATAAACAAATGATTAACAAGGGGGCGATAAACAAATTATTAACAAGGGGGGCAATAAACAAACGATTAACAAGGGGGCAATAAACAAATGATTAACAAGGGGGCAATAAACAAACGATTAACAAGGGGGCAATAAACAAACGATTAACAAGGGGGTGATAAACAAACGATTAACGAGGGGGCAATAATCAAATGATTAACGAGGTGGTGATAAACAAACGATTAACCAGGGGGTGATAAACAAACGATTACCAGGGGGCAATAAACAAATGATTAACGAGGGTGGTAAACAAACGATTAACCAGGGGGTGATAAACAAATGATTAACAAGGGGGTGATAAACAATGATTAACCAGGGGGCAATAAACAAACGATTAACAAGTGGGCAATAAACAAACGATTAACGAGGGGGCAATAAACAAACGATAACAAGGGGGCAATAAACAAATGATTAACAAGGGGGCAATAAACAAACGATTAACAAGTGGGCAATAAACAAACGATTAACCAGGGGGTGATAAACAAATGATTAACCAGGGGGTGATAAACAAATGATTAACAAGTGGGCAATAAACAAACGATTAACGAGGGGGCGATAAACAAACGATTAACAAGTGGGCAATAAACAAACGATTAACAAGGGGGCAATAAACAAACGATTAACAAGGGGGCAATAAACAAACGATTAACAAGTGGGCAATAAACAAACGATTAACAAGGGGGCAATAAACAAACGATTAACAAGTGGGCAATAAACAAACGATTAACCAGGGGGCA
>CM026390.1:58867709-58953342 GCA_014843695.1 Archivesica marissinica
AAAGCGTATATGTAGTCATTCGTGTGGGAGGAAACCGGAGTACCCGGAGAAAACCCACCTGTCCGATCTGGCAACCACTGAACCATCTCACATACTTCGGACAGGTGGATATAGTACTGGTATAACCACATAAACTACCTCTGATAGAAAGATAAACTGTAGCTTATACAGTCAAACCTGTCTTAATTAATTAGCCAAGGGAATCACGGAAAGTGGCCTTAATAGAGGTCAAATGTATAATAAAACAACATATTGGGAATCTGGAAATTGGCTGCTTAATACAGGTTGGCTGCTTAATAGAGGTAACCACTAACACATGTTTGACTGTATTATGAAATACAATTACCATTCAATCTCAATGACAGAACTGTCTGATGAGGTAAATTTTCTTATTATGTGCATGTATCTAATTTCAAAGTTCTGTTTATTTACAATACACTGCACACAGAGATATGATTAACGAGGGAACAATCGTTGAAATATTTTGCCTAGTCAGTCATATATATATTATATATTTATTTAGTTTAAACACTATTTATTTCAGTATTTTTACATATAATCAAGAAATGAACAACGTCTTACATATAATTCAACAGCAGTAGACTGAAAGGGATTAGTAAAAAAACGTATATAATTCTTCTCCCTATATATTTATTTAACACCAAAATCGTTGAGCCGCATTGAGTTTCTGATCATATGAATATTCTGCCATAAGTTATTACAACTTATATTAATCACTCTTGAGACCTCATTCCTGATGGAATCCATCGCCACGAGGGAGAGAGAAGAGGCAACGTGGAATTTAAATGCTTTGCCTAAGGGCACAATTGTAACGGCTCCAGCAGGGCTCGAACTCCGGACCGTTCGCACCTGAAGCGAACACACATCCACTGCACTATCACGACTTCCTAAGAGAGTTACTAGGCATACCTCGTGTACTTGTGACTGCACAGCCTTCTTGATGACGGGAATAAATTCTTCCTTGTACGAGTATGCATTTGGTGCCAGAACTTGGTACAGATCAAGCTGCTTAGCTGAATGTAAACAAATAATTTCATACAACATCCAACTGGATCGCAAGTGATTGATGTTAATTCTTCAATATATACACGAAGCATCCCTATTCAGGGGTGATTACCCCCCTTGACAGAGCTCAATTCTATTTTGAATGAGCTCTGATTTCACAAAAATACAAAATGTGACCATCAAGATCATTGTCTGTTCGTTCTTTGTTCTCTACCTACATTTAAAATGCCTTCCTGTGTAATGAGAGGTGTTCCATGTTTGTTGTATCACATGTATGCTCCAAAATCCGTATGTAATACTACAAACATGTTGTAGCTAAACTCGTACTTATCACACTATGATATGTGAATAATGTTTGTCTTTTTTATATTTTTACAATTTTTTTTTTAAGTTTATTAAACGTCACTACCGGTTCGGTTGCCCATATGAGCGACAGGCAGTTTACCTAACAACACTTTTCCTGGGCAGGATCAGACGGTTAACAAGTACTTGGTGCGCCAACTATTTCTTTTAAGGAGACACGGTCTGAGCAGCGCTCGAACCCGTGACCTTAACCACTCGACCACGGAGGCAAACGATTTAGAGTTAAATAAACAACTCAGGTTATATAACAGCTATATATGGTGGAGTACGACAGCATCCAGTTCCCCGGCATCCATTCAGGGACAGGCATGCACATACATAGAATGCAAGATAACGTCATTACTAGAAAGAGTTCAATCTCAGTATACGATGAACCCCTCGGCAGAGACGGGCTGTAGACTGTCACATCATGACGTGAACAATTCGGCTGTGGAGGTGACATCAAAGGGAAATGGGAATTTGTTTGGAAGCCGGCTCAGGAATGAATAAACGAAACAAAAAATCAGTAATTTACCTTTTAATCCATTCTGACGTATCCAGTCAACAGAATATTTAGGCTGGAACTTGGGCATATCAGTTTTCAGTGGTTTATCATGACCAGGCGGTCGAGGTAAAAATCTTGACTGTGGCAATTTCTGTACCTCTGTGGATATCTGTCGAGTAATAATTATGTCACAATACAAAGACAGTTCTTCCAAGACTGATAATACCACACAAATAAATGCCACACGATTATTGTATCCAAATTTAGGCAATGAAACAAATATTTCTAGACTGCCATCTCTGCTCTCCCATACTAGTATACTGCCACCTCTGCTCTCCCATACTAGTATACTGCCACCTCTGCTCTCCCATACTAGTATACTGCCACCTCTGCTCTCCCATACTAGTATACTGCCATCTCTGCTCTCCCATACTAGTATACTGCCATCTCTGCTCTCCCATACTAGTATACTGCCACCTCTGCTCTCCCATACTAGTATACTGCCACCTCTGCTCTCCCATACTAGTATACTGCCACCTCTGCTCTCCCATACTAGTATACTGCCACCTCTGCTCTCCCATACTAGTCCATCTCTGCTCTCCCATACTAGTATACTGCCACCTCTGCTCTCCCATACTAGTATACTGCCACCTCTGCTCTCCCATACTAGTATACTGCCACCTCTGCTCTCCCATACTAGTATACTGCCACCTCTGCTCTCCTATACTAGTATACTGCCATCTCTGCTCTCCCATACTAGTCCATCTCTGCTCTCCCATACTAGTATACTGCCACCTCTGCTCTCCCATACTAGTATACTGCCACCTCTGCTCTCCCATACTAGTATACTGCCATCTCTGCTCTCCCATACTAGTATACTGCCACCTCTGCTCTCCCATACTAGTATACTGCCACCTCTGCTCTCCCATACTAGTATACTGCCATCTCTGCTCTCCCATACTAGTATACTGCCACCTCTGCTCTCCCATACTAGTATACTGCCACCTCTGCTCTCCCATACTAGTCCATCTCTGCTCTCCCATACTAGTATACTGCCATCTCTGCTCTCCCATACTAGTATACTGCCACCTCTGCTCTCCCATACTAGTATACTGCCACCTCTGCTCTCCCATACTAGTATACTGCCATCTCTGCTCTCCTATACTAGTCCATCTCTGCTCTCCCATACTAGTATACTGCCACCTCTGCTCTCCCATACTAGTATACTGCCACCTCTGCTCTCCCATACTAGTATACTGCCATCTCTGCTCTCCCATACTAGTATACTGCCACCTCTGCTCTCCCATACTAGTATACTGCCATCTCTGCTCTCCCATACTAGTATACTGCCATCTCTGCTCTCCCATACTAGTATACTGCCACCTCTGCTCTCCCATACTAGTATACTGCCATCTCTGCTCTCCCATACTAGTATACTGCCATCTCTGCTCTCCCATACTAGTATACTGCCACCTCTGCTCTCCCATACTAGTATACTGCCACCTCTGCTCTCCCATACTAGTATACTGCCACCTCTGCTCTCCCATACTAGTATACTGCCATCTCTGCTCTCCCATACTAGTATACTGCCACCTCTGCTCTCCTATACTAGTATACTGCCACCTCTGCTCTCCTATACTAGTATACTGCCATCTCTGCTCTCCCATACTAGTATACTGCCATCTCTGCTCTCCCATACTAGTATACTGCCATCTCTGCTCTCCCATACTAGTATACTGCCACCTCTGCTCTCCCATACTAGTATACTGCCACCTCTGCTCTCCCATACTAGTATACTGCCACCTCTGCTCTCCCATACTAGTATACTGCCACCTCTGCTCTCCCATACTAGTATACTGCCACCTCTGCTCTCCCATACTAGTCCATCTCTGCTCTCCCATACTAGTATACTGCCACCTCTGCTCTCCCATACTAGTATACTGCCACCTCTGCTCTCCCATACTAGTATACTGCCACCTCTGCTCTCCCATACTAGTATACTGCCACCTCTGCTCTCCCATACTAATCCTCTCTGCTCTCCCATACTAGTATACTGCCACCTCTGCTCTCCCATACTAGTATACTGCCACCTCTGCTCTCCCATACTAGTATACTGCCACCTCTGCTCTCCCATACTAGTATACTGCCACCTCTGCTCTCCCATACTAGTATACTGCCATCTCTGCTCTCCCATACTAGTATACTGCCACCTCTGCTCTCCCATACTAGTATACTGCCACCTCTGCTCTCCCATACTAGTATACTGCCACCTCTGCTCTCCCATACTAGTATACTGCCATCTCTGCTCTCCCATACTAGTCCACTCTGCTCTCCCATACTAGTATACTGCCACCTCTGCTCTCCCATACTAGTATACTGCCACCTCTGCTCTCCCATACTAGTATACTGCCACCTCTGCTCTCCCATACTAGTATACTGCCACCTCTGCTCTCCCATACTAGTATACTGCCATCTCTGCTCTCCCATACTAGTATACTGCCACCTCTGCTCTCCTACTAGTATACTGCCATCTCTGCTCTCCCATACTAGTATACTGCCACCTCTGCTCTCCCATACTAGTATACTGCCACCTCTGCTCTCCCATACTAGTATACTGCCATCTCTGCTCTCCTATACTAGTATACTGCCATCTCTGCTCTCCTATACTAGTATACTGCCACCTCTGCTCTCCCATACTAGTATACTGCCACCTCTGCTCTCCCATACTAGTATACTGCCATCTCTGCTCTCCCATACTAGTATACTGCCATCTCTGCTCTCCCATACTAGTATACTGCCACCTCTGCTCTCCTATACTAGTATACTGCCACCTCTGCTCTCCCATACTAGTATACTGCCATCTCTGCTCTCCCATACTAGTATACTGCCACCTCTGCTCTCCCATACTAGTATACTGCCACCTCTGCTCTCCCATACTAGTATACTGCCACCTCTGCTCTCCCATACTAGTATACTGCCACCTCTGCTCTCCCATACTAGTATACTGCCACCTCTGCTCTCCCATACTAGTATACTGCCACCTCTGCTCTCCCATACTAGTATACTGCCACCTCTGCTCTCCCATACTAGTATACTGCCACCTCTGCTCTCCCATACTAGTATACTGCCACCTCTGCTCTCCCATACTAGTATACTGCCACCTCTGCTCTCCCATACTAGTATACTGCCATCTCTGCTCTCCCATACTAGTATACTGCCACCTCTGCTCTCCCATACTAGTATACTGCCATCTCTGCTCTCCCATACTAGTATACTGCCATCTCTGCTCTCCCATACTAGTATACTGCCACCTCTGCTCTCCCATACTAGTATACTGCCACCTCTGCTCTCCCATACTAGTATACTGCCATCTCTGCTCTCCCATACTAGTATACTGCCATCTCTGCTCTCCCATACTAGTATACTGCCACCTCTGCTCTCCCATACTAGTATACTGCCACCTCTGCTCTCCCATACTAGTATACTGCCATCTCTGCTCTCCTATACTAGTCCATCTCTGCTCTCCCATACTAGTATACTGCCACCTCTGCTCTCCCATACTAGTATACTGCCACCTCTGCTCTCCCATACTAGTATACTGCCATCTCTGCTCTCCCATATATAAAGTTTATACAAATTTATTTCAGCTCGATTGCAAAACAAGTTCTTATAACTTATATTAATCACTCTCGAGACCTCATTCCTGATGGAATCCATCGCCACGAGGGAGAGAAGAGGCATGTGGAATTTAAATGCCTTGCCTAAGGGCACAATGGTGAACAGCAATCCTGTCTTTGAGCAGATAGATTCGACAAAGTTCTGAAAACAAATAAATGAATGCGTGTACATCACTTTTAGCACGTTTTATTAAAACTGCTTGCAAACAACAGAGCATTCACACACAAGGGCACACTCGTAACGGCTCCAACAGGGCATTCACACACATAGCACATCTGTTGTTTTGAACAGGAACATGACTGGAAACTAAGACCTGAACCATACCTCATTCATAATACTGATAAGAGCACTGCCCATCATGCCCTGTCGCATGTCCTTGATTTTATTAATGACATCCTGTGCTTTCTGTATCTCCTTCAGTAACACGCTGATGTCTGTGCCAGTGTATATCTGCTCCTAAAACAATGCAAACACAAGCAATGGTTACCAGCATTAACCCTTTCCTTCATAGAGATTTAGGTTAATATACTATTATATCTCCATACAAACAACAGCCATTTAGCTATCATGCAGTGGATAAGTAGTCGCCATATCTATCGCACCTCCATAGATATTCCTGGGACTGCATGAGATTCTGGCCTTTATTATGAACATTGGTTTGGCTACTACATTGTCAATGTATGTCGTATTGGTAATGGCGTCAAAAGGTGCTTCTATGAGGGAAAGTGTTAACTACAGTTATTACATACCTCCACAAGAATACTGATGGTACGTATTGGTTTATTTTGGGGTTTTAAAGTCGAACAAACAGCCTAAATGTTGAGTACAGATGTAACTTGGCATAGATAAACGACTGGTGCCCTGTCGACCAGTATTTCAGGCATGGACAGGCACGTAAAAGAACCAGTGGAGACGCTGGACTGTCTCTGTCTGTATCATTGCACTATCCTCAAAATCTTGGGAAGAGCCATCTGTAATGTTGTAAGAGCTTGTGGCTAGACATATTTGTGCTTTCTTTGCATATATTGTATGTAGATTCTGTGTCATAATAGAGCAAAATGAAATATGATTAAATTAAAACTATCAAAAATGACTAATCTATCTATCTGTCTATCTTCCTCTAATGTCGAACCCCTCGCGGGGATGTAGACATGTTGCTTCATCTCTTCAGAAGGCATCGCTCTTATGGGCAACCGGTAACGACGATAAATAAATATAACACACACATTTGGAGATATACAGAAATTAAACCCAAATTTAGGTAGCTATACTCATAAAAGAATTCAAACGATTTGTAAAATATTAGCACATGGTCACCCAAACATCCATAATGTAAAATTATCCTGTATCGGACCAACAGTTTAGGTCATATGGCAACTTTCCAGCTATTACTACTGGTGGCGCAAGACCACAGGTGCCCCTCCGAGCAGTATTTAATGCAGGAACCCTGGTAAAACCACCAATCCTTCCACAAGCCAACTGGATAGCTTGCTCACTTGAAAGAATTTGACATCCACAGCCAGTGAGATTCGAACCTACAGCGGTGAAGGGCAAGTGATTTGAAGTAAACGACAATATATCACTCGGCCACCTAGCTCTCAGAGCATTATAAGCTCATATAATGTAACCGAGGGTAACTAACCTCACAACTTGCAGTATAACAGTGATACCTGCCGTGCGAAGCTTCTGCAATGTTTCTTAACGTTATCTGAAATACAGAAATATATAACGTACAATATGAGCATGGCATCTCTAGAGCTAGTCACTCATATAGACCTTTTGGCTGTCCAAATAGCGCAGTGGTTAGTACGCTCGCTTCTCACCAATGCAACCCATGTTCGATCCTCGGACCGGGAAGTATGCGAGATGGTACGGTGGTCACCAGATTGGACAGGTGGGTTTTCTCCACACGAATGACCACATTTACGCTCTCATCTGCGCCAACGAGAGTGATTAATATAAGTTGTTAGAACTTGCTTCGCAATCGTTGTAAAATAAATAAAGCTTAAACTAATCTAGTCACTAGACATTAGATTGAGGTGTTATGTTGGTGCTTTACAGAATACACGTGAATGAACGAGAGGAGCTGTGGAGTGGGTCTCTGTCTGTACCATGCACTATTCCAACATTTATTAAGTCAGATAAACTTTTAGGGTGTGTCAATATATTGTTTATACAAATTTATTTTAGCTCGATTGCGAAACAAGTTATGTCAACTTATATTAATCACTCTCGAGACCTCATTCCTGATGGAATCCATCGCCACAAGGGAGAGAGAAGAGGCAACGTGGAATTTAAATGCCTTGCCTAAGGACACAATCGTAACGGCTCCAGCGGGGCTCGAACTCCGGACCTTTCGCACCTGAAGCGAACGTGCATCCACTGCGCTATCACGACTTCCAATATATTCCAATTTATTGGGTAACTAGTATTAGTTTATACAAATTTATTTTAGCTTGATTGCAAAACATGTTCTTTCAACTTATATTAATCACTCTAGATACCTCATTCCTGATGGAATCCATCGCCATGAAGGAGAGAGAAGAGGCAATGTGGAATTTAAATGCCTTGCTTGCCTAAGGGCACAATCATAACGGCTCCAGCGGGGCTCGAACTCCGCATGAAGCGAACAAGCTTCCACTAGCTATCACGACTTCCACAAACTAGTATTGCCTATAAATAAATACATTTTCCTCTATAGAGTAAAATGATCTAGTCAGAATAATATCTTATACAGGACTACAAATTTGTTTCACAAATTTCAAATATCCAACTCTTTCACAAAGACCAAGAAAGGTGTTCAAAGTGATAGACCTTCCCTTCTATAAATCTTGGCATGCTTACATGAAGATCAGATAACCCCTAGAACACAATCTGTTGTACTTAAACAACAGTAAATCTCATTGGATCTTACATTTGTCAGCTGGTTACTGCAGTCGTATGCAACACAATGTAATGGTATAGAACGTCCTACGCCCATCTGGTAAATAAAGTCACACAGGATGTCCGATGCTTGGTCAGGACTGAAATATAAACAATTACCGTATATAGGTATAAGCCAGGTTCCAGATAGATCTGATACACATGACGGTAGCATGAACTGTACGGCATTTACTATATATATATGTATATAGACAATTACTGTATAAGCCAGGTTCCTGATACATCTGATATATAAACAATTACCACATAAGCCAGGTTCCAGATAGATCTGATACACATGACAGTAGCATGAACTGTACGGCATTTACTATATATATATGTATATAGACAATTACTGCATAAGCCAGGTTCCAGATAGATCTGATACACATGATGGTAGCATGAACTGTACGGCATTTACTATATATATATGTATATAGACAATTACTGCATAAGCCAGGTTCCAGATAGATCTGATACACATGACGGTAGCATGAACTGTACGGCATTTACTATATATATATGTATATAGACAATTACTGCACACAGGTTTATACTAACTTTTATTAATAGTCAAACCTGTCTTAAGCAGCCAGCCAAGGGAATCACAGAAAGTGGCTACTGACCACAGGTGGATGCTTAATATGTATAATAAAACAACATAATAGTAATCTGGAAACTGGTTGCTTAATATAGGTTGGTTGCTTAATAGAGTTGACCACTAACACAGGTTTATAATAACTTTTATTTATAGTCAAACCTGTCTGAAGCAGCCATCCAAGGGAATCACAGAAAGTGGCTACTGACCACAGGTGGATGCTTAATATGCATAATAAAACAACATATTGGGAATCTGGAAACTGGTTGCTTCATACAGGTTGGTTGCTTAATAGAGGTGACCACTAACACAGGTATGACTGTATATACTAACCTATATTTGTTTATTGTTGGGCTTAAGTGCGCCCCAACAGCTTAGATCATATGGCGACTCTCCAGCTGTTATTGGTGAAGACAGACCACATCAGGCTAGAACCACCGACCTTCCACAAGCTTGGATAGCTTTCTTACATTAAACAATGTGACAGCCTCAGTCAGATTCATATCATGAGAAGTGAATGATGTTAATTGCTCGACCCCCACATAAACAAACCTCCTGACACTTGTGCCATGTATGTTTACAATATTTACACAAAATATCCTTCTATCTATCAAACTTTGTGTCCTTCAAACCCTTTCAACATTACAGACCTCTAATTACAAAAAGTGTAGATCCAGATAAGCCAGCTTGTGATAGCCGTCTCACCAGGATCTGCTCTTTTTGCCAGTAATATTACTATTTTTAGACAAAATTACCCATTTCGATAAATGAACTGGTCCAAATGTAATTTTCTTATTTAATTTATTGGTCTAAAAATATGATGGACCAGTCCATGTCAGTTACTTAGTGTTGAATGGGTTAATAAGAGTTTTGTGTTCAATCAGAGAATATACAAAAATAAATATCTAGATAAAAGCAAGACTGTTTTTAGCACAAATACTGTACAATGCACTACGTGACATACATCCATCTATTAACTATAATTCTAACACGACCCAGCTAATAACATACATACTTGTAGAGTAAAATCTACCTCGGGTTATTCTGCGATATACCTACCTTGAACTATGCTGCGCACGCACCGTGTTTTGGCTATTCCATTTATACAATGCGTGTAAAGTTTTATGAATGAAAGTCATGTGATGTTTGTAAATACAACAGTGGGAATTAGCGGTAGTGAGCTATTTTTAAAATCAGATAATCTCTTGTCCGTCTTGTTTTTCTGTTAAGTAATGTTTCAGTTACTATTCTGTACAGTTTTATTTGACAAAATAAATAAAATTATTGATCAGTTACAACTTTTGTTCATTTATGCACTAGATTGATATTTTCCATAAAAAATAACGTCATCACCCCTTACGCGGGAGGAAATTTCGAAAGCCAAATGCACGGCGTTTGAAGAAAATACTCCTTTGATTCTAGTCTAAAATTATTAGAAGTAAGTCGTGTTAGAATCAAAATAATAAGTATCAACCGTGGTATATCGCAGAATAACCAGAGTTTGAAGTTCTTATGCGTAGAAATATATCACGATATTTCTTAAATATACTTCACAGTTTCATGTCCTTGAGTAGGATATATGCTTCATTCTTACACACTGCCAAGTACAAGCACTATGGAGTATATGTCATTGAGTTTATATATCATACTTACACACTGCCAAGTACCAGCACTATGGAGTTATGTCCTTGAGTTTATATATCATACTTACACACTGCCAAGTACCAGCACTATGGAGTCTATGTCCTGGAGTTTATAGATATCTATCATACTTACACACTGCCAAGTACCAGCACTATGGAGTATATGTCCTTGAGTTTATATATCATACTTACACACTGCCAAGTACAAGCACTATGGAGTTATGTCCTTGAGTTTATATATCATACTTACACACTGCCAAGTACCAGCACTATGGAGTCTATGTCCTGGAGTTTATAGATATCTATCATACTTACACACTGCCAAGTACCAGCACTATGGAGTATATGTCCTTGAGTTTATAGATATCTATCATACTTACACACTGCCAAGTACAAGCACTATGGAGTCTATGTCCTTGAGTTTGTAGATATCTATCATACTTACACACTGCCAGTACAAGCACTAGTCCTTGAGTTTATATATATCTATCATACTTACACACTGCCAAGTACCAGCACTAGTCCTTGAGTTTATATATATCTATCATACTTACACACTGCCAAGTACCAGCACTAGTCCTTGAGTTTATATATATCTATCATACTTACACACTGCCAAGTACCAGCACTATGGAGTATATGTCCTTGAGTTTATAGATATCTATCATACTTACACACTGCCAAGTACAAGCACTAGTCCTTGAGTTTATAGATATCTATCAAACTTACACACTGCCAAGTACAAGCACTAGTCCTTGAGTTTATAGATATCTATCAAACTTACACACTGCCAAGTACAAGCACTAGTCCTTGAGTTTATATATATCTATCATACTTACACACTGCCAAGTACCAGCACTATGGAGTTTATGTCCTTGAGTTTATAGATATCTATCATACTTACACACTGCCAAGTACCAGCACTATGGAGTCTATGTCCTTGAGTTTATAGATATATATCAAACTTACACACTGCCAAGTACCAGCACTATGGAGTTTATGTCCTTGAGTTTATAGATATCTATCATACTTACACACTGCCAAGTACCAGCACTATGGAGTTTATGTCCTTGAGTTTATAGATATCTATCATACTTACACACTGCCAAGTACCAGCACTATGGAATCTATGTCCTTGAGTTTATAGATATCTATCCTACTTACACACTGCCAAGTACCAGCACTATGGAGTCTATGTCCTTGAGTTTATAGATATGTTTCATGGCCTTGAGTAGGTTACAACCTCCACTTTGCTTCAGTCTCATCACCCACTCTTTAGCTTCTTCCACTCTATGAAGTAAAATGTGTAAAACAAATCATCAATATGTACTTTTGTAAAATGTAAACTTGCCATTTTCACATTTATCTACTATTAAACCCACACAATCGGCTCGCCAAGAGAAATGTCAATAATTCGTACTACTATGGGATAGAATCAGCTCCTAACAAGCTTAAATCAAATAATAGACATTACTGGTTTTTCTATTACCTCCCTTGATGGATAAAGTCAGGTTTATCCCGAAATGTATATTGGTCCTTTTAGTTGGAATCCTTTGTTTTTACTGTTGTCGTCTAAACAGATGTTGCGTTTGTATAAATGTAATTTTATCAAAATCATGTTAATTAATTGAACCAATTTTTACAATAAGGTATCCATTGCTAAAGGGGATATATGTTGAGATTTTATAATTTCATAATTATAAGACGAGAATACAGATAAAAATGGAAAACATGTGGTGCAAAGGAAACAACGATAAAAACAGAGGAAACCAATTAAGAGGACCAATATACTATTAGGAGTATTCAGGGGCAGTAACTGACTAATGTTTCTCATTGCATTGTAAATTAATTGAAAAAGTAATAAGTAATACCAATCTTAATGCAAACAATTTCATTTTCGAATGCTTAAGACTATGAATAGTGCAAACATTATACTAGTACCCATGTACCATTGCATGCGCAGTGGCTAGTCAATGCTTTCAACAAGTTATCAAACAAACACGAGATTATTATTGATTCCTTTGTGAAAACTGGGCTGTAGGAACATGTAATATATACATGTGTGTTCTACGTTTATTTATCGTCGCTACCGGTTGCCCATATGAGCGACGCCTCCTGAAGAGATTAATCATTTTAGATTTTTGGAGGATAGTGCAATGATACAGACAGAAACCCATTCCAGAGTCTCCTCTGGTTCTTTTACGTGCACGGTGTAAAGCACCGACACGAGACCTCGGTTTAACGTCCCATCTGAAAGACTGTTAATTTTATTAGGGTCAGACTGCGATCCCTGGATTACCAGTCCAGCGTGTTACCACTGGACTACAGATCCGTCTGTAGTACATACATGTGTAGTGCTATACTAGTACAGTGACTCATGGCAATATTACTAGTATAGGAATAACGACATATTACTACCATCTTTTCACGAGTTTATACATAAAATTTAAATACGCAGCTATATATAAATAAAATACCAAATTCCAGTTTCTTCATTTCTTTTCAAAACGGGATTCACCCAGGATTTAGATATAACCGTCAAATTGTTTATAGCGGTGGTAACATTAAATGCAATATAATGACGAGTTTGATATTTGGCGGAATCGTCACCGATTGCCAATATAGCCAAAACAAAACCTCTGTTAATATATCTACATGTACAGTATTCTAGGTGGGTATGGCACATATACTAGGTGGGTATGTCACATATACTAGGTGGGTATGTCACATATGCTAGATGGGTATGTCACATATACTAGGTGGGTATGGCACATATACTAGGTGGGTATGTCACATCTACTAGGTGGGTATGGCACATATGCTAGGTGGGTATGGCACATATACTAGGTGGGTATGGCACATATACTAGGTGGGTATGCCACATATGCTAGGTGGGTATGCCACATATTCTAGGCGGATAGGGCCCATATTGCTGAGAACATAATTTTCTACACATTTCAGATAAACATTATTCTGAATAAACAGCATTCACTCGCGACATTGTGTGTTGAAATTTAAAGACATGAAAACTGTTGCTTACATTCTAATGTTGGTATCCCTAACAACTGGCCATAGTGGATCAACATCGGTACCGAAGGACATTAAATATACCCCCTTCTTACTGGGTATCTGCTCGTCCACAAGGTGCTGTACAATCAAACAATTCATTCTGTTAAACATTATTCCCTGTACACAATGATTGTAAAACAAGCTCATTAATACAAGTGTAAAATCCTTTTTATAACATTATTATATTTGGCTTTAATCATATTTTTGCACAAAATAACGCTGCCAGCTCCTGCCCAGCCAGAACCACAATCCTGATATGGAGGGAATGCCAGCTCCTGCCCAGCCAGAACCACAATCCTGATATGGAGGGAATGCCAGCTCCTGCCCAGCCAGAACCACAATCCTGATATGGAGGGAATGCCAGCTCCTGCCCAGCCAGAACCACAATCCTGATATGGAGGGAATGCCAGCTCCTGCCCAGCCAGAACCACAATCCTGATATGGAGGGAATGCCAGCTCCTGCCCAGCCAGAACCACAATCCTGATATGGAGGGAATGCCAGCTCCTGCCCAGCCAGAACCACAATCCTGATATGGAGGGAATGCCAGCTCCTGCCCAGCCAGAACCACAATCCTGATATGGAGGGAATGCCAGCTCCTGCCCAGCCAGAACCACAATCCTGATATGGAGGAATGCCAGCTCCTGCCCAGCCAGAACCACAATCCTGATATGGAGGGAATGCCAGCTCCTGCCCAGCCAGAACACATCCTGATATGGAGGGAATGCCAGCTCCTGCCCAGCCAGAACCACAATCCTGATATGGAGGGAATGCCAGCTCCTGCCCAGCCAGAACCACAATCCTGATATGGAGGGAATGCCAGCTCCTGCCCAGCCAGAACCACAATCCTGATAGGGAGGGAATGCCAGCTCCTGCCCAGCTAGAACCACAATCCTGATATGGAGGGAATGCCAGCTCCTGCCCAGCCAGAACCACAATCCTGATATGGAGGGAATGCCAGCTCCTGCCCAGCCAGAACCACAATCCTGATATGGAGGGAATGCCAGCTCCTGCCCAGCCAGAACCACAATCCAGATGTCCTTAGGTAACAAACTTATATCCCTGTTGCCCTTTATTTCTCACTCATGGAAGATTCCATAAGGAATGAGTTGTCCGGAACGTTTAGTCTAAAGTTGAAAGAACTAGTTTCGCAATCAAACCAAAAATAAATGTGCATAAACAGATGTGTACTTACTATAAGTGATTCCTGGAATGCTGTAAGTCGTCCAAAGCCTGTGTTAGCATCCGAGGTGTCTACACATAACACACACTTCTCACCCTTCACATTACCGAACACCTGCGTAGAACATAATCATAAACATCTGATTATCAACTATAACTTGTTAACTGGTACGTTCATAGACACATACATTACGGCCTCAAGGTCAGAACACTTTCTCAGATCTCAAGCTCGAGCTCACATGGTTTGATTGGTTGAGTCTGAGCTTGAGACCAAGTTTATAACCTGCTGGCCATGGCCTAAGATAGAGGTTTGATCCCCCGTCTGACCCTAATAATATTAACAGTCTTTCAGATGGGATTTGAAACTGAGGTCTCGTGTCAGTGCTTTACACTGTGCACAGGAAAGAACCAGAGGAGACTCAGGAATTGGTCTCTGTCTGTATCATTGCACTATCCTCCAAAAATCTAAAATGACTAATATCTTCAGGAGGCGTCACTCATATGGGCACCGGTAGCGACAATAAATAAACGTAAAGCACACATAAGATAGAAGGAGATTTGAGTCTCCCTCAGAACCCTAACCTCTCCCTACTTTGAACTCGGGGAATACCTGTTTTCATATGGAATAGATTAGGAGCACTTCAACCATGGCTACTTGCAACAACTCCCTATTTCGAAGATGTTGTGGAGTGCCCCGGCCCCTTACTAATAGTCAGTGTTGTGACAATACTAAACCTGCCACCGGTGTTATTGAAGAGTTCATTGAGCAACCATATTTTTGGGGTCATTGTGGTGGGACAGTAGTAGAGTGGTCAGATTGGTATTTTTAGGTGATGGTTCAAGACATGGCATACACCTATATAAGTACATAATAACGGTCTACAATTACTCAACAGACACTGATAGCTATTTGAAATATAGGATCTTGGTGATTTCATACAAAAAGGCGAGCTTAAAAATTCCAAATCGAGTTTCATAAAATATGGTATGAAATCACCAGGAGTGTAAGATCCTATATCACATTACCATATTGGGTTTTAGTAATATTTTTGTGCAAAATAACGCTGCTACTTTCATTTTGGCGCCAACTGTCAGACTCAGCGCAGGTTGTGATGACGTCACTACCCAAAGCAGCATTATATTTGTTTTAAACAGCATTATAATTGCGTCAAGACTTATTTTAAATCATTGTTTGTCTTACCATTGGCGTTATGTACCAATTCTAATGGAAATATGCATACTTTGAAGTTTAATTTACAAATTGTAAGGATTATTCTCTCAACCAATCAGAATCCTTCCAGGTGTTGTTACACGTGTGTACATATAAACAATTATGAGATGGTGTTATTACGCTGAATACAAGCACATTTATGTGATAAATAGAGAATATTAGGTTACTGTCTTATAAATTTTAATTTATTAGGAGAGTCGGAGAAAAAATACAAGGCGAGGCTCTGCCCTCACGAAAGCTTTATTAGACACTGACTAATAAAGCAAAATTTATTAGGCAGGCCGTTTTTGTATGTTATTTCGCATGAAGGTAGGATAAATGAAGTTATGAGAGACTATATGTCAATTTCTACAATTCCTCTGGCCATAATGGGTGGCCAATACAGACAGGTTAGACCATACGTTGATATACAGGCTCTATATACCAGTTTTATAAGTGAATATTGTTGTGATTTCTATTGAGATGACATACCCGTTTACTTCCCGTCAGAAGCCACTTAATTCTTTTTGTGAATGTTTCTATTGATCTGAAATAAAATGAGTTCACAACAATGAGTCACATGCTTACATGTTTTCCGTATAGTATCAACTTATATTAACCCATTCAACACCAAGTAACTGACATGGACTGGTCCATGATATTCTTAGACTAATAAATTAAGAATAAAATAACATGAGGACCAGTTCATTTATCACAATGGGTAATTTTATCTAAAAATAGTAATATTACTGGCAAAAAGTGCAGATCCTGATGAGACGGCTGACCAGCCGGCTCATCTGGATCTACACTTTTTGTAAGCATATTTAGAGGTCTGTGGTGTTGAAATGGTTAAAACCAGCTAAAATCTGCCACACTATTCTAAGCGTAACTTTTACATGGGTGTTCCAATAAGGTAAATTCATCAATAAGAGAATTATTATCTGTCAAAAACAAGGACACACCAGACCAATTAACATTCATACACACATTTTGATTGGTTAATCACATATTTTAACCCTTTCAACACCACAGAACTCTAAATTGGCTTACAAAAAAGTGTAGATCCAGATGAGCCGGCTTGTAACGAGCCGTCTCATCAGGATCTGCACTTTTTTCAAGTAATATAATTATTTTTAGAGAAAAAAATTACCCATTTTGATAAATGAACTGATCCAAATGTAATTTTGTTATTAATTTATTGGTCTAAAAATATCATGGACCAGTCCATGTCAGTTACTTGGTGTTGAATGGGTTAATTGTACTGGGAAGAATGAACAGCATTCTGAAGAGACTTGTTTGTTTTGTTTTCAGTGGTTTGAATTTACAGTGTTGTTCAAATTGGACATCAAGTATGAAAGTAATACACAATTGATATCTGTATTATTCTGTACATATATTATAATATATATATTTATTTAACAGAAGGCAATATGCCCACATACTCACAAAAATACAAACAAAATTACAATCATGATGTGATAAAAGGGTGACAACCACACTTGGAAATTTAGTATGCGTTAAAATCCACTAATTTCTGCGGTATGACAAAGAAGGCGAGCATCTTACAGCACACATCATTCTGCACCTTACAAGGGAAGCACTTACAAGTTATGTTCTGCACCTTACAAGGGAAGCACTTACAAGTTATGTTCTGCACCTTACAAGGGAAGCACTTACAAGTTATGTTCTGCACCTTACAAGGGAAGCACTTACAAGTTATGTTCTGCACCTTACAAGGGAAGCACTTACAAGTTATGTTCTGCACCTTACAAGGGAAGCACTTACAGTTATGTTCTGCACCTTACAAGGGAAGCACTTACAAGTTATGTTCTGCACCTTACAAGGGAAGCACTTACAAGTTATGTTCTGCACCTTACAAGGGAAGCACTTACAAGTTATGTTCTGCACCTTACAAGGGAAGCACTTACAAGTTAAGTTTGTATTCGAACTCATTGACATCATACGCATCAAACTGTATGTGCTGCTTGGGTTTGCCTGTCTTCAGATCAGGCTCCAATCTGCCGAATAAATATACACACATCTATCCTTTGCTTACAGCATTCACCTCTTAGCCGGCACAATACACAAATGGTTTCGACAAATGTAAATAATCATCAGTTTTACCTGCACATTCTATATTACTAATATAACTAGACATCTCGCAAACAGTTGGAGTAAAAGTGCAGTGGTAGCGCGTTCGCTTCAGATGAGAGGTCTATGATGATGATTGAGCTTATTTACCCTCGCCTCCGGCGAACCATATGGGCGAGTGTGAGAGGTCTAGAGATTGTGCCCAGCTGTAGCTGTTATGATTATGCCCTTAGGCAAGGCATTTACATTCCACATCCTCTTCTCTCTCCCTCATGGTGACGGATACCATCAGGGATGAGGTCTCGAGAGCGTTTAATATAATGTTGTAAAAACTTGCAATCAAGCTATAAATAAAGTTGTATAAGCTAATGTAAGAGTAATAATGCTTAACACAATTACACGCCTCGAGGATATAAAAATTTCTCCAATCTCAAACTCAGTCTCACACTTCTGACTGGTTCAGCTGACAGTAAAACTCGGAATCAACCAATCAAAGCACTTAACCCTTTCAACACCACAGACCTCTAAATTGGCTTACAAAAAAGTGTAGATCCAGATGAGCCGGCTCGTAACGAGCCGTCTCATCAGGATCTGCACTTTTTTCAAGTAATATAACTATTTTTAGAATTTTTTTTAACCATTTTGATAAATGAACTGATCCAAATGTAATTTTGTTATTAATTTATTGGTCTAAAAATATCATGGACCAGTCCATGTCAGTTACTTGGTGTTGAATGGGTTAAGCTCAAGTTTGAGATTTGAGAAAAGTTTCATAACCTACGACCCAGGTTTCACAAGCAGCTTGTTCCGTAAATTCAATATACTTCACTCAAACACAATTAAATTGACACTTGCTCAATAGCACATATCGCAGTGGTTAGTGCGCTCACTTCTCACCAATGCAACCCGGGTTCGATCCTCAGACCGGAAGTATGTGAGATGGTACGGTGGTCGCCAGATCGGACAGGTGGGTTTTCTCCGGGTACTCTGGTTTCCTCCCACACGATTGACCACATATACGCTTTCATCCGCGCCAATGAGAGTGATTAATATAAGTTGTTAGAACTTGCTTCGCAATCGTTGTAAAATAAATAAAGTTTAATAAACACATTTCAATAAATGTTTCAAGCTGATCTGGAGATAATAAAACTTCTTCAATCTCAAACTCTCCCCCATGCTTTCTGATTGGTTAAGCAAACAGCGAATCTCAGACTCAACCAATCATATCACTAGAGCATGTGTTTTCAGTAAAGGCTTATAACCTCCGGTCCGGGTCAATAAAGATTGATTATTTTATGCTTTTCGATTAAATACAGAAATTTATCAATGAAATAAAATTTGTTATTCCACCGCATTCAACAGGTGAAATACCGTAACAAATTTGAGTTCTCATTATATTGCATGTGTGGTATCTAGCCACTGCACATGTGGTACCAAGCCACTGTATGTATGGTACCTAGCCACTGCACGTGTGGTACCTAGCCACTGCACGTGTGGTACCTAGCCACTGCACGTGTGGTACCTAGCCACTGCACGTGTGGTACCTAGCCACTGCACGTGTGGTACCTAGCAACTGCACGTGTGGTACCTAGCCACTGCACGTGTGGTACCTAGCCACTGCACGTGTGGTACCTAGCCACTGCACGTGTGGTACCTAGCCACTGCACGGTGGTACCTAGCCACTGCACGTGTGGTACCTAGCCACTGCACGTGTGGTACCTAGCCATGCACGGTGGTACCTAGCCACTGCACGGTGGTACCTAGCCACTGCCGGTGGTACCTAGCCACTGCACGTGTGGTACCTAGCCACTGCACGTGTGGTACCTAGCCACTGCACGTGTGGTACCTAGCCACTGCACGTGTGGTACCTAGCCACTGCACGTGTGGTACCTAGCCACTGCACGTGTGGTACCTAGACGCTGCACGCGTGGTACCTAGCCGCTGCACGCGTGGTACCTAGCCGCTGCACGTGTGGTACCTAGCCGCTGCACGTGTGGTACCTAGCCGCTGCACGTGTGGTACCTAGCCGCTGCACGTGTGGTACCTAGCCGCTGCACGTGTGGTACCTAGCCACTGCACGTGTGGTACCTAGCCACTGCACGGGTGGTACCTAGCCACTGCACGTGTGGTACCTAGCCACTGCACGTGTGGTACCTAGCCACTGCACGTGTGGTACCTAGCCGCTGCACGTGTGGTACCTAGCCGCTGCACGTGTGGTACCTAGCCGCTGCACGTGTGGTACCTAGCCGCTGCACGTGTGGTACCTAGCCGCTGCACGTGTGGTACCTAGCCGCTGCACGTGTGGTACCTAGCCGCTGCACGTGTGGTACCTAGCCGCTGCACGTGTGGTACCTAGCCGCTGCACGTGTGGTACCTAGCCGCTGCACGTGTGGTACCTAGCCGCTGCACGTGTGGTACCTAGCCGCTGCACGTGTGGTACCTAGCCACTGCACGTGTGGTACCTAGCCACTGCACGTGTGGTACCTAGCCACTGCACGTGTGGTACCTAGCCACTGCACGTGTGGTACCTAGCCACTGCACGTGTGGTACCTAGCCACTGCATGTGAGGTACCTAGCCACTGCACGTGCGATACCTAGCCGCTGCACGTGTGGTACCTAGCCACTGCATGTGTGATACCTAGCCACTGTACGTGTGGTACCTAGCCACTACACGTGCGATACCTAGCCACTGCACGTGTGGTACCTAGCCACTGCACGTGCGATACCTAGCCGCTGCACATGTGGTACCTAGCCACTGCACGTGTGGTACCTAGCCACTGCACGTGTGATACCTAGCCACTGTATGTGTGGTACCTAGCCACTGCACATGTGGTACCTAGCCACTGCACGTGTGGTACCTAGCCACTGCACGTGCAATACCTAGCCACTGCACGTGTGGTACCTAGCCACTGCACGTGTGGTACCTAGCTGCTGCATGTTGAAATGTTGTCAACGACTCAAGCTGTCAGTGACGTCATTTATGGTCGTCTTTAGAAACACGACATTCTAGCGCCATTTAAAATAAAAAGAATATTTGTTTTATGTAAATGATCGAATAATATTTCACTCATGAACATAGAAAGCTATTATTATCACGTGTGGCTAATGTTCATTCGATGACATATAATCCGACCATAAACTGAAACAAGCGCATATCCTGTTAGTCTTGATTGAAATACTAATTAAGGAATAACATTCTTAGCACTCATCAAAGTATGAAACACATCTAGGCTGTTCAAGGTTCATGTAAACTTTGAAAGATTAAGCCTGATGAAAACTAACTAAATGTGATATATTCCCTATACTTAAAGAGATTCCAATTATATATGTTTCATATTTCTCTAAAGAATCATAAGAAATATCGAATATCAATTGCCGCCATTACAGAGCAGACCATGGCCCCAAGGTTATAAAAGTTTTCTCTATCTCAGACTCGAGTCTCAAGCTTCTGATTGGTTCAGCTGGCAGGTAAAACTCAGAATCAACCAATCAAATCATTTGAGCTTGAGATCTGAGAAAAGTGTTATAACCTCGGGCACATGTATAGAGTATCAAGATTTAATGAATAGTTATATACAAGGAATGAAACTGCTCCATCATATTAGGTTCTCCTTTTTTTAAGTTTATTTATCGTCGCTACCGGTTGCCCATATGAGCGACGCCTCCTGAAGATATTAGTAATTTTAGATTGTTGGGAGGATAGTGCAATGATACAGACAGAGACCCATTCCAGAATCTCCGCTGGTTCTTTTAAGTGCATGGTGTAAAGCACCGATACGAGACCTCAGTTTAAAGTCCCATCTGAAAGACTATTCATTTTATTAGGGTCAGAAGGGGGATCGAACCTGCGATCCCTGGATTACCAGTCCACTGGGCTACAGATCCGTCAGATACGTATTATTGATTGTAGACTCACACTATAATACAACAGGACCAGAGATCCCTGGGTTCGCAGTCCAACATGTTAAACACTGGACTACAGATCCTTCAAGGAATGAAACTGCTCCATCATATTATGTTCACCATTGTGTTGTAATATAAACATATGCTATGATAAACAGTTATTTTCACAGTCACAGGGCAGATGAACATGCATATTAATTGAATAAGTAATTCATACAGCCACACATGTATCACAAAGATGTTCAAGTCATTCTATACCTGCCAATTTTTCCTCGGTCTACAAGATCTTTCAGCTCAAGATTTAGGTATTCCAAACAATGACTTCTCAACCATTCTTCCGAAGATTGGTGATTAGCATTCACAGCAGCTTCAATAACTGCGAGTTGCTACAGGAATGAAAGAAATCAAACATATCTACAGGAATGAAAGAAATCAAACACATACATGCTAATAATGTCTGTTACCATCTCCGTGTAGAGTGTGTGGTTGACATGTGTAACAGTTAGAGTATCTGTAGAGCATGTGTGTGGTTGACATGTGTAACAGTTAGAGTACCTGTAGATCATGTGTGTGGTTGACATGTGTAACAGTTAGAGTACCTGTAGACCATGTGTGTAGTTGACATGTGTAACAGTTAGAGTACCTGTACATCATGTGTGTGGTTGACATGTGTAACAGTTAGAGTACCTGTAGATCATGTGTGTGGTTGACATGTGAAACAGTTAGAGTACCTGTAGATCGTGTGTGTGGTTGACATGTATGACAGTTAGAGTACCTGTAGATCATGTGTGTGGTTGACATGTGTAACAGTTAGAGTACCTGCACATCATGTGTGTGGTTGACATGTGTAAGCGTTAGAGTACCTGTAGATCATGTGTGTGGTTGACATGTGAAACAGTTAGAGTACCTGTACATCATGTGTGTGGTTGACATGTGTAACAGTTAGAGTACCTGTAGATCATGTGTGTGGTTGACATGTGAAACAGTTAGAGTACCTGTAGATCATGTGTGTGGTTGACATGTATGACAGTTAGAGTACCTGTAGATCATGTGTGTGGTTGACATGTGTAACAGTTAGAGTACCTGCACATCATGTGTGTGGTTGACATGTGTAAGCGTTAGAGTACCTGTAGATCATGTGTGTGGTTGACATGTGAAACAGTTAGAGTACCTGTACATCATGTGTGTGGTTGACATGTGTAACAGTTAGAGTACCTGTAGATCATGTGTGTGGTTGACATGTGAAACAGTTAGAGTACCTGTAGATCATGTGTGTGGTTGACATGTATGACAGTTAGAGTACCTGTAGATCATGTGTGTGGTTGACATGTGTAACAGTTAGAGTACCTGTACATCATGTGTGTGGTTGACATGTATGACAGTTAGAGTACCTGTAGATCATGTGTGTGGTTGACATGTGAAACAGTTAGAGTACCTGTAGATCATGTGTGTGGTTGACATGTATGACAGTTAGAGTACCTGTAGATCATGTGTGTGGTTGACATGTGTAACAGTTAGAGTACCTGTACATCATGTGTGTGGTTGACATGTGAAACAGTTAGAGTACCTGTAGATCATGTGTGTGGTTGACATGTATGACAGTTAGAGTACCTGTAGATCATGTGTGTGGTTGACATGTATGACAGTTAGAGTACCTGTAGATCATGTGTGTGGTTGACATGTGTAAGAGTTAGAGTACCTGCACATCATGTGTGTGGTTGACATGTGTAAGCATTAGAGTACCTGTAGATCATGTGTGTGGTTGACATGTGTAACAGTTAGAGTACCTGTACATCATGTGTGTGGTTGACATGTATGACAGTTAGAGTACCTGTAGATCATGTGTGTGGTTGACATGTGTAACAGTTAGAGTACCTGTACATCATGTGTGTGGTTGACATGTATAACAGTTAGAGTACCTGTAGATCATGTGTGTGGTTGACATGTGTAACAGTTAGAGTACCTGTACATCATGTGTGTGGTTGACATGTGTAACAGTTAGAGTACCTGTAGATCATGTGTGTGGTTGACATGTGAAACAGTTAGAGTACCTGTAGATCATGTGTGTGGTTGACATGTATGACAGTTAGAGTACCTGTAGATCATGTGTGTGGTTGACATGTGTAAGAGTTAGAGTACCTGCACATCATGTGTGTGGTTGACATGTGTAAGCATTAGAGTACCTGTAGATCATGTGTGTGGTTGACATGTGTAACAGTTAGAGTACCTGTACATCATGTGTGTGGTTGACATGTATGACAGTTAGAGTACCTGTAGATCATGTGTGTGGTTGACATGTGTAACAGTTAGAGTACCTGTACATCATGTGTGTGGTTGACATGTGAAACAGTTAGAGTACCTGTAGATCATGTGTGTGGTTGACATGTATGACAGTTAGAGTACCTGTAGATCATGTGTGTGGTTGACATGTATGACAGTTAGAGTACCTGTAGATCATGTGTGTGGTTGACATGTATGACAGTTAGAGTACCTGTAGATCATGTGTGTGGTTGACATGTGAAACAGTTAGAGTACCTGTAGAACCTGTAGATCATGTGTGTGGTTGACATGTGTAACAGTTAATTATGAGTACCTGTAGATCATGTGTGTGGTTGACATGTGTAACAGTTAGAGTACCTGTAGATCATGTGTGTGGTTGACATGTGTAACAGTTAGAGTACCTGTAGATCATGTGTGTGGTTGACATGTGTAACAGTTAGAGTACCTGTAGATCATGTGTGTGGTTGACATGTGTAACAGTTAGAGTACCTGTAGATCATGTGTGTGGTTGACATGTGTAACAGTTAATTATAAGTACCTGTAGATCATGTGTGTGGTTGACATGTGTAACAGTTAGAGTACCTGTAGAGCATGTGTGTGGTTGACATGTGTAACAGTTAGAGTACCTGTAGATCATGTGTGTGGTTGACATGTGTAACAGTTAGAGTACCTGTAGATCATGTGTGTGGTTGACATGTGTAACAGTTAGAGTACCTGTAGATCATGTGTGTGGTTGACATGTGTAACAGTTAGAGTACCTGTAGATCATGTGTGTGGTTGACATATGTAACAGTTAGAGTACCTGTAGATCATGTGTGTGGTTGACATGTGTAACAGTTAGAGTACCTGTAGATCATGTGTGTGGTTGACATGTGTAACAGTTAGAGTACCTGTACATCATGTGTGTGGTTGACATGTGTAACAGTTAATTATGAGTACCTGTAGATCATGTGTGTGGTTGACATGTGTGACAGTTAGAGCACTTGGTGGCTTTGCATTTTCTGTATAGACATCATGCCACTCTTCTTCCGATTCACTGAAGAGAAGAAACAGTTAATGATTTACTGGAGAAAAGAAGATGTTAATGATTCATTGGAGAGAACAAAAACATAATTTATTCATAAAGAATAATTGATTTGTTGTTTTGTGATTGCATATTACATTAAATCATTTGACTGAATGAAGAAAACAACAATGATATTTAGATGAAAGGATGCAAAATGGAACACCTTATAAATATATCATGCATAAAATGCAGTATTATATGTCCGTGGTCGAGTGGTTACGGTCGCTGACTTGTATACCACTGTAACCTATCATCACTAATGGTCACAGGTTTGAACCCCACTCAGACCATGTCTCTTTATGTAAAAAAGTTGGCAGTTTCTTACGGAGGTTGGTGCACCAAGTATTGGTTAACCGCTAGAGCCTGCCCAGGAAAGGTGTTGTTAGGTAAACTGCCCGTCGCTAAAATGGGCAACCGGTAGCAACGTTAAATAAACTTAAAAATAATAATAATGCAGTATTATAATAATATCTTGACACATCAGTTAACACTTTCAACACTACAGACCTCTAAATAGGTTTGCAAAAGTGTAGATCCAGATGAGCTGGCTCATCTATTCAGGATCTGCACTTTTTGCCAGTAATATTACTATTTGTTGACAAAATTACCCATTTTGATAAATGAACTGGTCCGAATGTAAATTTCCTATTAATTTATTGGTCTAAAATTATCATGGACCAGTTCATTGTCAGATACTTGGTGTTAATTGGGTTAAGCACTTTCAACACTATATACTCAAATAAATCTTCATCATCACTGCTGCTGCTGCTGTTGCTGCTATCATCATCTTTATTGTCTTCCACATCCTGTTTCTCTTTCTCTGCATCTTTCTTTTCAAAGTAATCACGAACAGGAGCCTGACGAGATGATCGATTCATTTCCCTGTGAATGAAAATCTTATGGTTTGAACTCAGATTTCATACATGTTTAGTTTCCATTTCATCCAACATATGGTATACATGTAAATCAAATAAGAGGGGCAAAATGACATAGGGTTACTCACCAGTGTCTTAGCAGGGCAAGATTTAAACGGTATTGCAGATGAGCAGGGCTGGCAGTTAAGTAGTCCAAATAATTACAGTCTACATCCATTATGTCGAATTCCGTCAGACCGAACAAAATACTTTGACATAACCAAAGTTTGACTTAACGAAATTCTATATAAACGGAGCCAGTTATATGTAAAATGATAGTGTCTGAAATGGGACATTGATCCGACTTCGAGATAACCGGAGAATTCGACATAACCGACTTTGACATAATGGATGGAGACTGTATGTGATTATGGTTATTTTAGATGACATTAATAAATGCCAGATTGAAAACGAGTCAAACCGATAAGTTGATTTAATTTGGCTACAGTGTGTGTGGGGGTGGTAATGGATAGCACAAATTCCAATCTTAAAATAAATTGTTTACTTCGATGGTGGGGTATTGTAGGTACTTCTTACAACAGAGGGTGGATTTCTAATTGACAATTATTATTATTATCTAGACAATGTGCAATGATTTATCATAGATACAACATTCCAGTATTTGGCAAGTGAAAGGAGCATGCATTTGAAATAGAATGAAAAACCATCAGGTAGGGTCCCATAGCAATAACTTGAGAATAGGGTCCCATGAATAATCATTAATGTAAACAAAACATGACTGCCTAACTTTGCTTGTAACATGAAAATTAATCAATGCTTAGCAAATTTTAGCATTGTAAATATATTTAAAAATAAACTTCTTTCTAATTTATTACTGCCGATATTGATGGTTATTATTATTATAACAGAGGTAGACCTGGCCACGAGGTTATAAAACTTTTCTCAGATCTCCAACTCAAGCTCATATGATCTGATTGGTTGATTCAGAGTGTTACTGTCAGCTAAACCAATCAGACGCTTGAGACTGAGTTTTGAGAGTGGAGAAGTTTATAACCTCAGGGCCAGTACTCAACTCTCCAACCTCATTATGCGACCGACAACTTTCTCACATATCATCATTTATCTTTTGTTCATGATGAAGGGAGCAAACCCATAGTACTGGTGATAGCGGCGAAATGAGAGTTCTAAATAGTAAATACGTCACGCTAAACCACTGTAGATGCCACAGAGGCTCATGAATAAAATACATATAATTGGCCGTGAATTCAATCATGTGATGTGATTAGGACTAGGTATAAACTAGTGCTGTATTATTATATATGTTTATTGTTCAATGACAACACGTATGTGTATACATATAATCTAACCATCAGCTATCAAAGTATATAGAGGCAGAGCATGCATTATTATTCATGATAGGGGGCGTGGCTTTACTCTACAAATCATTGAACTATGCAATGGATCTTAGCATCTATCATTGAGCTTCCTTGAAGGCTTTACCTTATTCATATTAGAGCCGGTGGTCGGTATAATTATGACATAGAGCCTACGTGGCCGAATGCACCGTCGTTAGAACTCGCCTTTCATCAGGATAATTGGTGAGATATATGAAAGAAATTTGTCAGTCGCTTACGAAGGCTGGATAGTTTGATATATATGAAAGAAAATTTCAGTCGCTTACAAAGGCTGGAGAGTTTGATATATATGAAAGAAAATTGTCAGTCGCTTATGAAGACTGGAGAGTTTGATATATATATATATGAAAGAAAATTTCAGTCGCTTACAAAGGCTGGAGAGTTTGATATATATATGATTCATAATATGAAAGAAAATTTCAGTCGCTTACAAAGGCTGGAGAGTTTGATATATATATATATGAAAGAAAATTTCAGTCGCTTACAAAGGCTGAAGAGTTTGATATATATATGAAAGAAAATTTCAGTCGCTTACAAAGGCTGGAGAGTTTGAGTACTGCCACTGGTTCTTACCAACAGACAGACCTCCCAATAATAATCGGAAAATGATTATTACATTAATGTCAAACCCCTTCCAGTGACCTAGACATGTTTTCCTGGGCAGGCTTAGCAGACATAAGCGGTTAACCAGTACTAAGCAATGCGTGTGAGGTGCCTCGACATTACATACGTGGCCTGACCGAGTATCGAACCTGGGACTGTTTGATTCCAAATCCGACGCTCCACATGACCATGGACGCCACACTGATTGATGGACAGTAGAAGAAACAAAAATACCACGATTTCATTAGTGACCTGTCCTCTTTTTTTCCCTAAATTTATTTCAGTGACAGGCAGATTACCTAACATCACCTTCCTGGGCAGGCTCCAGCGGTTAACCAGTACTTGGTGCACCAACCTCCGTAAGAAACTGCCAACTTTTACATATAAATGAGACACGATCTGAGCGGTGCTCGAACCCGTGACCATCAGTGATAATAGGTTACAGTGGAATACAAGTCAGCGAACGTAACCACTCGACCACGGAGGGGTACAGACTCGTCCTCACTCATATAGCCAAAATATAGTCGGGGGGGGGGGGGTCATTATTCTATATGGGGGTCATTATTCTTATGTGGCTCCTTGTGATCTTAGTTGATAAATAGATTAAATAAGCAAGACTCTGATCCACGTTCCTTACTCTGCATTTTCTTCATCAATTCCACCAAGAAAAGACGGTTTCGACCGTCGTCTATCAGACGACCCAAATATATCCATGTTTATGTGAACATAAACTTTGATGGCAAAAGATGGATCAATTTACATCTTGGATGTTGACACTGTTGCTAACTCCACCGGAAGTGTTTAGTACGTACGCTTTGATTGGAGAGTATCACAAATAAATAATTGCAATGAGTTTTCTGATTGGTTTTCCAAAGAGCACCTGTGATCGGTCCGATATTATAATAGTTTATCAGTCTATTCACAATCGTTGTAGGCATAACACCATTACTGTCACGGATTCATGCCACTAAATCAGTTATCCTCAATCGCCCTGTTGTCGGTCCCCACTTGTTTTCGAATTAAGAAATAACGATACAAATCAACGGGGAAGCCAATAAAGGGTTGAATTCAAAATCAATTAACATCAACAAATTCAGATTACTCCTCAATATTACCGTCGATACTATTTTACTTTGAAGTCTCCTTTCATACTTTTAAACTTTTGTCTTGCACTGAGACGCACCTGCCGTTAATACCCGAAAGAGGAGTCTGGCAGTATAAATAGATATATAATATGAGATACGTCATAACATGGACCACAGGGATTCGGCACGTTTGGGGGTACTAGTATATATATATAAGTACAGGGATTCTACTCTGTGGGATGTCAGATTTCGCATCGATCAGTAAAATGGCCCTATCTGAAACAATTTTGTACAAAGCTGTCCAAATATAACGCCTATCCCGAGTCTTTATATTGTTCTTCAAATAAAACACAACTTTAAGCTGCATGCATGTATACTTTGCAAACAATTGCCACATACATTGGCCATAGCAGGTCACATTTCCATACTAGGACACGGGTTCTGTCAGCAACAAAAAAAAATCTTCGACGGGAGAGTTTTAACTGTGAATAACATTATCAATAAAATGTGTTTCCACTAACCTGTATGTTTATTCGGCAAAAATGTACGCCAAAAAGAGATTTCGTAGCATTTTCAATTTGTTTTGAAAAATTCTAAAGCGGCGCAATTCGCGTTGAAACGAGCGTTGAAACGAGCGTTCTGATTGGATTATGATTGTTCTTCATATATAAAAAAACATCTTGTTACATTCTAATAATCCAATCAGAACGCTCGTTTCAACGCTGGTTTCAACGCGAATTGCGCCGCTTTAGAAATTTTCAAAACAAATTGAAAATGCTACGAAATCTCTTTTTGACGTACATTTTTGCCGAAAAAACATACAGGTTAGTGGAAACACATTTTATTGATAATGTTATTCACAGTTAAAACTCTCCTGTCGAAGATTTTTTTTTGTTGCTGACAGAACCCGTGTCCTAGTATGGAAATGTGACCTGCTATGGCCAATGTATGTGGCAATTGTTTGCAAAGTATACATGCATGCAGCTTAAAGTTGTGTTTTATTTGAAGAACAATATAAATACTCGGGATAGGCGTTATATTTGGACAGCTTTGTACAAAATTGTTTCAGATATGGCCATTTTACTGATCGATGCGAAATCTGACATCCCACAGAGTAGAATCCCTGTACTTAAATATATATACTAGTACCCCCAAACGTGCCGAATCCCTGTGACATGGACAGAAACAATCTTCATGAAGTCTCACAACTGATCTGCTACAGCAGTGCTTTAAATGTGTCCAGTGTCCACTCTGATCATAGTTTATACAAATTTATTTAAGCTCTATTGCGAAATAAGTTCTTACAACTTATGTTAATCACTCTCGAGACCTCATTCCTGGTGGAATCCATCGCCACGAGGGAGAGAGAAGAGACAACGTGGAATTTAAATGCCTTGCCTAAGGGCACAATCGTAACGGCTCCAGCGGGGCTCGAACTCCGGACCTTTCGCAGATCCTTTCGACTGATCATACTCATCATACTCGCACCACAGGCACCAGACACATAGGCCAAAAAAAATTGGTGGTGCCTGTGACTCACACGTTGTCCATTTAGTAAATACTTGCGACACATTGTCTCAATAGGTTGCTGAAACATTCACAGGTTGGAGCTAAAAGAAAAAACTGAATTAGCATAGACAATACTATTTTTGAATAAAAAATGTTAATAAGCTATAAGTGGGCCAAACTATTTGAACTGATCTGTAAATGTGCTTCCAGGTCATTGTCACATGACTGTCACGTGATACTCTTATGCATAAAGCAACTCCTACTGACAGCCATGACGTCACTTTTCTCACAATGTAAACAATCGGTTTTCTTCGAGATTTTTGTGAATGAAAGGTAAAATAATATTTATTCGGTGACATAAGATTATTTGCAGGATATGAAGTTGAACATTCCAAACATATAGGAATCAGTTACATACTACATCGTCGGAAACCAGTAACACCGGGATACATCGCCAGAAATCAGTGACGCCGGGATACATGTATCATATTGTATGTAAAGATACACGCATGGTGGTGATATTTTGGAACCAATTTTACTAGATAACAAAAACAACTTGTATGTTGCAACATGTTCGGTAATGAAGCAGATATAGCGTTCATACCGCTTAAACTGCTATGCTGTTTCTCCATTCCACCAAGTTGGTAAACTTCGCGCCAAAGGACATTTCCAATGACGTCATAATCGCAAGCGGTGTATATCGTTTTATATACTTAATTGTGAAAATAATCTACCGTTTCGGTAATGACACAACATGTGGGACACATGTATATATAATTTATGGTTCTAAAAGATATATTTACATGTAGCGTGAAAACAACTTTCAAGAATATTATACAGATAATATCATCATATAAATTAAATTAAAACAAAATCATGTCGTAGATTTTCATTAGAAACACGTAAGATTAATTTTAGAAATAGAATTTACCTTTTGGGACATCGATTTTTATTCAAGTCAATATGCATAGATGTTTCCATAGTGTCGTCCTTCCTTATTTGCGATAAGTGACATCAAATGTTCAGCGATAGTGGGACACAAAATGCCTATAAAAAGAATTACCCACCTGTTTTTCAAAACTGATATAGTATTTACTGTAATGAATGACTTTTTGTTCATTTGTTCCCTTTCTGTATCGCTTTCAGTTTCTCAAAACCATCTTACATATTCTGAGTCGTAGTTTCGCATACATAGGCCTATACTCTTTGTTGTATAACTGTCACTTCATCCCCGCGTAATTCGTTCATTTTCATGATACATTTGTCAACCATAATGATATTATGTATTAGTTTAGTTTAGTCATATTTTATTGTATTTATCAGTTACATGTATAATACAACATAGGCCTACAACACCTTCAAAACTCTATACAACAACCATAAAGCTTCATTTAGAAACCCGAACCTCAAAAACAGGTCCGAACTTAGCAAGTATATCTGGGAACTCAAAGAATTTAATATAACATGGAACATACTAAGACATGCCTCACCGTACAATCCAGCCTCCAACCGTTGTAAGTTGTATTATTGGGAACAGTTTTATATCATCTGCAGGCGTAAGAATGCAACACTTAACAAAAGAAATGAACTGATATCGGCCTGCAGACATTCCAGAAAATATATATTATTTAACTTAAAACCCAAACCACCGTGAAAATAATACTACATAGTTACCCCCTTATTTTCTAAATCCATTTGTACTAGGGGAGACCGGGGATAGTTGTTACACGGGGTAAGTTGTTACACAACGGAAAACTAATTGATGACGTCAAGTATGATTTCACTTATTCCACGAATTGTTTTCAAATATCGCCGCCATTTTTTACACTGAAGCTGTGTCAGAGCTGCACGAACGAAACGAAATTTAGCGCCCAATGAGTGATTTTCGACCACGTAAGTAACTTTTTATGTTGTTAACATTTTTCATTTCAGGACCATGTATTTAAAATACCGTAAAACTTGTAAATGTATTTTAACTGAGTAAGGACTCGGCTTTAAAAATGTACGATTCTCGATGATGAAGCTGAATGTGTAAATTATCTCCTTCGGTGTTATGGCATGTGGTATACTCGGGGCAAGTTGTTACACTAGGCATGGGGCATGTTGTTACATCTCTCTCAGGACTGATGAGCCTCATTTGGAAGAAGCACCGAGCCAGGAGACACTTGAACAGCATGCCCCACACGAACCATTCGCCATATTAAACGCCAAGTTACGAGAGATAAATCGGGAGGTTGTGCAGGTTTCTGGCGACGGACATTGTCTTTTGCATGCAGTAGTAGTAGGTCTTGCCGATGAGGGTATAGAAGAGTTACCTAGTGAAACGTTGTGTACAATGTTGGTCTCTGAAATATCAGACCACGCTGATCATTATATGCAATTTTCAAATGACCGGAATATCCGTGACGACATAGATCGATACGTTCGCCTCAAGGAATACAACAACGACACGGCGGATTTAATATTGGCTGCATTGTGTAACTGCCTTGGGATAGCTGCCATCATTTACCACCAAACAGCACCTGGAATTATAAACATCCTTGTCACCGGTCCAGGCAGGCCAGACGTCGTCTTCAGAGGAGATATATACCTGGTCCTCAAGGGTAACAATGGAAACGCACATTACAGTGGCGTAAAGAAAATCAGAACAGACACACAACATCCAACATCATTCTCGCCAGAATGAATACGCCCATTTCCAAAGGCTCCCCCCCAGAAAAATCACAGGAGGACGCAAAAAGCGCAGAAGTGCTGTTCTTACGGATACGCCTGAGAAAAATGCAATAGAGGGAGAAAATAGGCACACACCAAAGGACACAAAAACTGATACAAATACAAGGAAACTAGGTAAAAGGTCACTTACAAGCAAGTCACAGAAGAAAAATGAACTGAAACTGAAAAAGAGACAGACATGCAGTAAAGCTCTCGTGGAGGAAACCTCATCCGATGAAGAAGAATGTGTTTGTTTAGTCTGTGTCGAGCCTTATTCTAACAGTCGTCCAAGAGAAGCTTGGATTCAGTGCCAGGGTTGCAAGAATTGGTCGCACGAGGAATGCACCAATGTGATGAAAATAACGCATACGTCTGTCACAATTGTGACTCCGAAGATGACGTTGGTCTTTAAAATAAACTTCATCATCGTTGCTGTTATGCTATAGTGTAGAGACAGAAAGAATTACAGTCAAACTTCGGTAATTCGAACTCGTTTAATTCGTAGCATATGCGTATTTCGTAGTGAAAGCAAAGTTCTTTCAAATGGAATAGATAGTAAGAAATATCCAAGAAAACATGTGTTTAAAGGAGGAATTTCTCATATGAGTAATTTCTCCTTTTACCACATGCTTTTACATGCATATATTCCTACATATTCATATCACATATTGTTTAAACATATATATTAATGCGTTTTATTCTGAAAGTGCCAACTCCGCTAGTTCGTATATACAGTTAATTCGAATACATTTACTTACATAATGGTCCCTTGCACTTCGAATTACCGTAGTTTGACTGTACATTCCATGTTGGCAAGGAGTATTTGTTCAGTGTGATGAAATGCTACATTTCCCACAATGTTTTAAAAGTTAAAGAGATGTTTTAAAATAAGTTAACATAAGTTATGTGTTAAATTTGTGTTCCTGTTTGAATGGATTACCATGGTTATATGTATTGCATGTTTAAAAGTTGGTTATATTTGCATGAATAAAATATAAAACTGTAAGGACAAATTGTAACAACTTACCCCGAACTCTGTAACAACATGCCTCAGTGGCGGGGCATGTTGTTACATTTCACTGACCTAATATGTCAGGCTGGTCCGAGCGGAAATGCTATTGCATTCATTGAATGATGTGCACGTATGCTAACACCAATGTTGTGCTTTGCGTAGATAGGTGAATAATGTGTATCGACAAATTATTGGAGAAGATGTGAACAAAAATGTGAAAAGTGTAACAACTATCCCCGGTCTCCCCTAAATCGCTTCCGAAGATTGCTTGCATAAGCAAGTATGAAACTGATAAGTAAAGCGACCATATAACCCGTTTATGTGTTGATTCATCATTCACCAATATATATAGGTATATATATACACAAATATTATATATACATAAAATGCTGCTACATGTATGTAAATTAAACAACAACATTTGTAATGGTTTGGGTCACAAGTTTACAACATTAGAAAACGGCCGGCACCAGAATGTCACACAAACGTTTAATTAAACTAAATAACGGATTTTAGAATGGCAAACAAAACAAAAACCAAATGAAAAAGGGGAAACTATTATTTCATTAAATAATATATTAAAAGTAATACAACAATAAACGAGAAAGAAAGAACATTATTATAACATATAACCCGCTGTTCCACCAATTCGTCCCCATCACGACGCCAAACCCGAAGCGTTTTCTGGTGCTGGCCGTTGTCTAATGTTTTTAAAACGTGAGGCCCAAACAATTGGTATGTTCATGCTATGTATTGTGTATGACATATTTACTATTGATTTGCAATAAAATATGAATAAACTAAACCGGAAGCAATGTCATCAGCACTAACTTCTTATTAATTCGTGAGGGCATAATACGCTATTTAAAAAACAATGCGTATTTTTTTAATATATGTTTGTATTTGATGGGACTTTAAACCGAGGTCTCATGTCGGTGATTTACACCGTGCATGTAAAAGAACCAGAGGATACTCTAGAATGGGTCTCTGTCTGTATCATTGCACTATCCCCCAAAACTCTAAAATGACTAATCTCTTTTAACAGGAGGCGTCGCTCATATGGGCAACCGGTAGCGACGATAAATAAACGTAAAACACAAATTTTATACATGTTTGTACTTTTGTTTTTTAAAAATAAAGTTTGGTTCTCATCATTTGATAACGACCCACTGTCATAAAGTAATGTATGGAAGCTAAGTATATGGTATGCCCGAGTATCGGTAAATAATCAAATACGCCCATTCCTATAACGATTACATCTAAGGCATATTCAATACCGTCGGGACACGCCATTGAACGGCTGTCGAAGATATCGTTATTGAAATTATTGTATTTATTTCTAATACATGCCTGTATTACCGTATAATATCGTTCCCCTGTTGTGTAAGAGGCTGTCCGATTAGCGCAGTGGTTAGCGCGCTCGTTTCTCATCAATGCAACCCGGGCTTGATCCTCGGACAGGGAAGTATATGAAATGGTACGGTTGTCGCCATATCAGACAGGTGGGTTTTCTCCGGGTACTCTAGTTTCCTCCCACATGAATGACCACATATACGCTTTCATCCGCGCCAACGAGAGTGATTAATATAAGTTGCTAGAACTTGCTTCGCAATCGTTATAAAATAAATACAGTTTTACAGTCTTAAAGTGTAAGAGGATGGGACTATAAGAGATGTGTACTTACTTTTCAGTTTATCCTTAAGCGATTGCAGTGTGCTTGCATAGCGTATTTATAAATCTAGATCATTCCATAATGTTATTGAATCGGGTATTGAATCAGATCGTGAGTACAACTCAAGTTACATTGGCAAGGTAGTGAAAGTACGATTAATACGCGATGAATATTCATTTTGAATCTCCTATAGGAGGCGGGAAAAGATCATGAAGATAACATGGAAGAAGACCAGCTGAAAGTTAAGTACATACGTCCTTAAATCAGAAAACGCAGACAATCGCTTCTATACCCCAAACAATTTTAAGGGGGAATATGCCCGGCTTCATATTGGAGCTTCTTTTCATATTGTCTGCAGCTATCCCTTACAATAGATGATCAAGCAATGGTCTAATGTAGGCTAATATATGTCTTCTATTTAAGTTTCTATTTAAGCATTCGCATTAAGCCCAAGAACTTTAGAAGCTGGAGAGGTAGTATTGCTTGTGTTAGCGTGCCGTGACCTAGCCTGGGTGCCAGTCTGTCGATTTTTCACTTTTTAACTTCTGGCAAAAAAAAAAGTTGATATGATCAGAAACTCAATACGGCCCAATTAATAGTCTCAGTGTTAAAATATATTTATTTGACTGACCAGGCAAAATATATCGACGCCTGTTCCCAGGCTACACGTGACCCATCGTGTCTTAATGTGACACCAAAGTGTTTATGTTCATCAACACAATCTATATAACTGTTTTCCCAATCCTAACGGTTTTGTTACAATTTCTGTGTGATGTCTTATTCTTGAAATATTGTTTAAACTAAAATGTGCATGTCTATAGTTTTCCTTAGAAGCAGAGATTTGCTACAAGTGGGTCAGCTGTTGTGACCTCTGTATGACACCATGGTAAATGAACATGATGGCAATCATTATTGTATTAATTACCACAGAGCAAATATCTCCCGATACATGTATTTATAAATTTTATAGAAATCATATAGCTTACAAATCTCTCTATATATGTGCATTATTAAGACATTAAATCAACTTCAGTGATATGATTTCCAAGCCATTGTATTAATCCATTATGTTGGATATTAAATACCATATCCCTGATAAAAAGTCTGTGTGTTTTGTTGGGGTTTGTTTAGTGCTTCTCAGGCGCGTAGCTAGGCTTACGCATGTACGCACGTGCGTACGATTTATTTTTGACAGTTCCTGAAAATGAAATTAAATAAATGCGAACAATGCAATACAAACTGGATCGTAAGGGGGCAAGGGTGTTAGGGGGTACTGACTTTGGTCATTCACAAGAAAGCAAAATGCCAACAGATATTGAATGTAGCTGATGTTCATAGTAGGCAAACGTCACCTGAGACTATATAGCGGGAAAATATCTCCGGGTGGGGCATGCCCCCGGACCCCCTAGAATGGTGCGTAATCCATATTTAGGCCTAGCTTCTCCTGCTTCTTTTATGAACATATTCCTGCGCGTATTTACACACTAAGTAAGAATGTTGTGTGGTTTTTTGAAACTTTATTTATTTTACAACGATTGTGAAACAAGTTCTAACAACTTATATTGATCACTCTCGTTGATGCTGATGAAAGCGTAAATGTGGTCATTCGTGTGGGAGGAAACCGGAGTACCCGGAGAAAATCCACCTGTCCGATCTGGCGACCACCGTAGCATCTCACATACTTCCCGGTCCGAGGATCGAACCCGGGTTGCATTGGTGAGAAGCGAACGCGCTAACCACTGCGATAATCGGACAACCAGGAGGCGGTAACTAGCTTCTAGGGCCCCGTACATGTGGGTATGGGTACGGAACAGACACTCACGTACACTTTGCAATTTGGCCTTCTTTTCAAACCACTACATGTTTTGTATTGTACTGTGGTTCGTGTAAATGTTCGTAGAACATCTATCTCTTCTGAGAGAGAATATAGCGTAGACTGGGGTTGTAAATTGTATATGAGCTTACGCAATAAAACCCATTGAGGGGTAGTGTTACTGATACTGTAACACGAAGCTGGTAATTTATCTGGCATTATAATCTCCAGCAGATCACAGGAATAGTGTGTTTGCGTTGTCTGTCTGTCTGTCTGTATGTCCGTCCGTCCGTCCGTCCGTTCGTTCGTTCGTTCGTTCGTTCGTTCGTTCCGTTCGTTCGTCCGTCTGTCTGTCTGTCGATGACCGTCTTCTGTCGAGGACAACAACTCAGATATGTCTTTCTTTCTGATATGATCTCAAACGTGTAACGTTTCAGCGCATTCTTTCATAAGAAATACAGTATATAACAATTACATTGATAATGGTGTTGTAATATTAAAATATTGTTGTTTGCAACATATTAGTATTGGCCATTAGTTCTATATTATACATTTATAGACTTTCAATGATGCAAACGCGTTGTTCTATGGACCCAGCAGCTAGTGTGGAGTCTGAGTGGAATACCACCATGCGGGTCCATAGAACAACTTATTGACCTCATTGAAAGTCCTTAATTATTATAATAGATACCTATTTTTAAAAAGCAGACATACAGTGTCTCAAAATGATAATTATATCATTTAACAACAACAATTACCAAACACACAATTAATAAACATGTCGTCTAATCTGGCTCTATAGTGATTGTTTGTTATAGTGTCACCCCTATTTAAAGGGCCAGCCATTTCTGACTTATGAGACACCTCATTTTTATGAACATCAGTACTACCCGAATCCTATACGTGTATGCCAGGCGACCGGCTGGTAGGCAATCGGTAACCATTATTTAACTAGCTGGCGGCTCACCAACCGGTGTATCAGAACGAACCCCTGACGAGATTCGAACCTTCGACCTCCCACTCCGTAGGCGGACGCCTTAACCACTAAACCACGGAGACGGTTTGCAAAAACAACTTTAGTTGTGCTTAGCATGTTAATGGTTAAGAAACAACTTATTATTAGATTATACGAAAAGCTAGCTGCATCAACTTCACACATAGCAATTCCGTCCGCGAAGGTTCAATACATATAATCCAAATAATGCTCCGACAGGCGGCCGGCGACGGATTAAAATGTCACTTCCATTAAGCACAAATGACATACAATACATGGCATGGCGCTTAAGGACATAGTTCCTTATAGTAAAACATTTATGTGCACGTTCCATACTGGTAAGGCCTTATAAAAAACAATTGGTCATCACTTACATTGTCTCCAATCTAACAGCTTCTAAGTACCTCAATCAATAATACCATCCATTAGCCAGATTGCGCAAGCTTCCACAATAACGAAATGTGAATGGATGACAAGCACACGTACGGTATAGTACCGCTGAAGAAAGATTTATTTGGCACATCAATTCTACTTCGAAAAAACGAAACAGGTAATATGCTGTGGTTATGTTATATTGGTTTACCTTCATACGGACTTTTACCCAACTCGCATAAACCATTATACCGCCAGGTACAACGCCAGGTATTGTAATTTCAAGCGCTATAACTGCATATGCATGATTAGTACAAATCCAACCGGGAGTTCTCCAAGAGGAAAAAGTAGGCATACAATACGAGCAGTCAATAACGGAGTGTCTTGTTTGTTTTCTGGAGTCAACGCAAGAAGATATGTCAGAAACATTGAAGCTACTTAAAGATAATATGGTAAAAGGCGGAGAGGAATATAATTTCAGTGAGGATGTTGAATTTATAGGTGAGTGGGTTGTTAATATGATTTAAATCATTTAATACAAGCACTGTCAAGTGTATAAGATTATGCATTGTATAATTCATAATTATCACATAACTTTACATCCAACCATCGCATAATGTATAGTATGCATACATGCGTAATACAACTTGGAAGGATTCTGATTGGCTGAGAGAAGAATCCTTATAATTTATACAGTAACTATTTTCTATTTTATCTTATTGTTCATTTTCCTCGGTTAGAGTGTCCCACATAATCGCCAACCTGATCAGCTAACGTATGTCCCACATAATCGCCAACCTGATCAGCTAACGTATGTCCCACATAACCGCCAACCTGATCAGCTAACGTATGTCCCACATAACCGTCAACCTGATCAGCTAACGTATGTCCCACATAATCGTCAACCTGATCAGCTAACGTATGTCCCACATAATCGTCAACCTGATCAGCTAACGTATGTCCCACATAATCGTCAACCTGATCAGCTAAAGGCTGTCCCACATAACCGTCAACCTGATCAGCTAAAGGATGTTCCACATAACCGCCAACCTGATCAGCTAAAGGCTGTCCCACATAACCGTCAACCTGATCAGCTAAAGGATGTTCCATATAACTGTCAACCTGATCAGCTAAAGGCTGTCCGACATAACCGTCAACCTGATCAGCTAATCACATTTAAGTCAATTTCTGTAAAATTATATCATCATATTAAACAGGAAGTAAAATATAAAAACATTTTACCGTTTTATATTTTCGATTGATCTCACTTCGAAGCAAAAACGTGTAATTCTGTTTCGTTTTCCATAGGCCTCAACGTACGATTGTACTTCTCGATCAAACTGTGCTTTCAAACTAAATCTATGATTTCTTCTTTACATTGCAGTCAAACATGTTAACCCATTCAACACCAAGTAACTGACATGGACTGGTTGTGCATGATATTTTTAGACCAATAAATTAATAAGAATATTAAATTTGGACTAGTTCATTTATCAAAATGGGTACATTTTGTCTAAAAAGAATAATATTACTGGCAAAAAGTGCAACTCTTGATGAGACGGCTCGTCATGAGCTGGCTCATCTGGATCTACATTGTGTGTAAGCCTATTTAGAGGCGTGTGGTGTTGAAATGGTTAATTAATATGGGATTTCAATAATAGGCAGTACAGACAATTCATCATCCCATTATGCTTCCCTGATGTCAAACGCTAGTTAGATTGATTTAATTAATTTATCACAATCGATATTAAATAATTTTATGAATGCAATATGGCCATAGGCCTACATGATATTTATATTGCTTCAGTCATTATACACATAATCTGCACTAGTTTAGGGTTTCAAGACAATTCGAGCATCAACGTCACACAAAATCGATCCGGTACTTTTAATATTACGAAATATATCAAATGATTTATTTGCATCGGACAACGGTTAATTTCCCAACATTTCCAACGTCATTAGTGAATACAATACATTCTTTACTTTTAAATATTGTAGTATTACTATTATCCACAGAATAGTTGTGCAATTCTAAGCAGATAAGAGTCAGAAACACAGCGAGTCTAGATGTTACGTGTGTACGTATGAACCCTCCGCCCGTCTGGTGTTTCATGTTTTGTTCGGTCTCTTTTTCAAAATCTATATATTTTTGCAATCCTCAATTCTTTTGTAGTCGTGAACAACACACATCAAACATAGCAGTATCGATGGTAACTATGTATTGTTCTATATGTTGATGGTAAATATGTATTGTTCTATATGTATATTGTAAATATGTATTGTTCTATATGTATATTGTAAATATGTATTGTTCTATATGTTAAGGTAAATATGTATTGTTCTATATGTAGATGGTAACTATGTATTGTTCTATATGTTGATGGTAAATATGTATTGTTCTATATGTTGATGGTAAATATGTATTGTTCTATATGATGATGGTAAATATGTATTGTTCTATATATTAAGGTAAATATGTATTGTTCTATGTGTTGATGGTAAATATGTATTGTTCTATATATTAAGGTAAATATGTATTGTTCTATATGTTGATGGTAAATATGTATTGTTCTATATTTAGGTAAATATGTATTGTTCTATATGTTGATGGTAAATATGTATTGTTCTATATATTAAGGTAAATATGTATTGTTCTATATGTTGATGGTAAATATGTATTGTTCTATATGATGATGGTAAATATGTATTGTTCTATATGTTGATGGTAAATATGTATTGTTCTATATGATGATGGTAAATATGTATTGTTCTATATGTATATTGTAAATATGTATTGTTCTATATGTTGATGGTAAATATGTATTGTTCTATATGTTGATGGTAAATATGTATTGTTCTATATGTTGATGGTAAATATGTATTGTTCTATATGTTGATGGTAAATATGTATTGTTCTATATATTAAGGTAAATATGTATTGTTCTATATGTTGATGGTAAATATGTATTGTTCTATATGATGATGGTAAATATGTATTGTTCTATATGTTGATGGTAAATATGTATTGTTCTATATGATGATGGTAAATATGTATTGTTCTATATGTATATTGTAAATATGTATTGTTCTATATGTTGATGGTAAATATGTATTGTTCTATATGTTGATGGTAAATATGTATTGTTCTATATGTTGATGGTAAATATGTATTGTTCTATATGTTGATGGTAAATATGTATTGTTCTATATATTAAGGTAAATATGTATTGTTCTATATGTTGATGGTAAATATGTATTGTTCTATATGATGATGGTAAATATGTATTGTTCTATATGTATATTGTAAATATGTATTGTTCTATATGATGATGGTAAATATGTATTATTCTATATGATGATGGTAAATATGTATTGTTATATATGTATATTGTAAATATGTATTGTTCTATATGTTAATGGTAACTATGTATTGTTCTATATGTTGATGGTAAATATGTATTGTTCTATATGTATATTGTAAATATGTATTGTTCTATATGTTAATGGTAACTATGTATTGTTCTATATATTAAGGTAAATATGTATTGTTCTATATGTTGATGGTAAATATGTATTGTTCTATATGATGATGGTAAATATGTATTGTTCTATATGTTGATGGTAAATATGTATTGTTCTATATGTTGATGGTAACTATTTATCATTCTATATGTCAATGTCAACTATGTAGTGTTCTATATGTTGATGGTAAATATGTATTGTTCTATATGTTGATGGTAAATATGTAGTGTTCTATGTGTTGATGGTAAATATGTATTGTTCTATATGTTAATGGTAATTATGTATTGTTCTATATGTTAATGGTAACTATGTATTGTTCTATATGTTAATGGTAACTATGTATTGTTCTATATGTTGATGGTAACTGTGTTGTTCTATATGTTGGTGGTAACTATGTATTGTTCTATATGTTGATAGTAACTATGTATTGTTCTATATGTTGATAGTAACTATGTATTGTTCTATATGTTGATAGTAACTATGTATTGTTCTATATGTTGATAGTAACTATGTATTGTTCTATATGTTGATGGTAACTATGTATTATTCTATATGTTGATGGTAACTATGTATTGTTCTATATGTTGATGATAACTATGTATTGTTCTATATGTTGATGGTAAATATGTATTGCTCTATATGTTGATGGTAACTATGTATTGTTCTATATGATGATGGTAACTATGTATTGTTGTATATGTCAATGGTAACTATGTATTGTTCTATATGTTGATGGTAAATATGTATTGTTCTATATGTCAATGGTAACTATGTATTGTTCTATATGTTGATGGTAAATATGTATTGTTCTATATGTCAATGGTAACTATGTATTGTTCTATATGTTGATAGTAAATATGTATTGTTCTATATGTCAATGGTAACTATGTATTGTTCTATATGTTGATGGTAAATATGTATTGTTCTATATGTTAAAGGTAACTATGTATTGTTCTATATGTTGATGGTAACTATGTATTGTTCTATATGTTGATGGTAACTATGTATTGTTCTATATGTTGATGGTAGTTATGTATTGTTCTATATGTTGATGGTAAATATGTATTGTTCTATATGTTGATGGTAAATATGTATTGTTCTATATGTTGATGGTAGTTATGTATTGTTCTATATGTTAATGGTAAATATGTATTGTTCTATATGTTGATGGTAAATATGTATTGTTCTATATGTTAATGGTAACTATGTATTGTTCTATATGTTGATGGTAACTATGTATTGTTGTATATGTCAATGGTAACTATGTATTGTTCTATATGTTGATGGTAAATATGTATTGTTCTATATGTCAATGGTAACTATGTATTGTTCTATATGTTGATGGTAAATATGTATTGTTCTATATGTCAATGGTAACTATGTATTGTTCTATATGTTGATAGTAAATATGTATTGTTCTATATGTCAATGGTAACTATGTATTGTTCTATATGTTGATGGTAAATATGTATTGTTCTATATGTTAAAGGTAACTATGTATTGTTCTATATGTTGATGATAACTATGTATTGTTATATATGTTGATGGTAACTATGTATTGTTCTATATGTTGATGGTAGTTATGTATTGTTCTATGTGTGGATGGTAAATATGTATTGTTCTATATGTTGATGGTAAATATGTATTGTTCTATATGTTGATGGTAGTTATGTATTGTTCTATATGTTAATGGTAAATATGTATTGTTCTATATGTTGATGGTAAATATGTATTGTTCTATATGTTAATGGTAACTATGTATTGTTCTATATGTTGATGGTAACTATGTATTGTTCTATATGTCAATGGTAAATATGTATTATTCTATATGACAATGGTCAATATGTATCATTCTATATGTTGATGGTAACTATGTATCATTCTATATGTTGATGGTAACTATGTATCATTCTATATGTTGATGGTAACTATGTATTGTTCTATATGTTGATGGTAAATATGTATTGTTCTATATGTTGATGATAACTATGTATCATTCTATATGTCAATGTCAACTATGTAGTGTTCTATATGTTGATGGTAACTATGTATTGTTCTATATGTTGATGGTAACTATGTATTGTTCTATATGTTGATGGTAACTATGTATCATTCTATATGTTGATGGTAACTATGTATTGTTCTATATGTTGATGGTAACTATGTATTGTTCTATATGTTGATGGTAAATATGTATTGGTCTATATGTTGATGGTAACTATGTATTGTTCTATATGTTGATGGTAAATATGTATTGTTCTATATGTTGATGGTAAATATGTATTGTTCTATATGTTGATGGTAAATATGTATTGTTCTATATGTTAATGGTAAATATGTATTGTTCTATATGTTGATGGTAAATATGTATTGTTCTATATGTTGATGGTAACTATGTATTGTGCTATACGTTGATGGCAACTATGTATTGTTCTATATGTTGATGGTAACTATGTATTGTTCTATATGTCAATGTCAACTATGTATTGTTCTATATGTTGATGGTAACTATGTATCATTCTATATGTCAATGTCAACTATGTATTGTTCTATATGTTGATGGTAACTATGTATTGTTCTATATGTTGATGGTAAATATGTATTGTTCTATATGTCAATGGTAACTATGTATTGTTCTATATGTTGATGGTAAATATGTATTGTTCTATATGTCAATGGTAACTATGTATTGTTCTATATGTTGATGGTAAATATGTATTGTTCTATATGTTAAAGGTAACTATGTATTGTTCTATATGTTGATGGTAACTATGTATTGTTCTATATGTCAATGGTAACTATGTATTGTTCTATATGTTGATGGTAAATATGTATTGTTCTATATGTTGATGGTAGTTATGTATTGTTCTATATGTTAATGGTAAATATGTATTGTTCTATATGTTGATGGTAAATATGTATTGTTCTATATGTTAATGATAACTATGTATTGTTCTATATGTTGATGGTAACTATGTATTGTTCTATATGTCAATGGTAAATATGTATTATTCTATATGTCAATGGTAAATATGTATCATTCTATATGTTGATGGTAACTATGTATCATTCTATATGTTGATGGTAACTATGTATTGTTCTATATGTTGATGGTAACTATGTATCATTCTATATGTTGATGGTAACTATGTATTGTGCTATACGTTGATGGTAACTATGTATTGTTCTATATGTTGATGGTAACTATGTATTATTCTATATGTCAATGTCAACTATGTATTGTTCTATATGTTGATGGTAACTATGTATCATTCTATATGTCAATGTCAACTATGTATTGTTCTATATGTTGATGGTAACTATGTATTGTTCTATATGTTGATGGTAACTATGTATTGTTCTATATGTTGATGGTAACTATGTATTGTTCTATATGTTGATGGTAACTATGTATTGTTCTATATGTCAATGTCAACTATGTATTGTTCTATATGTTGATGGTAACTATGTATTGTTCTATATGTTGATGATACCTATGTTTTGTTCTATATGTTGATGGTAAATATGTATTGTTCTATATTTTGATGGTACATATGTATTGTTCTATATGTTGATGGTAGTTATGTATTGTGCTATATGTTGATGGTAAATATGTATTGTTCTATATGTTAATGGTAAATATGTATTGTTCTATATGTTAATGGTAAATATGTATTGTTCTATATGTTGATGGTAAATATGTATTGTTCTATATGTTGATGGTAAATATGTATTGTTCTATATGTTGATGATACCTATGTATTGTTCTATATGTTGATGGTAAATATGTATTGTTCTATATGATGATGGTAAATATGTATTGTTCTATGTGTTGATGGTAACTATGTATTGTTCTATATGTTGATGATACCTATGTATTGTTCTATGTGTTGATGGCAGTTATGTATTGTTCTGTATGTTGATGGTAAATATGTATTGTTCTATATGTTGATGGTAAATATGTATTGTTCTATATATTAAGGTACATATGTATTGTTCTATATGTTGATGGTAACTATGTATTGTTCTATATGTCAATGGTAAATATGTATTATTCTATATGTCAATGGTAAATATGTATCATTCTATATGTTGATGGTAACTATGTATCATTCTATATGTTGATGGTAACTATGTATTGTTCTATATGTTGATGGTAATTATGTATCATTCTATATGTTGATGGTAACTATGTATTGTTCTATATGTTGATGGTAAATATGTATTGTTCTATATGTTGATGGTAAATATGTATTGTTCTATATGTATATGGTAAATATGTTTTGTTCTATATGTTGATGATAACAATATATTGTTCTATATGTTGATGGTAAATATGTATTGTTCTATATGTATATGGTAAATATGTATTGTTCTATATGTTGATGATAACTATATATTGTTCTATATGTTGATGGTAAATATGTATTGTTCTATATGTATATGGTAAATATTTTTAGTTCTATATGTTGATGATACCTATGTATTGTTCTATATGATGATGATACATATGTATTGTTCTATGTGTTGATGGCAGTTATGTATTGTTCTATATGTTGATGGTAAATATGTATTGTTATATATGTTGATGGTAAATATGTATTGTTCTATATGTTGATGGTAAATATGTATTGTTCTATGTGTTGATGATACCTATGTATTGTTCTATATGTTGATGATACCTATGTATTGTTCTATATGTTGATGATACCTATGTATTGTTCTATGTGTTGATGGCAGTTATGTATTGTTCTATATGTTGATGGTAAATATGTATTGTTCTATATGTTGATGATACATATGTATTGTTCTATATGTTGATGATACCTATGTATTGTTCTATATGTTGATGGTAAATATGTATTGTTCTATATGTTGATGGTAAATATGTATTGTTCTATATGTTGATGGTAAATATGTATTGTTCTATATGTTGATGATACCTATGTATTGTTCTATGTGTTGATGGTAAATATGTATTGTTCTATATGTTGATGATACCTATGTATTGTTCTATGTGTTGATGGCAGTTATGTATTGTTCTATATGTTGATGGTAACTATGTATTGTTCTATATGTTGATGGTAACTATGTATTGTTCTATATGTTGATGGTAACTATGTATTGTTCTATATGTTGATGGTAAATATGTATTGTTCTATATGTTAATGGTAAATATGTATTGTTCTATATGTTAATGGTAAATATGTATTGTTCTATATGTTGATGGTAAATATGTATTGTTCTATATGTTGATGGTAAATATGTATTGTTCTATGTGATGATGGTAAATATGTATTGTTCTATATGTTGATGATACCTATGTATTGTTCTATATGTTGATGGTAAATATGTATTGTTCTATATGATGATGGTAAATATGTATTGTTCTATATGTTGATGGTAAATATGTACTGTTCTATATGTTGATGGTAAATATGTATTGTTCTATATGTTGATGGTAAATATGTATTGTTCTATATGATGATGGTAAATATGTATTGTTCTATGTGTTGATGGTAAATATGTATTGTTCTATATGTTGATGATACCTATGTATTGTTCTATGTGTTGATGGCAGTTATGTATTGTTCTTTATGTTGATGGTAACTATGTAGTGTTCTATATGTTGATGGTAACTATGTATTGTTCTATATGTTGATGGTAACTATGTATTGTTCTATATGTTGATGGTAAATATGTATTGTTCTATATGTTAATGGTAAATATGTATTATTCTATATGTTAATGGTAAATATGTATTGTTCTATATGTTGATGGTAAATATGTATTGTTCTATATGTTGATGGTAAATATGTATTGTTCTATGTGATGATGGTAAATATGTATTGTTCTATATGTTGATGATACCTATGTATTGTTCTATATGTTGATGGTAAATATGTATTGTTCTATATGATGATGGTAAATATGTATTGTTCTATATGTTGATGGTAAATATGTATTGTTCTATATGTTGATGGTAAATATGTATTGTTCTATATGTTGATGGTAAATATGTATTGTTCTATATGATGATGGTAAATATGTATTGTTCTATGTGTTGATGGTAAATATGTATTGTTCTATATGTTGATGATACCTATGTATTGTTCTATGTGTTGATGGTCGTTATGTATTGTTCTTTATGTTGATGGTAACTATGTAGTGTTCTATATGTTGATGGTAACTATGTATTGTTCTATATGTTGATGGTAAATATGTATTGTTCTATATGTTAATGGTAAATCTTTATTGTTCTATATGTTAATGGTAAATATGTATTGTTCTATATGTTGATGGTAAATATGTATTGTTCTATATGTTGATGGTAAATATGTATTGTTCTATATGTTGATGATACCTATGTATTGTTCTATATGTTGATGGTAAATATGTATTGTTCTATATGATGATGGTAAATATGTATTGTTCTATATGTTGATGGTAAATATGTATTGTTCTATATGATGATGGTAAATATGTATTGTTCTATGTGTTGATGGTAAATATGTATTGTTCTATATGTTGATGATACCTATGTATTGTTTTATGTGTTGATGGCAGTTATGTATTGTTCTTTATGTTGATGGTAAATATGCATTGTTCTATATATTAAGGTAAATATGTATTGTTCTATATGTTAATGGTAAATATGTATTGTTCTATATGTTAATGGTAACTATGTATTGTTCTATATGTTGATGGTAAATATGTATTGTTCTATATGTATATGGTAAATATGTATTGTTCTATATGTTGATGATAACTATATATTGTTCTATATGTTGATGGTAAATATGTATTGTTCTATATGTTAATGGTAAATATGTATTGTTCTATATGTCAATGGTAAATATGTATTGTTCTATATGTTGATGGTAAATATGTATTGTTCTATATGTATATGGTAAATTTGTTTTGTTCTATATGTTGATGATAACTATATATTGTTCTATATGTTGATGGTAAATATGTATTGTTCTATATGTATATGGTAAATATGTATTGTTCTATATGTATATGGTAAATATGTATTGTTCTATATGTTGATGATAACTATATATTGTTCTATATGTTGATGGTAAATATGTATTGTTCTATATGTATATGGTAAATATGTATTGTTCTATATGTTGATGATACCTATGTATTGTTCTATATGTTAATGATACATATGTATTGTTCTATGTGTTGATGGCAGTTATGTATTGTTCTATATGTTGATGATAACTATGTATTGTTCTATATGTTGATGATACCTATGTATTGTTCTATATGTTGATGGTAAATATTTATTGTTCTATATTTTGATGGTACCTATGTATTGTTCTATATGTTGATGATACCTATGTATTGTTCTATATGTTGATGGTAACTATGTATTGTTCTATATGTTGATGGTAACTATGTATTGTTCTATATGTTGATGATAACTATGTATTGTTCTATATGTTGATGATACCTATGTATTGTTCTATATGTTGATGGTAAATATTTATTGTTCTATATTTTGATGGTACCTATGTATTGTTCTATATGTTGATGATACCTATGTATTGTTCTATATGTTGATGGTAACTATGTATTGTTCTATATGTTGATGGTAACTATGTATTGTTCTATATGTTGATGATAACTATGTATTGTTCTATATGTTGATGATACCTATGTATTGTTCTATATGTTGATGGTAAATATTTATTGTTCTATATTTTGATGGTACCTATGTATTGTTTTATATATTAAAGTAAATATGTATTGTCTATATGTTAATGGTAAATAGGTATTGTTCTATATGTTGATGGTAATTATGTATTGTTCTATATGTTAATGGTAAATATGTATTGTTCTATATGTTGATGGTAAATATGTATTGTTCTATATGTTAATGGTAAATATGTATTGTTCTATATGTTAAGTTATGTGACAAACATTAGTGCAGTGGTTACTAAGCTCTCTTCTCACCAATCCAACCTGGGTTCGATCCTCGGACCGGGAAGTATGTGAGATGGTACGGTGGTCGCCAGATAGTTTTCCCCTGGTACTCAGGTTTCCTCCCACACAAATGACCACATTTACGCTTTCATCCGCGCCAACGAGAGTGATTAATATAAGTTGTTAAAACTTGCTTAGCAATCGTTGTAAAATAAATAAGATTTAAACATAACTGTGTCATACCCTTAATGGGTCCGTAGCGGAGATACATTTTACAATTATATATGAAAGCAGGAGTGTTTTTCTATTATTCATCTGTTTGTAGGTTTATATTTCTCTGCCATGTGGTGCCCACCATGTAAAAGTTTTACACCCAAGCTGGCCCAGTATTACACCAAAGCAATAGCTAAAGGGCACAAGTTGGAAGTTGTGTTGATCAGTTCAGACATGGACCAAGAAGCCTTCGATGAACATTTCAATGAAATGCCATGGGCAGCGCTCATATTTAAGGACAGAGATATGCAGGTAAGACAATTATAATGGAAACTCATATAGTATTCTGTGCATATGGATACGTGTATGCTTCAACATGCATATCTGATAGAGTTTGTCTTCTTTAAAGCGACACTACACCGGTGAAAACACAAATTTCTACAGGGTGATGTTTGTTTAAAGCGACACTACATCAGTGAAAACACACATTTCTACAGGGTGACTTATCTTTGTTGCCTGCCATCCGTACCAACATTGATTGTTTCCCAATAGACACCAAGATTCTATATGTTTGTTTAAAGCGACACTACATCAGTGAAAACACACATTTCTACAGAATGTATTTTCCTAGTATATGGTATGATTTCCCCCCAAATATTTGCCCCAAAAACTGAGTATTGATTGAGGGCAAGACATAGGAGTGGAGCGGAGTGTGAAGTTGATATTATAGTGGAGGTCTTGAACTAGACAACTAAGTCAAGTCTATATGTTGATATGATGTTAATTGTGTTAGGAATATTCACTTAATGTATCCGTGGAGCCCTGTGTTGAAAAATGGATACTAGTTTATACAAATTTATTTTAGCTCGATTGCGAAACAGGTTCTTGTAACGTATTATAATCACTCTCGAGACCTCATGCATGATTGAATCCATCGCCACGAGGGAGAGAGAAGATGCATATTGAATTTAAATGGCTTGCCTAAGGGCACAACCGTAACGGCACCAGCGGGTCGCGAACATGAAGCGAACGCACTACTATCACGACTTTAACCACGTCTCGTAACTAAGGGTTATGAGTTCATTCCCGCCAGAACCACCAGTCAAGTGTCCTTAGACCAGCCACATAACACACATTGCCTCATCTCTGTCTCCATCGTGCCACATTGCCTCATCTATATCTCCATCGTGCCACATCACCCACATTGCCTCATCTATATCTCCATCGTGCCACATCACCCACATTGCCTCATCTATATCTCCATCGTGACACACCACCCTCATTGCCTCATCTCTGTCTCCATCGTGGCACATCACCCACATTGCCTCATCTATGTCTCCATCGTGGCACATCATCCACATTGCCTCATCTCTGTCTCCATCGTGGCACATCACCCACATTGCCTCATCTCTGACTCCATCGTGACACATCATCCACATTGCCTCATCTCTGTCTCCATGGTGACACGTCACCCACATTGCCTCATCTCTGTCTCCATCGTGGCACATCACCCACATTGCCTCATCTCTGTCTCCATCGTGGCACATCACCCACATTGCCTCATCTCTGTCTCCATCGTGGCACATCACCCACATTGCCTCATCTATGTCTCCATCGTGGCACATCACCCACATTGCCTCATCTCTGACTCCATCGTGACACATAACACACATTGCCTCATCTATGTCTCCATCGTGACACATAACACACATTGCCTCATCTATGTCTCCATCGTGACACATAACACACATTGCCTCATCTATGTCTCCATCGTGACACATAACACACATTGCCTCATCTCTGACTCCATCGTGACACATAACACACATTGCCTCATCTATGTCTCCATCGTGGCACATCACCCACATTTCCTCATCTCTGACTCCATCGTGACACATAACACACATTTCCTCATCTCTGTCTCCATCGTGGCACATCACCCACATTGCCTCATCTCTGACTCCATCGTGACACATAACACACATTGCCTCATCTCTGACTCCATCGTGACACATAACACACATTGCCTCATCTATGTCTCCATCGTGGCACATCACCCACATTGCCTCATCTCTGACTCCATCGTGACACATCACCCACATTTCCTCATCTCTGTCTCCATCGTGACACATAACACACATTGCCTCATCTCTGTCTCCATCGTGGCACATCACCCACATTGCCTCATCTCTGACTCCATCGTGACACATAACACACATTTCCTCATCTCTGACTCCATCGTGACACATAACACACATTGCCTCATCTATGTCTCCATCGTGGCACATCACCCACATTGCCTCATCTCTGACTACATCGTGACACATAACACACATTGCCTCATCTCTGTCTCCATCGTGGCACATCACCCACATTGCCTCATCTCTGTCTCCATCGTGACACATAACACACATTGCCTCATCTCTGTCTCCATCGTGGCACATCACCCACATTGCCTCATCTCTGTCTCCATCGTGGCACATCACCCACATTGCCTCATCTCTGTCTCCATCGTGACACATAACACACATTGCCTCATCTCTGTCTCCATCGTGGCACATCACCCACATTGCCTCATCTCTGTCTCCATCGTGGCACATCACCCACATTGCCTCATCTATGTCTCCATCGTGGCACATCACCCACATTGCCTCATCTCTGACTCCATCGTGACACATAACACACATTGCCTCATCTATGTCTCCATCGTGACACATAACACACATTGCCTCATCTATGTCTCCATCGTGACACATAACACACATTGCCTCATCTATGTCTCCATCGTGACACATAACACACATTGCCTCATCTCTGACTCCATCGTGACACATAACACACATTGCCTCATCTATGTCTCCATCGTGGCACATCACCCACATTTCCTCATCTCTGACTCCATCGTGACACATAACACACATTTCCTCATCTCTGTCTCCATCGTGGCACATCACCCACATTGCCTCATCTCTGACTCCATCGTGACACATAACACACATTGCCTCATCTCTGACTCCATCGTGACACATAACACACATTGCCTCATCTATGTCTCCATCGTGGCACATCACCCACATTGCCTCATCTCTGACTCCATCGTGACACATCACCCACATTTCCTCATCTCTGTCTCCATCGTGACACATAACACACATTGCCTCATCTCTGTCTCCATCGTGGCACATCACCCACATTGCCTCATCTCTGACTCCATCGTGACACATAACACACATTTCCTCATCTCTGACTCCATCGTGACACATAACACACATTGCCTCATCTATGTCTCCATCGTGGCACATCACCCACATTGCCTCATCTCTGACTACATCGTGACACATAACACACATTGCCTCATCTCTGTCTCCATCGTGGCACATCACCCCACATTGCCTCATCTCTGTCTCCATCGTGACACATAACACACATTGCCTCATCTCTGTCTCCATCGTGGCACATCACCCACATTGCCTCATCTCTGTCTCCATCGTGGCACATCACCCACATTGCCTCATCTCTGTCTCCATCGTGACACATAACACACATTGCCTCATCTCTGTCTCCATCGTGGCACATCACCCACATTGCCTCATCTATGTCTCCATCGTGCCACATCACCCACATTGCCTCATCTATATCTCCATCGTGACACGTCACCCACATTGCCTCATCTCTGTCTCCATCGTGCCACATCATCAACATTTCCTCATCTATATCTCCATCGTGACACGTCACCCACATTGCCTCATCTCTGTCTCCATCGTGCCACATCATCAACATTTCCTCATCTATATCTCCATCGTGACACGTCACCCACATTGCCTCATCTATATCTCCATCGAGGCACATCACCCACATTGCCTCACCGATGTCTCCATCGTGACACATCCTCATTTCCTCATATTTGACTCCATCGTGACACGTCACCCACATTACCTCATCTCTGTCTCCATCGTGGCACATCACCCACATTTCCTCATCTCTGTCTCCATCGTGGCACATCACCCACATTGCCTCATCTCTGTCTCCATCGTGGCACATCACCCACATTGCCTCATCTCTGTCTCCATCGTGGCACATCACCCACATTGCCTCACCGCTGTCTCCATCGTGGCACATCACCCACATTGCCTCATCTCTCTCTCTCCATCGTGGCACATCACGCACATTTCCTCATATCGGTCTCCATCGTGGCACATCACCCACATTGCCTCATCTCTCTCTCTCCATCGTGGCACATCACGCACATTTCCTCATATCGGTCTCCATCGTGGCACATCACCCACATTGCCTCATCTCTCTCTCTCCATCGTGGCACATCACGCACATTTCCTCATATCGGTCTCCATCGTGGCACATCACCCACATTGCCTCATCTCTCTCTCTCCATCGTGGCACATCACGCACATTTCCTCATATCGGTCTCCATCGTGTCGATGTATTCCATCAGAAATAATATTTCGAGAGCGATAAAAACGAGTTAATGATGTTTCGCTATCGTGCTAAATGAAAAGTGTATAAACTAATCCCTTAACGACAGCATCATCTATTGGAAAGTAACGATTGGTATAACGTAAACGAATAAACGCATAGTTCTCTTTGTATCTAATGAGATGAGATATGCTTAAATATTCCCATGGAGTGAAGGACAGCCATTCATTAGTAACACCAGCAAAGCTTTCTTGCATACACAATCCCTGTATAAACATGCATTAATGGGGTTCATCAATCTAACCTATATCTAAACTAACGTCTCCATGGAAATTAACAACTACTATATTCCTCTCTTATCATTGCTAGCGTTCTTAATGACTTAGTTTTAAAACGTATGGTTAATTAATGATGAGCTTGACCATTAATTAATAGCTTTCTATGTACACATAGAAACCATAATTAATGAACAGTGTACGTAACTATATTCAATTATATTGGATAAACGATTGGATGGGCTATATATTTAGTGATATCTCCTCTATTCTGAGTACATGCGGATCTGTAGCCCAGTGGTAAAACGCTGGACTGGTAATCCATGAATCGCAGGTTCGATCCCCCGTCTGACCCTAATAAAATGAACAGTCTGTCAGACGGGACGTTAAACCGAGGTCTCGTGTCGGTGCTGTACATCGTGCACGTAAAAGAACCAGAGGAGACTCTGGAATGGGTCTCTGTCTGTGTCATTGCACTATCCTCCAAAATCTAAAATTACTAATCTCTTCAGGAGGCGTCGCTCATATGGGCAACCGGTAGCGACGATAAATAAACGTAAAACACACACACACACCATTCTGAATTTGACTGATGATAATGTCTCTTCGTTTGTCTTGATTATACCAATGCTATTAAACGAACAGTGTTATGTACTTTTCTATGTCTGCGTTTATAAAATATGTAAGTCTTATCTTGGAGTGATATATAGTTATATCTCAATTTACTGTATCTCCCCCAAACAGGGTTGTATTATACCACAAAGTACCGTATTATACCACAAATAAATACAAATACATAGCATTTATATAGCGCAAAAATTAAAAATTATTCTATTGCGCTTCACAATTACAGATGCAATTTTAAACATTTACACATGACAATAATATATGGAAATATAAATAAAAATGTATACATATATAGATATAACTAGGATTCTAGTAATTGGATAAGAACATAATTATATCATAATATCTACACCATTACGGTATATAAGTGAGTGATTGGATTAGCAAAGTACTGTATTACACCGCAACGCACTGTAGTATGTATGTTATGTATAAATTATAGTAATATACAATCTATCGATTTCAGGACAATTCAAAGAAAATAATGCCAGGAAATATTGGTCCCAAGACTTCCAAGAACTTCCATCTAAAGCCAAAAACTGAAACGACTAGCTTGAAGGTTTTAATATGCAACATTAATATCGAATTATGAGGATATGAAACATAATACATTTATTAATTTTAAATATACTGTTATGTCCAATTCATGTTTAGAATGTTTATTTCTGAACACGGCGGTTCTTGTAAACAAATGCATTACTTCATATGCTTCAGAAAATTTTAATTTATTATGATAACTTTTATTTACATGCTAAAAACTTGGAACATGTAATAATTATACTGATATGAAAAATATATACTGGCACCAAACGAAACTGTGCACTTGTCTTAGAGGTAAAATTTATATCCTTTTAGAAACACATATAGGCAAATTTGGTATCAAAATGTGCGACATATTGGGTAAATTAGTGCACTGTTTATTTTCTTCACTCATGATAGTAAAATCCATTATTCTAAAATTTGTAACGAAAAAGTAACGCTCAATATAAAAATGCACAGTTTTTTTATGAACGTATGTTGGTGAGTTTCTGGATGTACATGCAATTTAATTATTTAATAATAAGAACATAATTTACATAAAACGTATCAATCTAATTTTGCACAAGTTATCACTTTTATGTTGATCTAATTGTAATTTGGCATGGTAGAGCATGGTACACATAATGTTGCCATTATTCCACACACATATGGGAAGGGCGTGATAGCAAAAGAAAAACATCTTAACAAATGAGGACTTCAAGAGGAAACTAAGAAGCAATATAACTTTGCTTACTTAGATAGACCACAACAAATAGTAGCTATAAATGTTCAGGGGCGGTGGGGCGGGGTAGTAGCCGTGAGTGATATAAGTAATATGTATACATGGGGATATTCAACAACACCAGAGGTTTAGATGTGAGAGGCCCGGAGACGGGGAACAGCTAGTACGATTGAGTGCATGCCATGGGCAAGGCTCTTAAATGGAAGTCGTGATAGCGTAGTGATAGTGCGTTGTTCGCTTCAGACGCGAATGGCCCGGAGCTCGCACCCAGTTGTAGCCGTTACGATTGTGCCCGTATGCAAGGCCTTTGACAGCAAACATAACCTCTAACTTCGCCACGAGGGAGAGAGAAAAGGAAATGTAGTGTCATTGAGCAAGGCACCTTACACACGTTGCTTAGTACTGGTTAACCACTTAGGTCGGCTAAGCCTGCCCAGGAAAACATGTCTAGGTCTCCGCAAGGGAAAAAGTGCCTTGCTCAATGACACTACATTTCCTCTTCTCTCTCCCTCGTGGCGAAGTTAGAGGTTATGTTTGCTGTTAAAATTAAAAACAACAGACTAAACAAATTCATTATAATATAATTATTATGTATATTTCTTCATAACTAACCCTTCATGATTGTCGGAAATTATCTGAAATACAAAAGTACATCTAACCGCGGAGGAATACGAACCCCACACAGTGACAGAAAAAGCCATCTTTCATTATTTGAAAACAGTGGAAGATGGAGTTTTCTTTCACTGAGAAAACATAAAGGAAGGATTACTTAAGACTTCCCATCTGATATAATAGAGTTCGGGCAAATAATTCTTGTATATTCAATTGAATTTGATACTACATGGAGACGTTGAATTAACAATGTATATTCCATTAATGTTAAACCCCTTGCGGGGACCTAGACATGTTTTCCTGGGCAGGCTTAGCCGACCTAAGTGGTTAACCAGTACTAAGCAACGTGTGTGAGGTGCCTTGCTCAATGACACTACATACGTGGCCTGGTCGAGTATCGAACCCGGGACCGTTCGATTCCAAGTCCGATGCTCTACCACTGGACCACGGACGTCAACAATGTAACCATGGTAATTAAGCAAAGTTATTTGGCAAAGAATAATCGAAGAAGGGAATTAATTAGTATAAATTATGCAGGAGGAGTAACGTTAAACGACGTAATTCGTTGTAACTGTTGAGTGTAATGGATGTGTGTGTGTGTTTTACATTTATTTATCGTCGCTACCGGTTGCCCATATGAGCGACGCCTCCTGAAGAGATTAGTCATTTTAGATACAGATTCTTTTACGTGCACGGTGTACAGCACCGACACGAGACCTCGGTTAAAGTCCCATCTAAATACTGTTAATTGTATTAGGGTCAGACGGGGGATCGAACCTGCGATCCCTGGATTACCCGTCCAGCGTGTTACCACTGTTGGATATTTAAGAGGAAAATAACGTTGTTTTATACGCATGCCGTGTTTAATATTATCCTCATGTTGATATGTATATATATATGTATTGAGTGAAATACAAATTTGTATTGAATTGAATCTTTAATGCATAAAATAAACTATTCGACTATTTATAGCATTTAAAGATACATTTGCAATTCATATAATGATATACTGTACAAAAGAAAAGAAATTCGCGGAAAATGTAAATCCTAAAAGTGTGAATAACAAAGAGTAATAGTCGGCTCCAGCGGGGCTCGAACTCCGGACCTTTCCCGTGTTCGCTTCAGGTGCGAAAGGTCTGTAGTTCGAGCCCCGCTGAAGCTGTTACGATTGTGCCCTTAGGCATTGCATTTAATTTCCACATTGCCTCTTATCTCTCCCTCGTGGCGATGTATTCCATCAGGAATGAGGTCAAGCTAAAATAAATTTGTATAAACTAAGTAATAGTCACGTGTTCAAAACACTTGCGTATACAGCGGTAAATTACATAAAAATGTTAGATAAAAGGACAATCATACACACAGCCAAATAACTCCGTGGTCGAGTGGTTAATGTGGCTGACTTGTATACCACTGTAACCTATCAGCACCGATGGTCACGGGTTCGAGCCCCGATCAGACCTGTATATCTTTTTATGAAAAAGTTGGCAGTTTCTTACGGAGGTTGATGCACCAAGTACTGGTTAACCGCTGGAGCCTGTCCAGGAAATGTGTTGTTAGGTAAACTGTCCATCGCTCATATGGGCAACCGGTAGCGACGATAAACAAATTTAAAAAATACACAAAAAGCCAAATATAACGGACGGATCTGTCGTCCAGTGGGTAACACGTTGGACTGGTAATCCAAGGGATCGCAGGTTCATTCCCCCGTCTGACCCTAATAAAATTAACAGTCTTTCAGATGGGACGTTAAACCGAGGTCTCGTGTCGGTGTTTTACACCATGTACGTAAAAGAACCAGAGAAGACTCTGGAATGGGTCTATGTCTGTATCATTGCGCTATCCTCCAATATAAAATAACTAATATCTTCAGGGGGCGTCGCTCATATGGGCAACCGGTAGCGACGATAAATAAATCACGTGACAGCGGTGGATGTCTGTTCTATATACATGTATCATGCCATTCATTTCGAAACCTAACACACACATATATATCAGGTGGTGCAAAGAACAGACCGTTAACCTAATAAATGATATATATATATATATATATATAACCGTCACAGTGGCCTAGTGGTTAAGGAGTCAGCCTACTGAGCGGTAGATCGAAGGTTCGAATCTCGTCAGTTGTTCTTTCTGATATGACCGGTTAGTGAACCGCCAGCTTTTTTAAAAATAAAGTTTTTATTATTGTAATAGGAGGCCATATCAAGCCGATACGGTGTTCCCGATGTACATGTGTACATATATGAGATTCTCTCAACAGTCGTTTACAATAAAGATTTATATATAATATTATGCCAATTAACATTATATATTGTAGGAGACTCTATCAAGTAGATACGGCGTCCGTGGTATACCAACCCTTGTTATATTGGATAAATATGGAAACACGGTGACGACGGGGGGTCGAGCATGTGTCATGTCTAGATCTGGAGATGAGAATACCCTTCAGTGGCAGTAATTACCAACCTGATGGCGCCAGTCAGTCAATAACACATCTGTACGAGTATTATAATGATTTCCGTATTTAATAGAATAACACAAGTTCAGTAAATGTTGCAAAGAACTGACAGCCTTTGGTATCTACTGTGAAATTCTAAATTTTAAAGTATGTTGCACCTTTTGTGAAGTTAAATTCTAAGGTAGAGTGCACCTGTTGTGAAGTTAGATTCTACAGTATGTTCCATATATTGTGAAGTTAGATTCTACAGAATGTTCCATATATTGTGAAGTTAGATTCTACAGTATGTTCCATATATTGTGAAGTTAGATTCTACAGTATGTTCCATATATTGTGAAGTTATATTCTACAGGATGTTCCATATATTGTGAAGTTAGATTCTACAGGATGTTCCATATATTGTGAAGTTAGATTCTGCAGGATGTTCCATATATTGTGAAGTTAGATTCTACAGTATGTTCCATATATTGTGAAGTTAGATTCTACAGGATGTTCCATATATTGTGAAGTTAGATTCTACAGGATGTTCCATATATTGTGAAGTTAGATTCTACAGGATGTTCCATATATTGTGAAGTTAGATTCTACAGGATGTTCCATATATTGTGAAGTTAGATTCTACAGTATGTATATTTTGAAGTTAGATTCTACAGGATGTTCCATATATTGTGAAGTTAGATTCTACAGGATGTTCCATATATTGTGAAGTTAGATTCTACAGTATGTTCCATATATTGTGTGACGTTAGATTCTACAGTATGTTCCATATATTGTGAAGTTAGATTCTACAGGATGTTCCATATATTGTGAAGTTAGATTCTACAGTATGTTCCATATATTGTGAAGTTAGATTCTACAGTATGTATATTTTGAAGTTAGATTCTGCAGGATGTTCCATATATTGTGAAGTTAGATTCTACAGGATGTTCCATATATTGTGAAGTTAGATTCTACAGGATGTTCCATATATTGTGAAGTTAGATTCTACAGAATGTTCCATATATTGTGAAGTTAGATTCTACAGGATGTTCCATATATTGTGAAGTTAGATTCTACAGTATGTTCCATATATTGTGTGACGTTAGATTCTACAGTATGTTCCATATATTGTGTGACGTTAGATTCTACAGTATGTTCCATATATTGTGTGACGTTAGATTCTACAGGATGTTCCATATATTGTGAAGTTAGATTCTACAGGATGTTCCATATATTGTGAAGTTAGATTCTACAGGATGTTCCATATATTGTGAAGTTAGATTCTACAGTATGTTCCATATATTGTGTGACGTTAGATTCTACAGTATGTTCCATATAATGTGAAGTTAGATTCTACAGAATGTTCCATCGATTGGTAGGTTAGGTTCTAAAATGTGTTGCACATGTTGTGAAGTTAGGTTCTAAAGAATATCCTACCGACTCAGAGGTGGGTGTAGGATTTGCCAACGAGGTATTTTGAAAACAAATTGTCTCTGAAGGGGGAGGGGTAGTGAACCTATCATCTCTCTGGTGACGACCGTCAACAATTATAGAGTTGCATATCAATGCAAATCCGTCAAATATAATGCTTGATAACTTGCATACCGTTTATAATGGTTGCTCCCTGCCAAGCAAGTTCCAACAACTTATATTAATCACTCTCGTTGGCGTGGATGAAAGCGTAAATGTGGTCATTCGTGTGGGAGGTAACCGGAGTACCCGGAGATAACCCACCTGTCCGATCTGGCGATCACCGTACCATCTCACATACCTCCCGGTTCGAGGATCGAACCCGGGTTGCATTGGTGAGAAGCGAGCGCGCTGACCACTGCGCTAATCGGACAGCCGACACTTTGCATACACATCCGAGTTCCAACTCACAATACCAACACTATGTCCCCATCCTACCACTGACCTTCTAGTACGTATACAGGCAATCATTCGTGGCAAGACACCATTGGGGCTGTGACCTTGTCAGTTAGTATTACAAGCGAGTTTCTCCCACAGAGGCTTGGGGTCTGGACAAGTGGTTTCAAGGAGAGAAACTATATAAGCTCTGCTTCCGTTTTAATCCTTTCCTATTCCTTAAGTTTGTGTACATGTATATATTGTTTTGTAAATGTATATAGTGGAATAAATATGTTTAAACCAAGTGGTTTTGGGTTCAAAACTAATTTGTGTACGGGTTTTGAACCCAAAGCGACTTGTCCAGACGCCAAGTCTGTGGTTTCTCCCACACCGTTCGTATAATGCAAAATGATGCATTACAAATACCTCGTTTTCCGGATTGATATGTACGTCGGAACGTTATTTACGGAGGATTACACTGCATTACCGTATTATAGTTTCTATATTAAGAGCGACAGTTATAAGGCATGTGCATACACATGTCCTTCCTAATGCTAATTGATTGCCACATGAAACGCGATCTATGGCACATAATGATATATGGCACATAATGATATATGGTACATTTGTCGAGATAGTTCATGAAACGCGATCTATGGCACATAATGATATATGGTACATAATGCATAAGATTATGGCACATAATGAGATATGGTACATTTGTCGAGATAGTTCATGAAACGCGATCTATGGCACATAATGATATATGGTACATAATGCATAAGATTATGGCACATAATGAGATATGGTACATTTGTCGAGATAGTTCATGAAACGCGATCTATGGCACATAATGATATATGGTACATAATATGGCACATAATGATATATGGCACATAATGAGATATGGTACATTTGTCGAGATAGTTCATGAAACGCGATCTATGGCACATAATGATATATGGTACATAATATGGCACATAATGATATATGGCACATAATGAGATATGGTACATTTGTCGAGATAGTTCATGAAACGCGATCTATGGCACATAATGATATATGGTACATAATATGGCACATAATGATATATGGCACATAATGAGATATGGTACATTTGTCGAGATAGTTCATGAAACGCGATCTATGGCACATAATGATATATGGTACATAATATGGCACATAATGATATATGGCACATAATGAGATATGGTACATTTGTCGAGATAGTTCATGAAACGCGATCTATGGCACATAATGATATATGGTACATTTGTCGAGATAGTTCATGAAACGCGATCTATGGCACATAATGATATATGGTACATTTGTCGAGATAGTTCATGAAACGCGATCTATGGCACATAATGATATATGGTACATTTGTCGAGATAGTTCATGAAACGCGATCTATGGCACATAATGATATATGGTACATTTGTCGAGATAGTTCATGAAACGCGATCTATGGCACATAATGATATATGGTACATTTGTCGAGATAGTTCATGAAACGCGATCTATGGCACATAATGATATATGGTACATTTGTCGAGATAGTTCATGAAACGCGATCTATGGCACATAATGATATATGGTACATTTGTCGAGATAGTTCATGAAACGCGATCTATGGCACATAATGATATATGGTACATTTGTCGAGATAGTTCATGAAACGCGATCTATGGCACATAATGATATATGGTACATAATGATATATGGCACATAATGATATATGGTATATTTGTCGAGATAGTTCATGAAACGCGATCTATGGCACATAATGATATATGGTACATTTGTCGAGATAGTTCATGAAACGCGATCTATGGCACATAATGATATATGGTACATTTGTCGAGATAGTTCATGAAACGCGATCTATGGCACATAATGATATATGGTACATTTGTCGAGATAGTTCATGAAACGCGATCTATGGCACATAATGATATATGGTACATTTGTCGAGATAGTTCATGAAACGCGATCTATGGCACATAATGATATATGGTACATTTGTCGAGATAGTTCATGAAACGCGATCTATGGCACATAATGATATATGGTACATTTGTCGAGATAGTTCATGAAACGCGATCTATGGCACATAATTATATATTGTACATAATGATATATGGTACATTTGTCGAGATAGTTCATGAAACGCGATCTATGGCACATAATGATATATGACATTTGTCGAGATAGTTCATGAAACGCCATCTATGGCACATAATGATATATGGTACATTTGTCGAGATAGTTCATGAAACGCGATCTATGGCACATAATGATATATGGTACATTTGTCGAGATAGTTCATGAAACGCGATCTATGGCACATAATGATATATGGTACATTTGTCGAGATAGTTCATGAAACGCGATCTATGGCACATAATGATATATGGTACATTTGTCGAGATAGTTCATGAAACGCGATCTATGGCACATAATGATATATGGTACATTTGTCGAGATAGTTCATGAAACGCGATCTATGGCACATAATGATATATGGTACATTTGTCGAGATAGTTCATGAAACGCGATATATGGCACATAATGATATATGGTACATAATGATATATGGCACATAATGATATATGGTATATTTGTCGAGATAGTTCATGAAACGCGATCTATGGCACATAATGATATATGGTACATTTGTCGAGATAGTTCATGAAACGCGATCTATGGCACATAATGATATATGGTATATTTGTCGAGATAGTTCATGAAACGCGATCTATGCGGCACATAATGATATATGGTACATTTGTCGAGATAGTTCATGAAACGCGATCTATGGCACATAATGATATATGGTACATTTGTCGAGATAGTTCATGAAACGCCATCTATGGCACATAATGATATATGGTACATTTGTCGAGATAGTTCATGAAACGCGATCTATGGCACATAATGATATATGGTACATTTGTCGAGATAGTTCATGAAACGCGATCTATGGCACATAATGATATATGGTACATAATGATATATGGCACATAATGATATATGGTATATTTGTCGAGATAGTTCATGAAACGCGATCTATGGCACATAATGATATATGGTACATTTGTCGAGATAGTTCATGAAACGCGATCTATGGCACATAATGATATATGGTATATTTGTTGAGATAGTTCATGAAACGCGATCTATGCGGCACATAATGATATATGGTACATTTGTCGAGATAGTTCATGAAACGCGATCTATGGCACATAATGATATATGGTACATTTGTCGAGATAGTTCATTAAACGCCATCTATGGCACATAATGATATATGGTACATTTGTCGAGATAGTTCATGAAACGCGATCTATGGCACATAATGATATATGGTACATTTGTCGAGATAGTTCATGAAACGCGATCTATGGCACATAATGATATATGGTACATTTGTCGAGATAGTTCATGAAACGCGATATATGGCACATAATGATATATGGTACATTTGTCGAGATAGTTCATGAAACGCGATCTATGGCACATAATGATATATGGTACATTTGTCGAGATAGTTCATGAAACGCGATCTATGGCACATAATGATATATGGTACATTTGTCGAGATAGTTCATGAAACGCGATCTATGGTACATAATGATATATGGTACATTTGTCGAGATAGTTCATGAAACGCGATCTATGGCATACATAATGATATATGGTACATTTGTCGAGATAGTTCATGAAACGCGATCTATGGCACATAATGATATATGGTACATTTGTCGAGATAGTTCATGAAACGCGATCTATGGCACATAATGATATATGGTACATTTGTCGAGATAGTTCATGAAACGCGATCTATGGCACATAATGATATATGGTACATTTGTCGAGATAGTTCATGAAACGCGATCTATGGCACATAATGATATATGGTACATTTGTCGAGATAGTTCATGAAACGCGATCTATGGCACATAATGATATATGGTACATTTGTCGAGATAGTTCATGAAACGCGATCTATGGCACATAATTATATATTGTACATAATGATATATGGTACATTTGTCGAGATAGTTCATGAAACGCGATCTATGGCACATAATGATATATGGTACATTTGTCGAGATAGTTCATGAAACGCGATCTATGGCACATAATGATATATGGTACATTTGTCGAGATAGTTCATGAAACGCGATCTATGGCACATAATGATATATGGTACATTTGTCGAGATAGTTCATGAAACGCGATCTATGGCACATAATGATATATGGTACATTTGTCGAGATAGTTCATGAAACGCGATCTATGGCACATAATGATATATGGTACATTTGTCGAGATAGTTCATGAAACGCGATCTATGGCACATAATGATATATGGTACATTTGTCGAGATAGTTCATGAAACGCGATCTATGGCACATAATGATATATGGTACATTTGTCGAGATAGTTCATGAAACGCGATATATGGCACATAATGATATATGGTACATAATGATATATGGCACATAATGATATATGGTATATTTGTCGAGATAGTTCATGAAACGCGATCTATGGTACATAATGAGATATGGTACATTTGTCGAGATAGTTCATGAAACGCGATCTATGGTACATAATGAGATATGGTACTTTTGTCGAGATAGTTCATGAAACGCGATCTATGGCACATAATGATATATGGTACATTTGTCGAGATAGTTCATGAAACGCGATCTATGGCACATAATGATATATGGTACATTTGTCGAGATAGTTCATGAAACGCGATCTATGGCACATAATGATATATGGTACATTTGTCGAGATAGTTCATGAAACGCGATCTATGGCACATAATGATATATGGTACATTTGTCGAGATAGTTCATGAAACGCGATCTATGGCACATAATGATATATGGTACATTTGTCGAGATAGTTCATGAAACGCGATATATGGCACATAATGATATATGGTACATTTGTCGAGATAGTTCATGAAACGCGATCTATGGCACATAATGATATATGGTACATTTGTCGAGATAGTTCATGAAACGCGATCTATGGTACATAATGAGATATGGTACATTTGTCGAGATAGTTCATGAAACGCGATCTATGGCACATAATGATATATGGTACATTTGTCGAGATAGTTCATGAAACGCGATCTATGGCACATAATGATATATGGTACATTTGTCGAGATAGTTCATGAAACGCGATCTATGGCACATAATGATATATGGTACATTTGTCGAGATAGTTCATGAAACGCGATCTATGGCACATAATGATATATGGTACATTTGTCGAGATAGTTCATGAAACGCGATCTATGGCACATAATGATATATGGTACATTTGTCGAGATAGTTCATGAAACGCGATCTATGGCACATAATGATATATGGTACATTTGTCGAGATAGTTCATGAAACGCGATCTATGGCACATAATGATATATGGTACATTTGTCGAGATAGTTCATGAAACGCGATCTATGGCACATAATGATATATGGTACATTTGTCGAGATAGTTCATGAAATGGGAAGTAGGGTTAATAATGTCAGTGATGAAAGTGTATGAAAATCTGTGGCAGAATAAATTGCTAAACACTATGACGAAAATCAGCTAAATTACAGCCAGTGGCTTATATGTTAGATGTGTCCGTGATAACTGTTGATATGTCTTAAATCAAGCAACCCATCGTCGACGTGTTTGCAACAAAGTCCTGTTATCTGCCAAGCTCATCTTATTACATTGCGAAATGCCCGTGGTATCAATATATAGATGCTTTGTGAAAGTGGTAGTGTGCGTTTTTAAGTGGATTAAACAGGAAAACTGTGAATAACATATTCAACGTCTTTGTTGTTGTTTTATTTTGACTTATATCATATGGCGAGTCTACAGCTACCGTTATTAACAGACGGATCTGTAGTCCAGTGGTAACACGCTGGACTGGTAATTTAGGGATCGCCGGGTCGATCCCCGTCTGACCATAATAAAATTAACAGTCTTGAGATGGGACGTCAAGCCGAGGTCTCGTGTCGGTGCTTTAAACCGTGCACGTAAAAGAACCAGAGGAGATTCTGGAATGGGTCTCTGTCTGTATCATTGCACTATCCTCCAAAAATCTAAAATGACTAATCTCTTCAGGAGGCGTCGCTCATATGGACAACCGGTAGCGACGATAAATAATTGTAAAACGCACGTATATTGATGGACGCTCAGCTCCGTTCGACAGTCTAAAAAAGCACCACAGAATGACAGACATGCTATGTAGTTCAGTGTTTAACAAGCTGGACTGGTACTCCCTGTCTGACACTAATACAATTAACAGTCTTTCAGTTGGGACTTTAAACCGATGTCTCGTGTCGGTGCTTTACACCGTGCACTTAAAAGAACCAGAATTGGTCTCTGTCTGTATCATTGCACTATTCTCCAACAATCTAAAATGACTAATCTCTTCAGGAGTCGTCGCTCATATGGGCAACCGGTAGCGACGATAAATAAATGTAAACCACAGACATGCTCAGATGAAAGATATTGCTTGCCTACGTATAACCCACATCAACGTTACATTTTGATGAACAGACTGATCTGTAGTCCAGTGGTAACCCGTTGGACTGGTAATCCAGGGATCGCAGGTTCGATCCCCCGTCTGACCCTAATAAAATTAACAGTCTTTCAGATGGGACGTTAAACCGAGGTCTCGTGTCGGTGCTTTACACCGTGCACGTAAACGAACCAGAGGAGATTCTGGAATGGGTATCTTTCTGTATCATGCACTATCCTCCAAAATCTAAAATAACTAATCTCTTCAGGAGGCGTCGTTCATATGGGCAACCGGTAGCGACGATAAATAAACGTAAAAACACAAAACACATTTTGATGAACACTGTGTCCCGATTGATGATCACAGTTGGTCGTTACTTTCGAAACATTGACGATTTCCAAATGTATGGTGTAAGGGAGACAACACTCACAACACTAGATGAAGTCCAATACATTTGGTGAATGGTCAATACTAGCATAGTATAGCATGTGGAAGTCGTGATAGCGCAGTGGATGCGCGTTCGCTTCAGGTGCGAAAGGTCACGAGTTCGAGCCCCTCTGGAGTGATTGTACCCTTAGGCAAGGCATTTAAATTCCACGTTGCCTTTTCTCCCTCGTGGCGATTGATTCCATCAGGAATGAGGTCTCGAGAGTGATTAATATAAGTTGTAATAACTTGTTTCGCAATCGAGCTAAAGAAATAGCAAATGTAGCTGTTTGGATAGCTTAATTTTTGTAAAATATTCGACAGACATTCCCATTCTAGTTGTAGATACAGCACAGTACTTTATATTGAAACATTAAAACCGTCTCCCTACTATTCACGTGTAGTATTTGTTTTCCAGGGAGCACAGGTCGATCCCCCGTCGGTATGCAGGGTCGATCCCCCGTCTGACCCTAATAAAATTAACATTCTTTCGGATGGGACTTTAAACCGAGGTCGCGTGTGTGTGCTTTACATCGTGCATGTAAAAGGCCCAGAGGACACTCTGGAATGGGTTTCTGTCTGTATCGATGCACTATCCTCCAAAAATCTAATCTGACTAATCTCTTCAGGGAAATCTCATATGGGCGTAGCGACCGGTAGCGACGATACATAAATGTAAAACAAACACACACGGTTTTGTTATTTTAAGTTGTGAATAATAAAATATCGACACGGATGCGTAATAATCTATAGTATTGCGTTGCACTGAACATGTTGTTGGGTTTCCAAAAAACTATTACGCATAACATGATAAGCTATTTATATGACATATCAGTCGCCATGACATATCAGTTATTTATAGCACACAATAATCCAGCTTACCTAGTATCAACGTCACATTGGTTTTGACGGCGTATGAACATACATCATCCCTATATTACGATATCATCTGAGTAGTCATGGACATATAGCAGCCACATCGTGTCTAGATAACCGTCATAGAGCGAAGACCTTTGACAATCGAACGCTCCCTACCCCACCCCCTGTGCATTGACGGTACTAGTCTGTGGATCTCAAATACTTTTGCGTTGAACTGCAGCCGCTGCACAATCGATTGGTGTTGTCTGGTGAATACAATATATCTTTATTACATAAGATAAGCCGATGACTGCGGGTTTTAAGAGTAAATGCGTCATATCGTGTACTAATCAGTATTTAACTAAATGTGTTGTAAATGAGAAACATTAGTCAGTTACTGCCCCTGAATACTCCTAATAGTATATTGGTCCTCTTAATTGGTTTCTTCTCTTTGTATCGTTGTTTCCTTTGCACCACATGTTTTCCATTTTTATCCGTATTCTCGTCTTATAATTATGAAATTATTAAATCTCGACAGATATCCTTTAGCATGTCCAATGGATACCTTACTGTAAAAATTGGTTCAATTAAATAACACGATTTTGATAAAATTACACTTATCCTAACGCAACATCTGTTTAGACGACAACTTACAAGTAAAAACAAAAGATTCCAACTAAAAGGACCAATATACATTTAGGGATAAATCTGACTTTATCCATCAAGGGAGGTAATAGAAAAACCAGTAATGTCTCTCATTGCGTTCTTTCGTATCTCATTTAGTAATCACTAAAGTCGCATAGCATTCTAGCCATTCATGTTCACTATCGTTGGATTTAACCGTATTGTATTGCATATGTAACCCATTAGACATTGGGCTGTCCGATTAGCGCAGTGGTTAGCGCACTCGCTTCGATCCTCGGACCGGGAGGTATGTGAGATGGTACGGTGGTCGCCAGCTCGAACAGGTGTGTTTTCTCCGGGTATTCCGGTTTCCTCCCAAATGAATGACAACATATACGATTTCATCCGTGATAACGAGAGTGATTAAAAAGTTGTTAAAACTTGCTTCGCAGTCGTAAAATTTAAGTTTAAACTTAAATCCATTAAACAGTACAGTTTTATAAGACCAACATGGCAAAAAGGCCGGGCCGCAAGTTATAACAAACATTAAAAATCAGCCCTCCTATGAAAAAGGTGGTTTCTAGAATATTCTAGTGTTTGTTTTGTGATTTCCAGAGTCTCCTCTGGTTCTTTTATGTGTACCGTGTAAAGCACTGATTAAGGTATCATCCAACAGATTATGATATTAGTCATTTAAGTAATGATATTAGTCATTTAAGTATTGTGTAGCGATCAATCGAACCTGAGATACCTGATTTACGAGCCCAGAGGTTGGACCACTGGATCACTGATCTGCTACATGATAGAGACTGGACATCTGATCTCCCTTGTATGTGTATAGTATATACTGGGCAGATGATCTCCCCTATATATGTACAGTATAGACTGGGCAGATGATCTCCCCTATATATGTACAGTATAGACTGGGCAGATGATCTCCCCTATATATGTACAGTATAGACTGGGCAGATGATCTCCCCTATATATGTACAGTATAGACTGGGAAGATGATCTCCCCTATATATGTACAGTATAGACTGGGCATATGATCTCCCCTATATATGTACAGTATAGACTGGACAGATGATCTCCCCTATATATGTACAGTATAGACTGGACACCTGATCTCACCGGTATGTGTATATATAGACGCAATGATCTCCCCTATATATGTAAGTATAGACTGGGCAGATGATCTCCCCTATATATGTACAGTATAGACTGGGCAGATGATCTCCCCTATATATGTACAGTATAGACTGGGCAGATGATCTCCCCTATATATGTACAGTATAGACTGGGAAGATGATCTCCCCTATATATGTACAGTATAGACTGGGCATATGATCTCCCCTATATATGTACAGTATAGACTGGACAGATGATCTCCCCTATATATGTACAGTATAGACTGGACACCTGATCTCACCGGTATGTGTATAGTATAGACTGGGCAGATGATCTCCCCTATATATGTACAGTATAGACTGGGCAGATGATCTCCCCTATATATGTACAGTATAGACTGGACACCTGATCTCACCGGTATGTGTACAGTATAGACTGGACACCTGATCTCACCTGTATGTGTATAGTATAGACTGGGCAGATGATCTCCCCTATATATGTACAGTATAGACTGGACAGATGATCTCCCCTATGTATGTACAGTATAGACTGGGCAGATGATCTCCCCTATATATGTACAGTATAGACTGGGCATATGATCTCCCCTATATATGTACAGTATAGACTGGACAGATGATCTCCCCTATATATGTATAGTATAGACTGGGCAGATGATCTCCCCTATATATGTACAGTATAGACTGGACACCTGATCTCACCGGTATGTGTATAGTATAGACTGGGCATATGATCTCCCCTATATATGTACAGTATAGACTGGGCAGATGATCTCCCCTATATATGTACAGTATAGACTGGGCAGATGATCTCCCCTATATATGTATAGTATAGACTGGGCAGATGATCTCCCCTATATATGTACAGTATAGACTGGACATATGATCTATCGTGGATATGAATAGTAAAGATGGCATCTAATACCCCGATATAGATCCCACTAATGTTTGTTTTGTGATTTCCAGAGTCTCCTCTGGTTCTTTTACGTGCACGATGTAAAGCACCGACACGAGACCTCGGTTTAACGTCCCATCTGAAAGACTGTTAATTGTATTATGGTCAGACGGGGGATCGAACCTGCGATCCCTGGATTACCAGTCCAGCGTTTAACGTCCCATCTGAAAGACTAATATTCTAGATATTGAACATATGCGTAAATAGAAAATCGAGTTGGAAAATGTATAGTTAATGAATGAAGCTCGAGAACAATATATTATATTATGGATAAATAATTAAATATATTTCTTAATTTATAGAGGATGGGATGGCCAGTCTGTCGATTTTTCACTTTTTATCTTCTGGCAAAATGATATGATCAGAAACTCAATACGGCCCAATTAATAGTATCGGTGTTAAAATATATTTATTTGACTGACCAGGAAAAATATATCGACGCCTGTTCCCAGAATAAGAGGATGGCATAATTACATCTGAACCAATGCTCCCCCATTGATCATTTAATAGCCAACATTTAAATATTATTATGGCGAGACGGGGACTCGAACATCAGTTGGTGTTAGCCACTGGGTCACTGACCATTATTAATAGTGTCATGATTTCACGAAGAATCAATTGCGATATTAGTTATAGAGTTTCAAGAGTTTATTTCGAAATACAATGGGCAATATGCCCATGAGTACACATTATATACACATTACATACTTTCAAACGTGAACATTGGCACTGAGTGCCTTGTGTAAATATGTAATATAATTATATAGAGCAAATGTGCAAATAAAAACACGTGCAAATACAAAACGTTTACGATTGGCTAGCGTATAACGTATAATGAGATATGAACACTAGTCATAGAACAGGTTGTTTCTGACTTGAAATGATATATACATAGCCAAATCTTTAATTATTATAACATTTTTTGAGGTCATCAATTCAATAAATTTAGGAACATTTGGATTTCTCCAAAAGTATTTCTTAATATGTGTTTTTCTTAAATCGGTATATAGCTGACATTCTAAAACAAAGTGAAATTCATCTTCTAAAGTTAAACAATATCTACATTTTCTTTCTTCATATGGTATTGCTAAGGGTCTATGCCATCGACCAGTTTCTACTTCAAGTCTATGAGATGATACTCTGAAGCGTGACAATGCTATTCTAAATTTATCAATATTTACACCGTTCATATATGTCTGAAACTTGAAGTCTGCATATAAAACATAAGTTCTAGCCCTTGTGGAGTTACTCAATTCTGAAAACCAATTTTGCATAAAAATATCATTTAGTCTTTGTTTTGCTACACTTATAAACACATTCTTATTTCCGACTCCTTGGTTTAACCATACCTCATTAAATCCTAATGCTTGTAATAACTTTCTAATACCTGAAGCCCAATTACTATAATCTGGTCTAATTTCTATTTCACTATGCATCATATATAAGTCGTATACCATGCCCATTAGCCTGGGAACAGGCGTCCATATATTTTAACACCGATACTATTAATTGGGCCGTGTTGAGTTTCTGATAATGTCATTTTGCCATAAGTTAAAAAGTGAAAAATCGACAGACTGGAACCCAGACTACATGCCCATCCCAATTCTCGCGAAAAAGATAGCATGGGCTAATAATTATTAAAACGGGTAAAAATAAGTTTATTATCATTTATGTATGCATTACTTGACACACAGGATTATTTATTAAACCCTACGTATTGATTTGGCTTAGGCCTATTCCAAACCTATTTAAAGTAATGCTTGTAAATAACAGGTTATCGTTAGGCCATATTATTAATATACATTGGTATGTGTTAATCCAGTATTGGTAAATAAAGGCCACAGTTATATATATCGCGTTTTAATAATACGAACACAGAAGTATCAGTCCGACGTGTTAACCACTGGACCATAGAGTGTATCGATTGTTGATATAACTTGTAACTTGTATTGTACCATAGCAACTTGATATTGTATCCATAAGGCTAGTCTGGGTTCCAGTCTGTCGATTTCTCACTAATTTACTTCTGGCAAAATGATTACCAGGAATTCAATACGGCCCAATTAATGATCTCGATATTAAAATATATCCATATGACTGACCAGGCAAAATATATGAACGCCTGTTCCCACGTTACCATAAGGCAGTTAGTATAAAACAACAGTATACTTGAAGTGGGATCGCAGGATATATGTACACGGCGTTTTTTGATGCCTTAATTATGATCTATAAAATGTGTTTGTGTTTTACGTTTATTTACGTTGAATTAACAATGTAACCATGGTAATTAAGCAAAGTTAGTTGGCACAGAATAATCGAAGAAGACAGATGGATCTGTAGCCCAGTGGTAACACGCTGGACTGGTAATCCAGGGGTCGCAGGTTCGATCCCCCGTCTGACCCTAATAAAATTAACAGTCTTCAGATGGGACGTTAAACCGAGGTCTCGTGTCGGTGCTTTACACCGTGCACATAAAAGAACCAGAATAGACTATGGAATGGGTCTCTCTCTGTATCATTGCACTAAATAAACGTAAAACACACACACACGTTTATTTATCGTCGCTACCGGTTGCCCATATGAGGGACGGCTCCTGAAGATATTAGTCATTTTAAATGTTGGAGGATAGTGCATGATACAGACAGAGACCCATTCCAGAGTCTCCTCTGGTTCTTTTACGTGCACATTGTAAGCACCGACACGAGACCTCGGTTTAAGGTCCCATCTGAAAGACTGTTAATTTTATTAGGATCAGACGGGGGATCGAACCTGCGATCCCTGGATTGCTAGTCCAGCGTGTTACCACTTGACAACAGATCCGTCTGTTCCATAAAATAGTGAAGCGAAACTATTACACAGGATAGGTCATGCGTAGAATGTGTCATGGATATATATAGCATGCTATCTATATATAGCGCAGTTTTCATGTAGGGTGATCACATTATAATATTCAGAAAGATTAACAGTACGTGCTTAAAACGCTGCGAGTAAGCATTACACATGGCAGATACCTTGGCATGTCTGGCGAAATCTGGACAGCTGGTTGGTAAGGATGGGACCGAATATGTGCTTAATCCGGACGACTACACCAACATCGGTAAGTTTCGTTTTTATTAGAATTTTACTTAGTATATTTATAACATATAGGGGTTGTCTCAAAACCTCCATACATGGTGTAGGGGTTGTCTCAAAACCTCCATACGTTGTGTAGGGGTTGTCTCAAAACCTCCATACATGGTTACGCTATCCTGAAGTAGGCCTATAAATGTTAATGTGTCGAGTTTTGCATTTATAGAATCATAATAAATAAACTACACTCGCCAGATACAAAAAAGAATGTTACTGTAATATGAAACACTGATACAATAACACAAGCTATTCAACGGAAACGACTACATACGTGATATAGGCCTAGTCGCTGTTTCATGTTTAGGCCTATCTGAAATTTGAAATATCAGAGGCGATAGCCTATGGGTTTTTTAGACTGAATGTCTGAGATAGTTAATTACAATAGCCCGAAAGGGTCACTGGACAAGTGGTCAGTTAAAAGTTCTATATCTTATAAGCTGTTCTAGATATTGACCCTGAATAAATACATTGGCAATAAATAAGAACAAGCATCGTCAACACTCAGTCTTTTTATTATCAATTATGCATACATATATATTATCGGTAAATATTGGCCGACGTACGATGTTTAGAAATAGAAACTGAAACGGTATGGGGCTGGGATTCCAGGGAGCGCTTTGTTCGATCACACATACGACACTGATACTATTAACAATGTTTCAGATGGGGCTGTTGTATCATGTTATGTATATAATGACAATACAATTATTATTGTCCATCTGGAGGCGTCGCCCCAAATATCATAATATATTCCTTGAAATACAGGGGCCTAAGTCATATAGTGTGCAGACAGAGACAATCGTACCATTTTATTTTCAATTAATTTTTATATACATGATGTATACAGCTATACATATATATATATATATATATATATATATATATATAGTGTGGCATCCGTGGTCCAGTGGTAGAGAGTCGGATTTGGAATCGAATGGTACAGGGATCGTCACTCGGCCAGGTCATGTATGTAGTGTCATTGAACTAGGCACCTCAACCGTTTATGTCGGCTAAGCCTGCTCAGGAAAACATATCACGGTCCCCGCAAGGGGTTTGACATAAATGGAACATGCATAACTCGGTGTTGAATGATAAAACATATGCATGAGTGAAGTACTGGTTCCTACTTCCTACCCATGAAATGCGGATTACTGGTTCCTACTTCCTACCCATGAAATGCGGATTACTGGTTCCTACTTCCTACCCATGAAATGCGGATTACTGATTCCTACTTACTATCCATGAAATGCGGATTACTGGTTCCTACTTCCTACCCATGAAATGCGGATTACTGGTTCCTACTTCTACCCATGAAATGCGGATTACTGGTTCCTACTTACTACCCATGAAATGCGGATTACTGGTTCCTACTTCCTACCCATGAAATGCGGATTACTGGTTCCTACTTCCTACCCATGAAATGCGGATTACTGGTTCCTACTTACTACCCATGAAATGCGGATTACTGGTTCCTACTTCCTACCCATGAAATGTGGATTACTGGTTCCTACTTACTACCCATGAAATGCGGATTACTGGTTCCTACTTCCTACCCATGAAATGCGGATTACTGGTTCCTACTTCCTACCCATGAAATGCGGATTACTGGTTCCTACTTCCTACCCATGAAATGCGGACCGCCCCAGCGGCTGGGGGCAAAAGAAATTCACTGCTGCCTGGCTGGTGTGCAGGTTGGGTAAAACCCCCACGAAACCAGCCGACCGCGTTCCACCAAAAACATATTCTAAAATTTAAATTCAAATACATATCCTAAAACTAAATAAAGTCTTGAAAAATAAATATACCACAGAACTGAAATGTAAAACGCGTTAGAAAATATAAAAATATAACCATTAAAACTGAGAAATTAAATACAAAACAAAACTTTCTAATTTATTAAACTTATGTTTAAAATATCGTAATACTATACTGTTAGGATTTCAAACACGCGAACAATAAAAACTAAACAAATGAACAAAACGAACGAACAAAACAAACTAGGTTTAACAAAAATATAAATAAATGATTTTAAATAAATTAAATCTCTTTAGGTAAATATTTTTCCCTTCCCAAACCCTGCATGTATGTCTTTTCTCTCTATCCTTGCTATATCATATATTAACAATGCTCATTTGTTTACCATTTGTGCATGTGGGTAGCGCACGGGACGAAGATTGTAACATTCATCTGTATTTAATACCATTTGTGTTGTGTACGTTTCACATTTTCTATTCTCGTATCACTATGCACAATTTATACAAAATTGGGAACAAATTTTATCCCACTGTTTGATTATTTGAAATATTTTTCACACGGAATATCCACGTAACATCTTCCAAATAGTTCAGTACTCCAATGTATCATCTAACCGTACTCCAATGTATCATCTAACTAGTAGTATGTTTAGGCCTTCACCTAGCTTACGAAACATTTTGAAACAAATCGATTAACCCCTTGTCTGTAGGGATACAATATATAGATCATTTTACGTCTGTGATGGTTGGGGTGAAATCCCCTGATAAAACAGACGCCACCAGTTTGCCGTAGGTGGCGACCCGTAAACAGGAAATAGGGATTCTGGTAGTTGAGGGGGCTCAGGGATCTCCAGCTCCTAACACACTACTTCGACCCTGGCTTCGGATAGACGTGGCGTCTGGGTTGGGCCCGGGCCTAGACAATCGGCTAGTCGTGCCTTGCTCTGGAATCGAAAAACTTATCTGCCTATCTTTCTTACTATATATGTATCGTCAGATACAAACCGTGTGTTGACTACCTTTTTTCCTTTCTTAAAGTAGATTCATATGAGCGGCCCGCCCCAGCGGCTGGGGGCAAAAGAAATTCACTGCTGCCTGGCTGGTGTGCAGGTTGGGTAAAACTCCCACGAATCCAGCCGACCGCGTTCCACCAAAAACATATTCTAAAATTTAAATTCAAATACATATCCTAAAACTAAATAAAGTCTTGAAAAATAAATATACCACAGAACTGAAATGTAAAACGCGTTAGAAAATATAAAAATATAACCATTAAAACTGAGAAATTAAATACAAAAAAAAACTTTCTAAGTTATTAAACTTATGTTTAAAATATCGTAATACTATACTGTTAGGATTTCAAACACACGAACAATAAAATTAAACAAAAACAAATGAACAAAACAAACGAACAAAACAAACTAGGTTTAACAAAAATATAAATAAATGATTTTAAATAAATTAAATCTCTTTAGGTAAATATTTTTCCCTTCCCAAACCCTGCATGTATGTCTTTTCTCTCTATCCTTGCTATATCATACATTAACATGCTCATTTGTTTACCATTTGTGCCTGTGGGTAGCGCACGGGACGAAGATTGTAACATTCATCTGTATTTATCACCATTTGTGTTGTGTACGTTTTCACATTTTCTATTCTCGTATCACTATGCACAATTTATACAAAATTGGGAACAAATTTTATCCCACTGTTTGATTATTTGAAATATTTTTCACATGGAATATCCACGTAACATCTTCCAAATAGTTCAGTACTCCAATGTATCATCTAACCGTACTCCAATGTATCATCTAACTAGTAGTATGTTTAGGCCTTCACCTAGCTTACGAAACATTTTGAAACAAATCGATTAACCCCTTGTCTGTAGGGATACAATATATAGATCATTTTACGTCTGTGATGGTTGGGGCGAAATCCCCTGATAAAACAGACGCCACCAGTTTGCCGTAGGTGGCGACCCGTAAACCGGAAATAGGGATTCTGGTAGTTGAGGGGGCTCAGGGATCTCCAGCTCCTAACACACTACTTCGACCCTGGCTTCGGATAGACGTGGCGTCTGGGTTGGGCCCGGGCCTAGACAATCGGCTAGTCGTGCCTTGCTCTGGAATCGAAAAACTTATCTGCCTATCTTTCTTACTAAATATGTATCGTCAGATACAAACCGTGTGTTGACTACCTTTTTTCCTTTCTTAAAGTAGATTCTTATGAGCGGCGGCTTAACGGGTTAATCGATGGATAGATAGGGGATCTGTGTGACTGTCCAGTTACTGGCAGGATCACAGTTTCCTCTACTATCAGTAGAGTATGACAGAAGAGTAGCATTAACGCTAGAGGTAGGAAAACCACCTCTAAACTGCGTTCCCTGGTAGGACTCCGAGGCGGGTGGTGCCCTCTTCTGTTGAACATCAAAACAATAACCATGGCTTCCCAAAATTCCCTAAAACGACCACGACCATCAGACGAATCAGAAATACCACTTAAAGCGTATCCAAAATTCTTCATTATTGAATCAGAAATGCATGGAAAAAAAATTGGCTCACTATCTCCATTTGTTATCGAAAAATCATTGGAAAGTTTAATTGGATCACCAAAATCTGTAAAAAAACTAAGAAACCAAACGTTACTTATTGAAACTAAATCCAGATCACAAACTGAAAATATTTTAAAAATAAAACATATACGACATTGATGTTACTATAACGGAACACAGATCTCTAAACAGTTCCAAAGGTATAATCAAAGATCACATTTTAAAAGGAGTCTCGAACGAAGATATTGTTAAAAAATTAACTCCACAAGGCGTCACTCAAGCTAAAAGATTCATGTACAAAAAAGACGGCCAATTTTTTGAAACTAATACAATTTTATTAACCTTCAACAACACAGTTATTCCACCAAATCTGAAAATCTTTTATAGAAATATAAATGTCGAATTATATATACCAAATCCACTTCGATGTTTCAACTGCCAAAAATTTGGCCACCATGAAGACAACTGTAAAATTACAAAATACTCCATTTGTGAAAATTGTGGTATGGGTGAAAACGATCACCTTACCGCAGATTGCCCCAATCAATCAAAATGCGTAAACTGTAAAAAAGATCACATCTCAAAATCGAACAAATGCGAAACTTGGATAAAAGAAAAAGAAATCATGAAAATAAAGTGCTCACAAAATATCTATTACTTCGAAGCAAGGAAAATTCAGGAAAATAAACCAGATATATCATACTCTAAAATAGTTCAATCAGCAATAAATAAGCCAATAATGAAAAATGCATACACTCAAACTGAAATTATTACTGAAATTATTACCGAAAAATCCGAAGCCAAAAACAGTTCCAATGACAAAACAAAAACGCACTTATCTTCTCAATCCTCATCCCAATCAACATCTCGTAAATCCCGATCAACATCTGTTATTAAATCAAACTCGTCACAGAGTAAAACGAACCAACAAAAAAACCCAAATAAACCAAATGGACCTAGCAACCTGAAACAAAACTCAGATAGACCACCGAAGGGATCAGTGGATCCCATAAAACAATCGAATAAATTCTCTTCATTAGAACATGAAGACATGGAGCTGGTACCAGATCCACCTCCAAACACTAAAATGTAATCTTTTTATGTACCATTTTTTAATCTTCTCTCCGTAAATAATGGATAAGAATAATACAATAATACAATGGAACTGTCGGGGACTAAAAGCAAACTATAATGAGATTTTAATACTTATATCTCTGCTTTCACCAAATATCCTTTGTTTGCAAGAAACTTTCCTAAAACCGACTGACAATATATATTTTAAGGATTTTATCATGTTTAATTTTATAAATAATGATTGTCAAAAGGCATCTGGTGGATCATCCATTCTCATAAACAAGACTGTTCCACATAGTAAAATAGACTTGACTACAAATTTACAGGCCATTGCTGCCAAGGTTACACTTTCAAAAACATTTACAATTTGTTCCATTTATATACCTCCAAACTCGCCATTAAAACAAAATGATTTAGAGAATCTTGTTGAACAATTACCTCACCCTTTTATGTTAGTTGGAGATTTCAATGGACATAGTAAACTATGGTGATGTACAAATATCAATAATAAAGGAAAAATAATAGAAGACTTTATAACTGAAAATGATCTTTGTCTATTAAATGATAACAAATCGACATACCTTCATCCTGCCACAGGACATTTTTCTGCTTTAGATTTATGTATATGTCATCCAAACATTTTCTTAGATTTTGAATGGTCCGTACATGATGACCTACATGGAAGTGACCACTTCCCAATTGTAATCACAGAAATAAACAAATCAAAAGATGAATTTTTACCCACAATGGAATCTACAAAAAGCTAATTGGGAAAAATTCCAAATTTTATGCAGAGAACATTTGATATTGGAAAAGATTGGGAACGAGGATCCAATCACCTCGTTTTCGAATTCACTTTTAAAAATTTCAACGGAATGCATTCCGAAATCCTCTACATCTTCTAAAAGAATTAGACCATGGTTTAATGACGATTGTAAAAATGTTATAAATAAACGAAAGAATGCATTGCGTAAATTTAATAAAACTCCCAAAAAAGCAAATCTCTTAAACACACAAATTACACGAGCAAAAGCTCGAAGAACTATAAAAAATGCAAAAAGCACTTCATGGCAAAAATATGTATCTACTATAAACTCTAATACATCAATGAAAAGGGTTTGGAATATGGTAGCAAAAATAAATGGCAAGAGGAAAAGCTCAAAAATTGTTCATCTAAATACATCTAATAATAGAACCCATTTAACAAAAAAAGACATATCCAATGTTTTAGGTGAAAACTTTCAAAACAACTTTTCAACTTCAAACTATAATGAGAAGTTTCAGAAATTTAAAACTGAGAAAGAGAAAGAAAAAATTGATTTTCATTCTAGAAATGAAGAAAAATATAATCTACCATTCAATATGTCAGAACTCGAAACTGCTCTACAAAGAACAAAAGAAACGGCCACAGGTCCAGATCAAATCCATTATCAAATTATAAAACATTTACCAAATAATGCAATGATAACTCTTTTAGATATTTTTAATATGACGTGGGAAAGTGAGAACTTTCCCAAAGAATGGAGTGAAGCCATAATCATTCCTATTCCCAAACCAGGAAAAGATCATACAAATCCCACAAATTCTCGTCCCATCGCACTAACTAGTTGTCTATGTAAAACCATGGAGAGAATGATTAACGATAGACTTGTTTGGTTCTTGGAATCAAACAGTTTGATTACGAGTTACCAAACGGGTTTTCGGAAATATAAATGTACAACTGATCATCTAGTAAGACTAGAAACTTATATTCGTAATGCCTTCATCAAAAAAGAACATTTGGTAGCAGTTTTTTTCGATTTAGAAAAGGCATATGATACCACATGGAAATATGGTATCCTCAAAGATTTACACGATTTTGGTCTGAAAGGCCACTTGCCAAATTTTATTGCCAATTTTTTATCAAATAGAAATTTTATAGTAAGAATTGGCTCAACGCTCTCCGATACATACAAACAAGAGCAAGGGGTGCCTCAAGGTAGTATTTTATCCCCAACACTTTTTAATATTAAAATTAATAGCATTGTGAAATGTTTAAACGAAACAGATTGCTCCTTATATGTAGATGATTTTGTAATGTTCTACAAATCTAAAAATATGGAAACCATTGAACAAAAACTCCAACAATGTCTACATAAACTTGAAGATTGGGCAAACGAAAATGGTTTCAAATTCTCTAAAATTAAAACTCAATGCGTACATTTCTGTCAATTGAGAGGATTACATCCAGATCCAAATTTAACAATTTACGGTTCACAAATTCCTGTAGTAGAAGAAGTAAAATTCCTAGGACTTATATTTGACAAAACATTAACATTCATACCTCATATAAATTATCTACGGACGAAATGTCTAAAAGCTCTAAATATTTTGAAGTTGCTCTCCAATACAAATTGGGGAAGCGATTGTCCAGTTCTTATAAATCTATACAGATCACTTATCCGTTCCAAACTGGATTACGGATCCATTGTGTATGGATCGGCGAGAAAATCCTACTTGAAAAAGTTAGATACAATACATCATCAAGGTCTACGACTGGCTCTAGGAGCTTTTCGCACATCTCCCGTAGAAAGCTTATATGCTGAAACAAATGAACCCTCTTTATACATACGGAGAGAGAAACTCTCGTTACAATATACAACCAAACTAGCTGCAAATCCAAAAAATCCTGCATTCAATTGCGTTTTCGAGCCTAAAAACAAAATAGTTTACGGAAACTCTCCATCCGCCATAAAACCACTAGGTCTCCGTATTAAACCATTATTAGTAGAAGCAAAAATAGATACAATTATACAAGAAAACAAGTTGTTAAATAAAGAACCGTGGACTTTGACGACCCCAAACATTATTTTAGATCTTCATTTGTATGAGAATAAGAAAAGTGAAACTAGTCCAGATATTTTTAAAACAAAATTTTTAGAAATAAAATCTAAATATAAAGATTATATATCCATCTACACAGATGGCTCAAAAAGACTTGAAAAGGTTGCATGTGCAGCAGTTACCCATACTAAATCAAGTACTGTAAGATACCTGATGACAGTTCAATTTTCTCTGCAGAAACACAAGCTATCGACCTAGCTCTTTCCCTTATAACTGTTAACGAAAACGACAAATTTATTATATTTTCCGACTCTTTGTCGGTTTTAACATCTCGAAAACAACCAAACCATTCCAACCCCCTAATTCAACAAATCTTTAAAAGATACATATCTATTAGCTCCTCAAAAACTGTTGTTTTTTGTTGGATTCCCAGTCATATAAACATACGAGGAAATGATGAAGCTGATTTTCTAGCAAAGTCTGCTTTAGACTTGACAATAACAAACTCTAAAATACCGCATACGGATTTAAAATCCAATATTAGGAAATATGTCGATAGTAAATGTCAAATAAATTGGGACAAACAAGTTGGAAATAAGTTACATGAAATTAAACCCATATTTTCAAGTACATATCGTACAAAACTAAACCGAAACGAACAAGTTCGTTTGACTCGGTGTCGTATTGGACACACTTGGATTACACATTCTTATATTTTAAATGCAGAAGAACAACCCATATGTATTCCTTGTGATGAGATATTCACAGTGAAGCACTTTTTGCTCCACTGTGCCGACCTCATCTTTACAAGGAATGCATACTTTAATACAAATAGTATACAAGAATTATTCGATTCAGTACTGCCAAGTACAATATTAGATTTTTTAAAAGAAACTCACCTTATAAATAGATTATAATGCAACTTATTGTGATTATCGAGTATATATATTATTTAAAATGTAACCTTTTAACATAGATCACGTTTTTAAACAATTTTTAT